>CM035153.1:31842837-32188946 GCA_020205615.1 Panax quinquefolius
GTCGCCAAGTGATGGGTTGGGATCATGTTGGCACAAATAAAGCTGAACCACACCTTCCCATAGCGATTGAGTGCTGAAGACGGGAAACTGGTCTTTTCACCCGTGTATTCATTCATCTTCCATGTAGTCCCAGCCTTGCAGAGCCGCCTAATAATATCCTCGAGGTCATAGATGCAGAGTCCCAGCTCCGTATAGTCCCTACCCTCATAGTTGGGTGCCGTGAATAGTGCATTGATGGATTGGCTTCCAAAAGCAACTGAATTCTCCCTAACTTGGACAATAGCAGGACCGTCGGGATTGGCGTTTGCATAAAACTCCCGAACCACTGATACAATAGCTGACCTAAGTGGTTTTATGAAATGCACCCAGTTGTGTTCAAGTATCATAGTTGTTAGCTCACCATCCTTTTTGTCCGGCCTGAACCCCCGCCCAGGAATAAAATTTCGTGCGGCAAAGGAGCTTTTATACCTTTTCCAGGCCTCCTCATTGATGAACTTGGTGTTGTTCCAAGTCGTTGGTGCTGCTGCGAACAATGATCCTCCCATACTAAGGCGTTGCCTTTTTGAAGCCATGTCAGATTTCAGTTGGTTTGGTTCAAAAATAGTCCCTAAGTAGTGTCACTCTTTGTAGAAGCGACCCTTGAAACAATGCATAACAAATCCCAAATGAAACCCACTAATTCTAAGCCAAAACAGTTAAATTGCTCTCTCAGAAAATTTATCGAACACCTTGTGTGCGCTCTGAAAACCCAACTAGACAAACCTTGCTTGAAAGAGCTCTAACCAGATTTCTGACAGTGGAAATCACACCAATACAAACAAGAAATGCAAAAATCCAAACAATTAACCCACAATAGTTTCTGATTGACTGAAATCAAAATTACTTTGAGGGAGAAAAACCCTAGGTTAGACACGTGTGACAGTCAACCTTCGTGTGTTGTAATTGATTGGTGCCCCTCTCGTGTTGATTGAAACTATAGTGAATTGGAGGGGGGTGGCATAAAACATGTGGGGATATATGAGAAGTGGGGTTGAATTGATGAGAGGCTGATAGACGAGGGCCTGTTGGGTTGCTTGTGCTTCCAAGAGACGTCTAGAGAAAAGGGAAGTAATGGGCTAAATCTAAGGCTTCATCGGTTTTAAAAATAAAATCTTACTGTAAGCGCGACGTGGCCTGACCTTCGTTTCTTGGCGCCACGACGTGAATTAGCAGTAGGCCATGCCATATTGTGGTCTTCTTGCCATGAGAGCTAGGATTCTGCAATGACCGCAGTTTGAGTTCTGATGGGCGAGGATCGCCGGTGGTGCCGCGACGCGGATTAGCCTTTTTTCTGTGGCGCTACAGCGCGAGTTGTAGCACTGAGATAATAAGCATGGTGTTGCGGCGCGATCTCTAGCACACTTATTGGCGCTGCAGCGCCGACCTTTCATAGGTGTTATTTTACCTATTTTCTACAAATGCCAGGATAAGGATAAAAGCTACACTACAAAGGCAAACATATATTATTAAGAGACACATGAAAACTATTAGAACTCTACTATTGTACATACAATATATCATAATAAAGATGCTGCCTGCAGATGATAGACATAAAAATATTAATACACAATCTGACAACTATGTTAACAACTAAAGCGAATAGACACAAAGTAAACTAGACATAAGAAAAGAAAAATAGAAAGAATTTATATTGAGATGGGGGTGCCTCCCCACCAAGAACTTGTTTTAAAGTCGTTGGCTTGACTGTACTGATGCCGCTTAATCCGACTCATAAGCAAAAATGACCATTTCATGCCGCCTATTCATCAATTCCTTTAAATATTTGGCAGACATGGATGATTGATCATCCTCGTTTTCTTCAAACATCGGCACGAAGAATCTTTCACCATTGGAATTATCCACTAATTCACCCTTTTCATCAATTTGAAAGCGTTCTTTATGCGCTAGCGGGCCCTCCAGGGTTTCCATAGTCGTGAGTGTGGTTTCTGGTTGTTGATCAATCTTAACTATACAACCACAGTTGATCCTTTTGTCTCCAACTTCAGACTCCACCGGTTGGATAGTTTTCACCATGACGTCTCCCTCAACAACTATGCGAGACTCATCGCTTTCTCCTTGCGTATCCACCGTGCTATGCTCTACTGCTTCATCGTCGAGATCAATTATGACCGTTAGATTGTCTTACGGTGGATTTGTGATGGCATTGACGAGTTGCCCCAATTGATTTTCAAGGCTTTGCAATGCGGCTTCTTGGCTTGCCATCCGAACCTCATTTCTCTCAATAAAGTTGGTGAGAAGGTCTCCAAGCCTGTTCTCTTCTTCTTAGGTTGAGTATTCAGAAAAGCTATCATTGGGTTGAGATGTCAACTCATAATGCGGCGGAGACTGATATTCAACTTGATATGCATAATTCGGATCATGATATTGCTCTTGACTGTAGTCCCAAGAGTTTGGACAACCCTGATAGTTTGGATGATAGGAGATCAGTTCAATGTCAGCTCGTTCCTGACAGTAGGCATTCTGAGTGGACTGACACTCAAGATTGTCAAAAAACCTCAAGACATTTGCAATTTAAACTTGCAATTGCTCGAGTCCTTCTTCCGAGCTTGGTTGTGTCGTCTTTTCATAAGGCCATTGATAACAATGATAGTCCATAACCTGTAAACTTAAAAACAAAAAGGAAGATCAAACAAATAAAATAAATATATATATATATATATGTTAAAATTAAGACTAAATTGATTTAAATCAATATTGGACAATATTAGAATAATAGTTTCCCGGCAACGACGCCAAAAACTTGTTGGTCGATTTCGCTATTGCTAAATCACGTGCAAGCATACGCGGTCCATAAGTAATATAATGATAAGAGAGTTATTGAACCCACGAAGACGAAGTCTTAAGTTCTAGTTAAATACTAAAGTAAAGTCTATACTACCTTATCTAAACAAGTGATAGAAAGTGGTGTGTTAAGCTATTTGGTTACCAAGAGAAGAAATAAGAGAAGTAGTTGTACGAGGAAGTCAAGATAGGATTATAATTCCCCTAATGCATCGCCTAATCTCCTAACTCTCCACATTACAAACGAATCAAGGAATGGTCAACCGAGAACAATAACTACACAAAAGCTTATGTCGAAGGTCTAATGCACATCCCTAGCTAGATAAATCACAATATGTCTATTGGTGAAAGAAACTAAACTAGGGTCATTAAGCTTAGTCTCAAGGCTACACAAGGCAAATAGAGATATGTCTATCCAATTAGTAGTTTATGCACACATTCCATAGGCATGGTCATAACAGGTGTTGTTGCATTTAAAGGTTAGATAATAACATCCATTTTCTAATTTCCATTACTATCAATACCAATTTCTCTATCAAGCAATTAGTCATTAAGTAAGAAATACAACAACCCATTCCAAAATGATTCATTATATAAAATAGGAGAGAAAGTTAATTAAGCTAAACAAAAGGTTACATTGCAATCTTAAAAATGGAATTAGTTTATATCCAAGGTACTAAAACACATTTTTAATACATTCCACATTCTCAGTAATACACAAATAAATGGGAGACTTGGAATAAGAAAACCCCTGTTTTGAAGTGTTCTTCCTCCAAATATTCTCTTTAAAGGAGTTTTGAAGTGTTCTTCCTCCAAACTGATCACTAAACACGTGCCAGTATACGCAGTCTAACAAGTAATACAGTGATAAAGAAAGTGTCGAACCCACGAGGAATTATCACTAATATTTACCAAGTACCGACTTTATATCGCTAATGTCTTATTCGAACAACAATAAATTGAAGTGTGATTAGTCTAAGTATAACTAATTATCAAAGCAAGTAAATGGATAACGAATGAAAATCAAAAGAATTGCGAGCTAAGGATACAACTTCACCCCACACAGGCATTCTGTCAAACACCTAGCGTGCTATGCTTCATCAAACTTCCTACCCTTCTATCTTTGGTCTTAACGGTCATGACAATTTGTCGACCGAGAACACACAGGTGCTCATACACCTCTGTCGTGGTATGCACAAACATATCCTTTCTAGATCCACCCGATAGGGAATAGAACAGGAAAGTCCAAGCTAGATACAATCCTACACATGTCTATGCGAATTAATCATAACACGAAATTAAGCATAAGTTCTCAAATAGGTCGCACGTGGCGCACAAATATATGTCTATTCTACGCACAGCTTATGCAGTCGAAACCCATAATCACATGCCAATATATTACGGTGTAAATCTGCAATCCTTCTTTCAATATCATGTAAATTACCAAAATCATCACTAATGTCTTAGCGAGAATCATTAAGCATAAATATATAAAACCAAGTCATATGGTGCCAACCAAAGAGATAAGACAGTCGATTTAAATAACAAAGGGTTCCATTATAACCTTAGAGCAAATACTCAGTTCATTGCTATTGAACAAAATATAAGTAGCAATAAAGACAACATTAATGGATTAAAAAATCAGAGGAAATAAATGGATAAGAGGAAACTCTGTCAAAGCCCTTCAGTCTTTAAGCATTTCGCTCAAATCAAGCTTTTCAATCCGTGTAGCTCACTGCTCTTGTCGCCCCAAGGAAATCCCAAATTTCTCCCTAATCTACCTAATCTATATTTATAGACATTTATCTAAGAACTAGAGAGAGAAATTAAAAGAGGAAGAAAAATATTCTATGCTAAGCTATACTATTCTCTGATATTTGAAATATATGATCTATGAGATATATTGTCTGCAGAGGCTTGCCTCTCTTCTTATATCATTTCCCTCCTTTGCCAGGTCAAAATCAAGCCTTCTCTGCCTAGGCACCGGAGCTCGCGCTGCGGCGCGAGAAATAGACCTATGGGTGGCGCCCAAGGGCCACGCGTCGGCTTGAAAAAATTCTGGAGCTCATGGCAGTAATATGAGCCTATAAAGGACCAATGGTGTGCATGGGGCAAGATGATGTTAGTCGATAGAGGGTGGTGGTGATATGCGCAAAGCACAAAACTTAGCATTATCGGCGCATGACGAAGTACATGTAAAATGCCCGTTTTGCCCCTAAAAGCATGGGAAAGACCTAATAAGCCTTGCATTTCATTTGTTTAAGCATAATAACACTATAATCATCTAAAACTATATAAAATCTACGAGATCAGGCAACTATTCAAGTTATAAAGTATTCGATTCGCTGGTATAAATCCCACTCATCAATCCACACTTGGAGTAACCTTACACTTAACAGAAATACTCACAATATTATACTCACAATATTGTAGTAAAAGAATTGTATATTTTAAGTGTAGTGATGGTGTGTTTTGTTTCTCATCTAAGCAATCTATTTATACTAAAAATTAAGGAAACAACTAGCACACATGCTTTGACAAAATAACCAAATAAGGTATATAATAATGCTGGTGGTGGAATTTGTGGTCCCACAGAGAAAATTAAACTAACTTGTACACGTTTTAACAAAATTTGTTCAATAATAGAGTTGTGGTCCATACTACTTTAAGAAACATAGAGTGTTAGTAAGTTTTGCCAAACTTACTTTTGTAAAAAGAAAATAATTGAACAAACATCTGCATATCATACTTATCTTTAATCATCACCCTTTTCAATCTTTGAACCATTATTCACAATTATTAACATAGACTCTCAATACTGCTAACTGGTTTAATTATATCATATCAAATAATATGAGTTAATGTGCAATAACTACTGCGGCAGATATTGAATAAAATACTGAGTGACTTCTTAAATAAGAATTAATAATATGAATTACTGTGAAAATACCATGTGCTACTGTGGAATCACGCGTATTACTGTATTTTTATCACTAGTATTTCAACAGTTTAACAATAAAAGTTTTGCCGTCCATTTTTAAAAAGGTTATTTCTGTCGCTTTCCCTATCCGATAGTTATTATGTTATAGGGTCCACCAATGATTGGTTAATTCGGTGCCGTCGTACGAATATTCCCCCACAAAAAGAATATTCCCCGACTAAACGAATATTTTATGACAACTTGCTTACTTTACAAAATTTACACATATCACCCATAACTATATCATTATATCAAATCAATACCTTACTGTTTCTATTAAAAGTTGAGATCAACACCAAAACATATTTACCTCGGATTACATATAAACCAACTAATAATTCATTATTCATTAAAGTTGTTTTTATTTATCGCATTATAATCCAAAACTTATAAATAATAACAAAGCTAAGGAAACCCATATATGATAATTTATTTTAAAAACTTTAGTACACTGTTACGGTATTATCACCATTAACCAAAACTTAACTATCAATTTAATTAATTTTACAGAAACTAGACTTCAAATAATCAAATTTAACATCAAAAATCACACAAATCATATTTAAAATAATTAAATTATACATTTTTAAAACTTAAAGTTTGTTGCTAAAAGTTCTATTTGAAAACTTCCAAACTTTCCACCTCACGAAATTTATAACAAATCATTCCTTAATATTTAATGGTTAAAAATTTATGGACATATACTCAACTTATATATGTATAACATATCCAAAAATTACAACGATCCAACGGTCGGATCAAAAATTATAAGTCACGCTATGAGCTTAAGAAAATCGATTTTTCGAACTATGAGTCCTTCGTACCAGTTTCATTCAAACAGTCACTACAAAACATTCACAAGGAATTTTTGGGTGATTCTAATTTCTGTGTTTAGATTACTTCCAAGGCTTTCTTTTGATATAAGACTCATCTCCTAACTCATTATACACAAAGAGTTATGGGTTTTACAAAAAACATAGTAGCAAACTAAGTTTTCTGAAATTTTTAGATTTTGTTTTTCATTTGATTTCTTGATTTCTCTCATTTGATTCATGTTTATGCAAGTTTAAATCATCCAATACATATATAAATATGCACTCTTTACATAAAATCTATAAAACTAAAATAATCAAGGTTTTGAAAATACCTTTCTTGATTTCTTTTTAATTTATTTCTTCTTTATTTCTTCTTCTTCCTTCTTCTTATTCTTCTTTCTCAACTTTTCAGCAAAACAATTTCTTTCTCTCTCTCCTGATTTGAGCCGAGTGAATGGAAGGAAATGGGTAGGAGTGGAGTACATCATCTTTCTTCTTTCTTTTAATTTATTTCCTTTTTTTGTCTCCCATTTTTTGTAGGTACCCTCAGTTTGTATGTCATCGTCAATGAAGGAGATCACGTTGTTGTCCAACACATAGCTGATCAGGTGATGAAACCTTTATGTGTGGATAGATTTAGGAAAGTGTGCCTTTTCCAATACTTGGATCAGGATTTACAGATGGTCCTTGGAGGCTAGTGTCATATCAAGGATGGAGATTAGAGGTGACGCTTCCTTTAGCTCTTTCACTGCTCTTACCTCATTGTTTCCCAACTTTTGGAGAAAACTCAAAATTTTTCCCTCAGGGTCCTTTCCCACAGTTCTGGTCATTGCCTTTATTAGTAGTCTAGGGAGGTAGAGGGGATTATCTTTTTACAATATGGATGTGGAGTCAGTCGCCAAATTCATTTCCCCTCCATAATTCCAAGGATCTTTTTTCATGCTAGATATGTGGAATTGTGGTCTAGGAGTTAATATCAGGGGTGTCAGAGCTGTAAAGACCCAAAAATATTCGAATAATTATATCTATATTTTTACGAATAAATTTTTTTATTTTAATTTATAAATTATTATGATTATAGTTATCAGTAATAATCTTTTAAATATATACGATATGGATTTAGCAGAATAGTCAATTTAAAATTTTAAGTTGACTGATTATGAAAGTTAAGTCAGTTATGGTCCATAACCCTAATTCATGGATTATGAATAAGGAATGAGAATATTAATATATAATAAATATATTTCAATATGATATGTATAGTAGTAGAAAACCCTAAGTTTAAACCGATAAACCCTAATTCAAACCCCAAATAGGAAACTAACACTGATTATTAATCAGGTTTATGTGATCAAGGAGATATGTTAGTGATTATGAATTTAATTAGGAAAAACCCTAACGATTATCAAGAAACCCTAATCGCTAAGTGAGAAACCCTAATTTGATCTCCAAAAAACCCTAAACTGTAATTGGTGATTAGCAAGCCCTAATGGTAATAAGCAAATTTTAAGATTAAAAGTTATGGAAAATATATGAAATTACCAAACTACCATTAAAATTTAGGTGGAAAAGAACAAAATACCCTTTAGTGTGAAAAATGACCAAATTACCCTTTACTTAAAACTTAAGTTAAGAGATTGTTCTAGAATTGCATGACTCATCACTTGTGCTTATCCCATGTGCTAAAATCTTAGCCAAATCTTATCTCTTTTGCCACCTTGCAAGATTAGGTTCAATGCATCAAAGTATATATATTTAAAGAGAGAGAAAATCAAAAGAAAAAGGCTCATTTGCTATCTCTCACCAACCAAGTCTTCTCTCTCCCAAACCCATGAAATCTCTAAGTATTTCAGTCCCTAAACAACCCTCTAGAACACCAAGATCAGTTGTATAGAGCAAGATCAAAGCATCTTCAAGAGAGAGGTATAAAACCTTAGCCCTATTTGATCTTATATGTTAGGATAAATTTTGTGTTTATGTGTTTATATAAGTGTTAGAAGATGTTATATGATGATCTATGATGTTACATCATAGATCTATAGCATTAAAGTGCTCAAAAATCAACTTTTCAAAATTGTCCAAGAACCCTAGATTTATGGCCTGACAACCGAATGTCAGAGGCCATAGATTTGGGTCTGTTAATGATTTTGTATGTTTGATGTTTTAAACTTGTAGTTTGCTGTAAGGACTTTGATCTGGATTTGAAATCATGCTTAGATAATGTCTAGAATGAAAGATATTCTTGGTCAAACTCAGTTATCCGAGAATGACCAAGAGTTTCTGGGCAACCCAGAAACTCAAAACCAGTGTCTGACAAGATTTTCCAAGGCTCATATCTATCAGATGTTTGGCGATTTGGAACTGTTGTTGTATCTAGTTTGTAGCATGTTAGATAGACTCGAGATCCATGCCTTTATATCACTCAAATAATCAACAGATTGTAAGTAGTGGATGGTTAAAGTAGGTCGCTCGACATTGACTTTCAAATATCTGGGTAACCCAGAACTTGTTCATCAGTGTTTGACAACAAGTTCATGTGCCCAGATCTTGCATGTGTTTGATGTTTTACTTGTGTTAGTGTTTTAAGATTATACTCTTGCATGTTTACTACAAATTCATGCTCCTATATCACTTAGTTAACCAATAGAATGAAAATTATTGATGGTCAGACTAGCCTACTCGAACATGAACTTGGTTTTCTGGGAACCCAGAAAACTCAAGAACATTTTTTCTGACAAGGTTTGACCATATGATATCTAGTGATCTTGATGTAGTTAAGCTGATCTGATGATTGATATATGTACTCTGTCATGTATACTACAAACCTAAACTATTAGAACACATTAACAATTACCAGAACCTAAATAAAATTGATCCTCAAGATGGACCCATGAAGCTGACTAGGTTTCTGGGTAACCCAGAAAAACCCAGAAAGCTCTGACAACGATTTTGAAAGGCCAGATCTTCATGCTATGTGCTTGTATGACTTATATGATGCTTGATACATGTAGTACTACATAAAAACTACATGATCAACAATTAATATTATCCAGAATATGTTTATACTGAGAATTAAATACTCTGATTAGTAGGTAGCGCTTTAGCCACTAATTCTCGTTCTTCTTGACCTCAAGAACACCTACGGTGATGAAAGCGAAATTCTGCTATAGCCTTTTAGCTTACATATTTAATTATTTTAGTTTTCTAATTTACGAAAATTCATTAAAAATTGAAATAAATTTCTAAAATTACAAAATTAGTTTTAAAAATTATTCAAAGTTATAAAAATTAACTTTTGATAAATTGACATATTTTTCATTAATATTACTATTTATTTGAATATTAATGGTATTAAATTTATTTAATAACTCATTAAATAAATGGGTTAAAAATGATTTTTATATTATAAAAATTATTTTAAATGATAATAAGGTGTTTAAAAATATTTTAAGTTATAAATTATGAATTTTTAATATTTTAAGGTAATTTTCATTAATAATTTAATATTAATGATAATAGGTTTATTTACTATTTATATTAAATAAATAGTTTAAAAATGGTTTTAATGATTTAAAATCATTTAAAAATGATATAAATGATTTAAAAATATTTTAAGTTATAATAAATAACTTTTAATATTTTCATGAATAATAAATTAATATTTAAATATTAATGATAATGGAATTATTCTGTATTTAAATCATTTAAAAATGATTTCAGTGTTTGAAAAATCATGATAAATTATAATAATTATTTAAAAATTATTATAATACCTTGAAAAATAATATGATTAATATTTAATAGTATTGAAGTGACAGAATAGAGTTTAAGTAAATATAAACTCGATTATTAGCCGATAAAGTCATTGGTACACTGAAATGAATTCGAGGTTGACCCAGACTAATATAGATTGACCTGATAAGTAATTATTTATGTTCGAATGACTGCTATAACTATGTGACAAGGTGTTTAAGCTATATGATGACTGCGAATAGCAGTGCTATGTGTTATGATATATTATTTTAATCAACATAATAATCTTATAAATGATAGGTCTTTGTATAAAAGATAAAACTAAGTTGTGTAAGCAGTAAATCAGGCAAGTATCCTTACTCTTTGTATCTACTTATGCAATAATATTATGTAAGTAAGCTATCAAGTTATACTTCTATTATAAAAGTTCTTAAACTCTACTGGTATTGATCATGTATTTGAACATTAGTATTCATGCCAATTATCGAACTCTATTCGTTTACCAGTACAGTAGTAATGTATGATCAATATATACCCTGTTTATAGATAGTTAAGTTAAATTATACAAGTTCCCTCACTTGGATAATGATTGTATTTAATCACATGTTGACACATACCTACTAGTTTTCAGGTATGTATATGTTATTTAAAAATTATCTAAGCTATTTAACTCAGCTAGACATATAATTCAAAATATTATGGACCATGATAGAACATTATTGTTATTCAATTGAACTGTTTTTGTTCGAATTCCAGATTAATTATGAACATCCCGAACAGGGAAAAATTTTATGCACCAAATGTGGACCAGATGAACGAACTTATCGTTCAAACACATAGTATTGATCAATACATGGCATAACGGGCTGATCACCCTCCGTGTCCATAAGACAGGACGGTTTGCAGATGAAGTTCCATTTAACCTTTTCAAAAATTAAAAATAAAGTTCATAGTTTTTCAACTATTCCCCATTTATAGTCAATACGTAGTTTCAAAAAAGAAAAGGAGTTGATATGTAGTTCAGTATGGTTTCAGCTTAATTCACAACTATTGCTTCGTTATAGAAGTGTCGTCCAAAGAAAACATTTAAATCTTTTAGATAATCTATTTTCATTGCTATTACTTGTTGGGCACTCAAATGATCATTCTTGCTTTAAATTTAAATGTTTTCAGCTAAGCTAGCACGACCTGAAGGTTCCGGCAAGGACAAAGGGAAGGGGAACCTGAAGGATTAGGTTACATTATGTTATTTATAATGACTGTTTGTAGTAGGATAATATAATATTTATCATGTAATGTAATACTTAAAGGTTCTCGAGACTGGGAAGGTAGATAACTTTGATAGAATACTTTTGTTTAATTAAAACATTAAGTAGTTGAATGAATGTTATCGTGAAGCACCGAATACGGGTTTTAAGTACCCGAATTTGGTGGCGTCACAACATGGTATCAAAGCTTTAGGGTTAGAAACCTTAGGTGGGAGTAGACCTTAGGCTATAACCTTAGGACAGAAGGAAACGTTGAAAATAGAAATAACTCATATAAAGTTTAAAAAGAGGTGAATCGAATAAATTAATCGTCAAACAAAATAAAAGATAACTTATATAAAATATTATTTGTTGTGTGTATATACTATATGTACTAATCAAGATAGTTTGTGTGTAGATGTCAGGCGGAAAAGGATTATTATACGCTTATAACATGAAGAAGGATCAAATCAATACACCCGAGCTAATATCAAAGCCAATAGCTGAAATAGAGGCTCACGTTGAAAGTAACCTTGATGAATTGATTATTTTAGAGAATATAGTACCAGACCCAGAAACGGTGGAACTAACAGATAGTGATTCGGACACCGAAGTTGGAGCTGATCAAGCATCAACTGAAGTGCAGAATCTGCGGGACCAGGTTTATTCTTTAAAAAAGTTATTGGAAATAGAAAAGCTATTTAATAGTAAATTGCAGAAGGCGTTGATCGAAATAATCGAAGAACAAGATAAGATTAAGATTCAAATAGATCAGATAGGAGCTAAAAGTAGAATGTCGGGTGCAACTCTGAGTATGAAGGGGGTAAAGAAAGATGAATGACCGTGAGTTAGAAAATTCTGAAAACTTTAAGAAAATAGGAAAGTGTACAAACTGTAAAAGGAAACATAAGGGCATGTGCCAGACAGGGAAAAAGATATGTTACAGTTGTGGACATGAGGGACATTTCTCTCTTCAGTGTCCCAATTTTAAGCAAGGTGCATGTTTTAATTGTGGGTTGCAAGGTCATCGGGTGAAAGATTGTCCAGGATCAGGAGAAGGTGTAGGGAATAAGTAGGATTAGTATTTGAATATGTATGTTTAATGATATATGGAGTGTGTAATGTAATATTCCTAACTTTTGTATAAGTTGTAGTAGCAAATCCTGACTTTTATGGTCATAAAGGGATAGCGGATGCTTATAACAATATGTGTTATTCGGTGTAAAATTACTATAAATGAATATGTGTATATGTTAGTTTAATGAAATAAGTTTTTATATATCTATCTGATAATTTGATAATTCAGTAAACCAAGTTTTCAAAAGTTAATGATTATTTGAGTTTGAAATCATGCGTTATATGTTAAACATATACGATAAGACATAGAATATAAGTTAATAGAAGAATAATTTATGATTTTATCAGATAATGCCGCCAAGAAGACAAAATTGAAACCAAAGATTTGAAGAATCTGTCAACAATGCTGGAGGACAACAACAAGCAAACCCAATACAGAAGTCTGCTAACATGATAGCTCAAGCTATGCAGAATTCAGTACCAGTTGGGGGAAATCAGCACGATAATCGATTGGCAAATTTTAAAGACTTCAAAGTAGTAGGACCGCCGGAGTTTTGAGGGACAACTGACCCTGTAGAAGCTTAGACTTGGATAAAGGAGATAGAAAAGGCTTTTGTGATCGCTAGGGTAGCTAAAGAGCAAAAGACAGCTTTTGCCACTTATATGATGAAAGGGGAGGCAAATTTTTGGTGGGAGGCAAATCAAACTAGAGCTGGAGTAGGAGAGGTGATGTGGACTAGGTTCAAAACACTTTTCTTTGAGAATTATTTTTCGACTAGTATGCAGGCTAGGATGGAGGTGAAATTTCTAGAGTTGAAGCAAGGGGCCATGTCAGTTGAGGAGTATGCCGCAAAATTTAATGAATTAGCTAGGTTCACTCCACATCAAGTGGACACGAAAGCGAGGAAGGCACGAAGGTTTGAGCTGGGCTTAAAACCCTGGCTCTACAACAAAGTGGTGGTATTGCAGATAGGTACTTTTGCAGCATTGTTGGACAAGGCTATCATAGCTGAAGAGGGAAGTGAAGCCTTGACTCTTTACAATAAGGAGAAGAAGAATAAGGCTAAGATTGAAGGAGCTATCAAAATGGAAGGGAGTAGTGGAAGTAATATGGGAAAGAGAAAAGGGGACAATTTAGGAAATATAAAAATTAAGCAGGAGGGTGTGAAGAAGAAGATTGTGCAATGTGGAAACTGTGGAAAGAACTATTATGGAGAGTTCTTGAAGGGAAAGTCTGTGTGTTTTAAGTGTGGACAGGAGGGACATATCTCTCCCAACTGTCCTAATCCAAGGATGAATAGTGGTTGTTTTATTTGTGGATCAATAGAACATAGGGTGAGGGAGTGTCTGAAAAGGAGAGCTGATGGGGGAAATGTCAATACGGGGAAGATTCGTGGGATGCTAGCAATAACTGGTCTAACTCCACTAAATATACCAACCAAATCAACTGCAAGTACCTTCAATATGACAGTTTAAGATACGGTCGCAGCCGGAGATGGAGTTCCAGGTATGAACCCGATCAACGATATTAATATATAGACCTGATTCGGCTTTTAACCTATTTTCTTGCCCTAAGTTTGATAAAACAACATAATAATTCGTTAATAAAAGAATTTTTGAAGGAGAAATTTGAGTGCCAGATTCGTAACACAAATCTTATAAGGAGGGGAGAATATAGTAATTTAATTTTTCATAATAATAAAAATCTAAGGATAAGATATTAATATTAAGGGTAAGGTAATGGTGATTCCGGGGACGGAATCTTTATAAGGAGGGGAGAATGTAAAGACTCAAATTTTTTTGAATAATTATATCTATATTTTTACGAATAATTTTTTTAATTTTAATTTATAAATTATTATGATTATAGTTATCAATAATAATATTTTGAATATATACGATATGGATTTAGCGTAATAGTTAATTTAAATTTTTAAGTTGACTGATAATGAAAGTTAAGTCAGTTATGGTCCATAACCCTAATTCATAGATTATGAAAAAGGAATGAGAATATTAATATATAATAATTATATTTCAATATGATATATATGTATTTTATGTGTGTATTGTTTAGTGTTTATCAGAAATAACATAGTAGTAGAAAACCCTAAGTTTAAACTGATAAACCCTAATTCAAACCCCAAATAGGAAACTAAGACTGATTACTAATCAGGTTTATGTGATCAAGGAGATATGTTAGTGATTATGAATTTAATTAGGGAAAACCCTAACGATTATCAAGAAACCCTAATCGCTAAGTTAGAAACCTTAATTTGATATCTGAGAAACCCTAAATTGTAATTGGTGATTAGCAAGCCCTAATGGTAATTAGCAAATTTTAAGATTAACAGTTATGGGAAATATATGAAATTAATAAAATACCCTTAAAATTTAAGTGGAAAAGACCAAAATACCCTTTAGTGTGCAAAATGACCAAATTATCCTTTACTTAAAACTTAAGTTAAGAGATTGTTCTAGAATTGCATGACTCATCACTTGTGCTTATCCCATGTGCTAAAATCTCAGCCAAATCTTATCTCTTTTGCCACCTTGCAAGATTAGGTTCAATGCATCAAAGTATATAGATTTAAAGAGAGAGAAAATCAAAAGAAAAAGGCTCATTTGCTATCTCTCACCAACCAAGTCTTCTCTCTCCCAAACCCATGAAATCTCTAAGTATTTCAGTCCCTAAACAACCCTCTAGAACACTAAGATCAGTTGTATAGAGCAAGATCAAAGCATCTTCAAGAGAGATGTATAAAACCCTAGCCCTATTTGATCTTACATGTTAGGATAAATTTTGTGTTTATGTGTTTATATAAGTGTTAGAAGATGTTATATGATGATCTATGATGACATCATAGATCTATAGCATCAAAGTGCTCAAAAATCAACTTTTCAAAACTTTCCAAGAACCCTAGATTTATGGTCTGGCAACCGAATGTTAGAGGCCATAGATTTGGGTCTGTTAATGAATTTGTATGTTTGATGTTTTAGACTTGTAGTTTGCTGTAAGGAATTTGATCTGGACTTTAAATCATGCTTAGATAATGTCCAGAATGAAAGATATTCTTGGTCAAACTCAGTTGAATGAGCATGACTCATGTGCCCAAATCTTGCATGTGTTTGATGTTTTACTTGTGTTAGTATTTTAAGATTATACTCTTGTATGTTTACTACAGATTCATGCTCCTATATCACTTAGTTAACCAACAGAATGAAAATGATTGGTGGTCAAACTAGCCTACTCGAACATGAACTCGGTTTTCTAGGAAACCCAAAAAACTGAAGAACATTTTTTCTGACAAGGTTTGACCGTATGATATCTAGTGATTTTGATGTAGTTAAGCCGATATGATGATTGATATATGTACTATGTCATGTATACTACAAACCTAAACTATTATAACTGTATTAAATAAATGGGTTAAAATGATTTTTATATTATAAAAATGATTTTAAATGATAATAAGGTGTTTAAAAAAATTTTAAGTTATAAATTATGACTTTAAATATTTTAATGTAATTTTCATTAATAATTTATTATTAATGATAATAGCTTTATTTAATATTTATATTAAATAAATAGTTTAAAAATGGTTTTAATGATTTAAAAATCATTTAAAATGATATAAATGATTTAAAAATATTTTAAGTTATAATAAATGACTTTTAATATTTTCATGAATAATAAATTAATATTTAAATATTAATGGTAATAGAATTATTCTGTATTTAAATCATTTAAAAATGATTCCAGTGTTTGAAAAATCATGATAAATTCTAATAATTATTTAAAAATTATTATAATACCTTGAAAAATAATATGATTAATATTTAATAGTATTGAAGTAACAGAATAGAGTTGAAGTAAATATAATCTCGATTATTAGCCGATAAAGTCGTCGGTACACCGAAATGAATCCGAGGTTGACCCAGACTTATATAGATTGACCTAATAAGTAATTATTTATGTTCGAATGATTGCTATAACTATGTGACAAGGTGTTTAAGCTATATGATGACTGCAAATAGCAGTGCTATGTGTTATGATATATTATTCTAATCAACATAATAATCTTATAAATGATAGGTCTTTGTATAAAAGATAAAACTAAGTTGTGTAAGCAGCAAATCAGGCAAGTATCCTTACTCTTTGTATCTACTTATGCAATAATATTATGTAAGTAAGCTATCAAGTTATACTCCTATTATATAAGGTCTTAAACTCTACTGTTATTGATCATGTATTTCAACATTAGTATTCATGCCAGTTATCAAACTCTATTCGTTTACCAGTACAGTAGTAATGTATGATCAATATATACCCTGTTTATAGACAGTTAAGTTAAATTATACAAGTGCCCTCACTTGGATAATGATTGTATTTAATCACATATTGACACATACCTACAAGTTTTCAGGTATGTATATGTTATTTAAAAATTGTCTAAGCTATTTAACTCAGCTAGACATAGAATTCAAAATATTATAGACCATGATAGAACATTATTGTTATTCAATTGAACTATTTTTGTTCGAATTCCAGATTAATTATGAACATCCCGAACAGGTAAAACTTTTATGTGCCAAAGGTGGACCAAATGAACGAACTTATCGTTCAAACACATAGTATTGATCAATACATGGCATAACGGGCTGATCACCCTTCATGTCTGTAAGATAGGATGGTTTGCAGATGAAGTTTTGTTTAACCTTTTCAAAAATTAAAAATAAAGTTCATAGTTTGTCAACTGTTCCCCATTTATAGTCAATACATAGTTTCAAAAATGAAAAAGAGTTGATATGTAGTTCAATATGGTTTCAGCTTACTTTATAACTATTGCTTCGTTGTAGAAGTGTTATCCAAAGAAAACATTTAAATCCTTCAGATAATCTATATTCATTTCTATTACTTGATGGGCACTCAAATGCTCATTCTTGCTTTAAATTTAAATGTTTTCAGCTAAGCTAGCACGACCTGAAGGTTCCGGCAAGGAGAAAGGGAAGGGGAAGATGAAGGATTAGGTTATATTATGTTATTTATAATAACTGTTTGTAGTAGGATAATATAATATTTATCATGTAATGTAAGACTTAAAGGTTCTCGAGACTGGGAAGGTAGATAACTTTGATATAATACTTTTGTTTAATTAATACATTAAGTAGTTGAATGAATGTTATCGTGAAACACTGAATACGGGTTTTAAGTACCCAGATTTGGGGGTGTCACAAGAGCAGCTAATTCCCCAGGAGCCTTCCCCCTATCATTGATTACTCTAGGGTTGGTTGTGGGCATCTCAGAGATTTCCCTCAAAAAAGTGATGACTACTATCATTCCTTCAAGTTTTTCAGTCTTGGGGGGGGGGGGTATATAATCTCTTCCCCAGGAAAGATTTGATCATTGTTTGTCATCTCCAGTTCGCTGGAGTCAATTAAGTTTTGAATCAGATGCTTCAATGCCCAGTAATGTTTTGTGGCATGGCCCGGAACATTGGAATGATATATGTAGATTTTAGCAGGATTGAATCATTTTGATCTGGTGTCAGTCGAATGTAAAAATCTTGTGACCTTCCCCTCATTAATCAACGCTCGTACGATTTCTTCTCTAGCCTGCCCCAACGACGTGAACTTGTGTTTTGCTACAAAGTCCGTGGTTTGCAATCCTCTTGTGGGGATTAGGATGTTTGAAACCACCGGTGTAGCCCAACCTGGCCTTTCCTGACTGCGTATATATGTGGATTGGGTTCCTGATTCCCTAGGTATTCTTACCCAACCCTTGACCGAACTGACACGCATGATCGAGAATTTTGTGGCCAACCGTCATTACTTCTGGGGATATCCGGGGTTTCATTGTCAGTGCCCTAATAGAATGGTAGTGGGGTGCTTACTTCAAAGGCTTGGAAGCTGGAGGGCTCGATACCCTCGTTTAAACCAATCAATGACATATCTCCCTGTACTTGGGTAGTTTGTTGATGAGTGGGTTTTATACCTATGAATCGGCCTCTAATTCGAGCTTAAACTGTGCTAATTCTTTAGTTTTTATGTTTCATTTTACTTGTTTAGTGTTGTTTTGTGTTTAGATGTGGTGGCGTGGCAATTGGACTTAAAGGGTGGAATTATGACAAAATTTGGCAAGAACAAGAGCTAAAAGTCGAACAAAGACAGAAGGTACCCCCGCTGGGGCAAACTTTCTATATATAAAACCATTTGAAGTGAGGTGCTAAAATTAACGAGAGGAAAGGCTCACGGGCGATGGGCATTTACAAAGAAAAACCCCACGGAAGCTGAAAGATACGGAAAAACTAATGTCTGTTTAGTTTGAATCGCTATGATGAAACATGAAGGCTAGTGATTGGAATGGCTTGGAACTCAATTGTTCATGGAATTAAAGTCAGGATACATGTCTTAGGCATATAATTAACAACAACAACAAGATTGAAGAATAATACAAGCATTTAACATCATTGAAGATAAATTTTGAGCAAGAGTTTTGGAGGAAGACTTTGAAGGAGATTTCACGATAATTGCAGATTGAGGCTAGAGAGAAGGGTGGTTTTGGATTCATTCTTTTTTTCTTAGTTTAATATTTATAATTGGGATGATGTTTACTTTGATTAATTCAGTTTTTATTTCATCAATGATGAACTAAATTACTTTTTAGGCTTATAACGGATCTTTAGGTTGAACGATGATTATGTAATCTTTGATTTCCAGTTTAATAATCTATCTTTCAGTTTATCTATATTGATTTTTGCTTGAATTTATGAATTGCTTGATCACCAATTCTATGTGGACTTGTATGGATTCGAGAGAGGAAATATGAGTCTAGACCTAGTCAATATAGCACGTGTTCTTGAATTCTGTGATTGAATAGAATCTTGATGAATGTTAGGGTAGAGATATGCCTAGCATCGCATGTAATCGGATAGAGAACTTGAAATTAAACCTTCTTTAATTGTAATTCATATAGAGATATAGTGAATTAGTTAATTAAGGTGTTTTGCTTAATTCTATCTAATTTGTGGATTTAAGTTAATATGGTATTAGTACATCGAGAGATGGCTAGTTCTACTTGAGTGTTCTTGATTAATAAACTAGGATAGTGCATTAAAATGGAATAAAGGGTAATAATCAGAGTGATACTTAGAGTGAAGTTATAAGTCTAATTCTCCAATATTTGTTTGAAATTTCAATTTTTAGGGTTTGTTGATTGTTTGGTGTTTTTAGTATTTTTAACATATTTAGTTTTTATAGTTATAATTCCTAAATTGGATAGTTTAATAAAATTTGGATTAATATAGGACTGGTAATTATGAGGTTAATTTCTTGCTAATCTCTGTGGGAATGATACTTGACTTATCACTGTATTACTTGTTGACCACATATACTTGCGTGTTGTGCGTAATTTCAAATTCACCCAACAAGTTTTTTGCACCGTTGCCGGGGATAATATAGATTTTAATATTTTAAAATATTAGTTTAATTAGTCCAGTTTTACTTAAACATTTTTTCTTTTGTTTTGTGCTTTCTATTTTAGGTTCTTGAAGTTGGTTATGCAAACTCGGTCCAAAAGCCCAGACTTGCCTCCTTTTGAGGACGACATTAAGAAACGGTTTTAAAGGCTAAGTAAGTGGATTAAAGATACAAAGGAAAACTTTAAGAATTCTGAAAAAGAAGAAGTAATGGCTGCCAAAGAGCAGAAAGCGTTGAGGGACTTTGCTACTCCTAAGGTGACTGAGCTTCAGTGGAGTATTACCAGGCCGTCGATTGCTGCAAATACATTTGAGATCAAGCCTAGGACTATTAAAATGATACAGAACTCGATTCAGTCTGGGAGACTTGCAAATGATGATCCGAATGAACATTTGGTTAGCTTTTTGGAGATATGTAACACTTTCAAATACATTGGGGTGTCGGATGACACAGTCAGGCTTTGCTTGTTCTCATTCACTTTGCGGGACAAGGCGAAGAGTTGGTTACACTCTCTACCGCCGGGATCAATAACTACATGGGAAGACCTCGCTCAAAAATTTCTAGCCAAATTCTTCCCACCAGCAAAGACTTCAAAAATGAGGAACGAAATCACCATGTTTGAACAACAGTATGAGGAATCATTGTATGAGGCATGAGAGAAATACAACAAATTGCTCAGAAAGTCCCCACATCACAAATTACCTAAATGGCTGCAAATGAACACATTCTACAATGGGTTACATGGGAATCTTAGGACCAATATAGATGTAGCTTCGGGTGGAGCATTTATGGCCAAGAGTCACGAGGGGGCATATGAGTTGATAGAGATAATGGAGGCTAAAAATTAGCAGTGGCCCACGACAAGATTGACACAACCTAAGGTAGCTGGAGTGTTAGAGGTAGATGGAGTGACGATATTAGCAGCACAGATTTCAGTGCTATCGAAGAAGGTGGATGCTTTGTCGAGTGTACAAACTCAGTAGATTGCAGTTATTTGTGAATTGTGCGCGGGTGAACATCCTATGAAACAATGTGCACTCAACCCAACATCAGCATAATTTGTGGGTAGCTACAACAGGATTCCACAGAACATGTATTAGAATGAATACAATCAGGGGAATAAGAATCACCCTAATTTTTCATGGAGTAATAATCAGCATCAATAAGCTCCACGACCATCTTATCCTTCAGGATTTTAGAATTACCATCAATAATTAGCTCAGCATCAAGAGAGAAAAACAGATTTAGAGGAGTTGTTGTCAAAATATATAACGAGAAACGAGGCAGCAATGAAATCACAAGCAGTAGCCATCAAAAATTTAGAAAATCAAATGGGACAGATAGCTTTTGCATTGAATAATAGGCCTCAAGGAACTTTACCCAGTGATACAGAGAAAAATCCAAAGGGGAATCATGAGCAATGTCAAGCGATCATGTTAAGGAGTGGAAAACATCTCGAGGGACAAAAAAGAGAAAATTTGGCTGCAAAAGATGATGACAAAGAAAATGAAAATAAAGTGGTTGAAAACGAACAAGGTGAAGAAAAGTAGGTGGAAAAGAGAAAGACAGATAATGAACCGGTTGTATATCCTCCACCACCATTTCAACAAAGAATTCAGAAACAGAAATTAGATAAGTAATTCACCAAATTTTTGGATGTTTTTAAGAAACTTCAAATAAATATTCTGTTCGCAGAAGCCCTAGAGCAGATGCCTAGTTATGCCAAGTTTATGAAGGGAATTCTGTCAAGGAAAAATAAGTTGGAAGATTTTGAAACTATAGAATTGACGGAGGAGTGCAGTGTAATACTACAAAGGGAGTTACCGCCAAAGTTGAAAGATCTGGGGTGTTTCACTATTCCGTGCACAATTGGGAACATGACATTTCAAAAGTGTTTATTTGACTTGGGGGAAAGTGTGAAACTCATGCCGTTATCAGTATACATCTAATTGGGTTTACCAGCTCCGAAATCGACCAATATATCTGTACAGTTGGCGGATAGGTCAGTCACGTACCCAAGAGAAATTGTGGAAGATATCTTCGTTAAGGTGGATAAATTTATATTTCCAGCTGACTTCATAATTCTGGATTATGAAAAAGATAAAAATATCCCAATCATCCTAGGGAGATCGTTCTTGGCTACGGGTAGGACTCTCATTGATGTGCAAAAAGGTGAACTAAATATGAGGGTTCAAGATCAAGAAGTCAAGTTCAATGTGTTCAAGGCCATGAAGTTTTCTATGGATGAAGAAGAGTGTTATCGGGTGGATGTCATTGATCAGATAGTTAATGAAGACATGGTTAAGAGTTTGGTTAATGATCCATTAGAAACTACATTATTAGGGGATGAAGATTTTGATGATCCAGGGTTTGTGGATTTGTTTCCAAAAATTAGTAGATTCAAAGCACCATTTTAGCCATTACATACAGAAAAAAGAGCCACAACAAGGTTGAAACCTTCATTGGAGGAGCCACCTACACTTGAGCTTAAGCCACTTCCTAAACACCTCAGGTATGCATATTTAGGCAATTCTAATACTTTACCTATTATTATTGTTTTTGCGCTTAACAAATTATAGGAAAATAAGTTGCTGAGAGTGCTTAGAGAATACAAATTGATTATAGGATGGACAATTATAGATATCAAGGGAGTCAGTCCATCCTTTCGCATGCACAAAATTCTTATGGAAGAGGATGCAAGGCCAATAGTAGAACAATAGAGACGGCTCAATCCAATCATGAAAGAAGTACTGAAGAAAGAAATTCTAAAGTGGTTGGATGCGGGAATCATCTACCCAATTTCAGACAGTACATGGGTCAGTCCGGTTTAATGTATGCCAAAAAAGGGAGGAATGACCATACTACAGAATGCTGACAATTAATTAATTCCTACGAGGACAGTGACCAGTTGGAGGGTTTGCATGGACTATAAGAAGTTGAATAAAACAACCCACAAGGACCACTTTCCTCTACCTTTCATCAATCAGATATTTGATAGGTTGGCGGGACACGAATTTTACTGCCTACTAGATGGGTATTCTGGGTATAATCAAATAGTCATTGTTCTTGAAGATCAAGAGAAGACCACTTTCACCTGCCTATACGACACTTTTGCATTTAGGAGAATTTCTTTTGGCTTGTGTAATGCACCTGCAACCTTCCAACGGTGTATGACGACCATTTTCTCGGACATGGTGGAAAAGAATGTGGAAGTCTTCATGGACGACTTCTCTGTTTATGGAGATAATTTTGATGCTTGTCTAGAGAACTTAGTGATGGTTTTAAAGCGATGTGTGGAGACAAATTTGGTGCTTAACTAGGAGAAGTGCCACTTTATGGTTGAAGAAGGAATAATTTTGGGGCACAAGGTCTCTACGAAGGGATTAGAGGTTGATAGAGCAAAGTTGGAAACAATTGAAAATCTTCCACCGCCAACTACAATCAAGAGAATCCACAACTTTCTGGGACATATAGGATTCTACCGAAGGTTCATTAAAGATTTCTCTAAGATTGCAAAACCATTGTGCAGTCTCTTAGAGAAAGACGCAATTTTCAAGTTTGATGAGGATTGTAATTCAGCATTCGAGCAATTAAAGAAAAAGTTGACTACAACTCCAGTTATTGTCGCACTAGATTGAAATATGCACTTTGAGCTAATGTGCGATGCGAGTGACTATGCAGTAGGAGCTGTTTTGGGTCAGCATCGAGAGAAGATATTCCACGCCATATACTGTGCAAGTAAGACAGTTACAGATGCCCAGTTGAACTACACAACTACAGAAAAGGAGTTACTTGCAGTAGTATATGCCTTTGATAAATTCCGGGCATATTTTATTGGGACAAAGGTGGTGGTTTATACGGACCATTCGGCAATTAGATATTTAATTTCAAAGAAGGATGCTAAGCCACGACTTATCAGATGGATGCTCCTACTACAGGAATTTGATTTGGTAATAAAAGATAGAAAGGGGATGGAGAATCAAGTTGCAGATTATCTTTCAAGGTTGGAAAATGTTACGATCGAGAAAATTTATAATTTAATTTAAATATTTATTGAATTAAGTAAATATTTTAAATAATTTATTTATTGAGGAAAATAAATAATTGATGAATTATGGTGCATTAATTTAGTAATGAAAGCGGATTAATGTTAATTAAATTAAATAATGATAATTTTTATTTGAAGGATTTAATTTAATGAAATAATTAAATTAAATGAATTGTTTAGTATTAAAGAAAATAAGTAAATTAAATAAAGTAATGTTTAAACCTAATTTATTAATTAAATTAGATATATGTAATTATTTATTAATTATAAGTATAATTATAATAAAAATTATAATAATTATAAATACTATTGTAAGTTATTTAAATTAACTAAACTAAAGTTATTTAAATTAACTAAAATAAGTGTGAAAAAAGTAACTATATAATATAACTATTATAAAAATAATCTAGTATGGGGGAATTGGTGTGTGGCCAAACAAGGCCTTGCGGCCTTTGGCTTATTCTAACTGACGCAGACGTATTGTTTTTTAACTGATGAACGTGGGAGAAAGCCATATCATTTATTTTATGCGTATAACCTAAAGCTAAGAGAGAAAAAAGAGTGTGAGAAGAAGAAACACAGAGAGTTTAGGGAGAGCTTGGTGAGGAAGGAGAAGTTGTTGTCACCATCCCTTGCTAGCATACAACTAGGGTTTGGAGGTATAATCTACTCTAATCTTAACTTCTATCTTTGTATTTTCTATGGGTAATTGTGTTGGATTTATATATATACATGTATGAAGGGTTTACAATCTGTCAATCATCTTATTTGAGTGCTATTTGAGGATTAGAATACAAGAAATTGGTTTGTAGGAAGAAAAATAAATAACAGTGATATGTTTATATGAATGGCTTTAGAAATTACAAAATTTCATATCTTATATGTGCTATAATCTACAAATTGGTGTTAGATTGTGTTAGTACGTTAAGAAACGAAAGCGGCGTAGTTTAAATCGTGGTAATTGGTTAAGAAACGAAGTCGCGGTGATCGAATTCGCTAAAAGTGTAAAATATGGTGAAATTTAGAAAATTGTAGTATTTATTCTTTAAATTTGTGTATATGTAATGATTATGTAATTGAAGTGGTGAATAACATGTTTATTGATGTTATTATATAGTTTAGATGTTAAGTATCATGAATTTTCTGTAGGAATTGGGTTGGTTTTTGAGTCGGGCATATAATGATCTTTCGCTGCGGTTTACATCTAGGTGTGGAAGCGGTGGCACACCACACAAAGCGAAAGCAATGACTCGTCATAGGCCTTCTTGAATCTGCGAAGTAGCCTTGATCTGCTGATTATTAAGAGCTTGGGGACAGTAGAGCTCATTTGTGCCTTGAGCCTAGGCAGTGACTTCTGCTTATTTGTAGGTCATGATTAATGGACTTAATCTAGTTTGGCATGCATTTTAAAGATGTTAAGACATAATGTAGAGTACAACAACATATTGTAATGTGTTGTAATACAAAGTGTGAAGATTTTTAAGTGATTGTTAATTAAGTTATGTAATGAATTAAAAGTGATGTTTAGGAAAGTTAAAGATAAATGATAGGGTTTATGTTAGTTTATTATGAGATTTCAGATTTGATAAAGGTGTTAACCAACATGGTTAGATGATAAGTTAAGGTTATGACCTAAATGATGGGTTAGACCTATAAAGCTAATATTAATACAACTAATTGTTATTGCGATTCAAATGATATGTGTAGGGTAATTGGCGAACATTATTACACTTGTGTAGCTTACATACAAGGCAAGTTTCCTAACTTCATTCTTTTTATAATGAATGCAAGTTTCTTATCCTAAACTTTTATTGAGCAAGTTTCATAGCTATGCTATCTTTATATAAAACAAGCTTTCAATTTCTAAATTTTACAGTAAAGTTGAGCAAGCCTTTTGATTCTATCTCATGTATGATTTTACAAGCTCTTGTAACCTAGTTCATTACATCGAGCGAGTTTTACTTTTCTAAATCTTGATATTATTATTCAAAGTATATATCTTTCTAATGAATTGATTCAAATGAGATTGTTTTTAACTCTTTTGAATGTGGTACTTTGCACACAGACTATGTCTATTTAATTATACATTATTATTATTCAATTTTTGACTTTGATAACCTTGTTCAATTCTATATTCTTGTATTAAACCTTCAAATAGCAAGTAAACTTTTATTGAATTGAATTGATCTATAAATGAATAGTGTTCTAAAATTCTAGAACAACTGATAAGATAGTTCCGAGCTAAATTTTCTGTAGTCCAGAAATTCTAAATCCAAACTAAGACGAACAACCCTAACATAGGGGATTTTGTACATGTAACATTTAGATGTTTGTGCACAATACATGGTACAAAGGGCTGATCCCCCTAAGTACGTTAAGAAGGGTTTGTATAGTCTAAATGACTGTTAAGGTTGAGGTAATAATACCTAAATACCAGAGACATAGTTCGTGGTCTTAAGACCCTTAGATATTAAATTCGAACTTATTTTCTATTTTTGATTCGTAGAACAAGTTAATTGTTGTTCAACATTTGTTGTTCATTCTCATGTTATTATCATTACTAATCTCTATATCAGTGAGCAGTTGTTTGCTCACTCTTGCAATTAACACTGCAGCTAAAGTTGAAAGAGTCGATGAGCCATCTATTAGCAAAGGAAAGGGCAAGATGTCCAAGTGTTGAAGATTTATTAAATTTATTTAAATGAATTATATTATAAGACTTATTTTATTTTATGATGTATTCCGCAAACTGATGTAATAATTGAAGGTTAGATTACCTGGGATTGTTTTTGAGATGATGTAACCTTTAATGGGGAAGATTATTGTTAAGTTATTTAAATTATGTCTTTATCCTTTGATTATGGGTAGTTAGATGTAATGGTTTTGAATAGTCAATACCAAATCCTTTTGGAATGGAGTACTTGGATTTGGGGGTGTCACAGGTTGGTATCAAAGCCTTAGGTTATGAACCTTAGACGGGAGAAACCTTAGGAAGTAACCTTTAAGGAGACAAAAAAACATAGAGGTGTCTAACTCTTATCAAGTTTTAAGGAATGGATTAAGGTATCCATTGATGCTAAACAATAAAAGACATTATGTGCTATATGTTAATAACTTATGTGCTCGCGAGTATCGAAAAATGTTAAGTAAAACTTAAAATATTTTGTTATCAGGATGTCTAACGAAAGAGGATCCAGTCTAGTTAGGGAAGTGATACCTCCGGTAGCTAGAGATGACAAACCCATGGATATTCATGTAGTGCGGGAACAGTTGATTCAGGAGGATGAGCCTGTAATCGATCCCGAAGAGGATAGTTCTGAGGAGATAGAAGAAGATGATGAGGAAGAGGATCTTGTGGAGTTTCCACCAAACTCCATATCAGCTGAGATGTATGGCGCTCTATATGACCGTAACAAAGAATTACAGGACAAGGTGGAGGAGCTGAAGGAGTTGGTTGAGATGCATCGTGCTACGATAGAGTAGAAGGATGCGGAGATTCAGGAACTCGACTCACGTCTTGGAACACACGGAGTGGGACCTGGGTCATACAAAGGGTCAGCATGAAGATTTATTGGCAGTAAACGAGTAGATGAAGACTGACATGGAGAAATTAAAAGATAACTTCAAAGAGGAATCAACTAAGCGTGCAAGAGCATATGATGCTTGGATGAAGGTGACTCAACGTGCAGACCGTGCTGAGGCTAAGGTCCAAGTGAGGAAAGCAAAGATGAACGAGATGGATTACACTTTTAATTCTGTGATTGATAGGGCCCAGGATCGAGTCTTTTATTACCCACCTCAGTTTTAGAATTCGCCGTGGTTCGTGATGGAACGTAGAATGGCGTATCTTATCATGGAGGAAGAGCGTTAAGAAGCCTCACGACGTCTTAATATGTCTAGATATAATAATAATAATAATAATAATAATAATAATAATAATAATAATAATAATAATAATAATAATAATATGTGGTTAAGGCAGTGAGTAAATAAACTATGAATCCCTTATTTTGAGATGAATAAAGGGATAGTATGTGTGAGACCCCAGATTTTTTTTGAATAAAGATTTAATTTCTCGAAATATTTTTTTTAATATTAAAGTGTGGATTTGAGATAATGTTATAGTTGTGGATAGTATTTGAAAATTTTGCAAAGTACGCAAGTTGTTATAAAATATTCGATTGGTCGGAGAATATTCTTTTTGTCGGGGAATATTTGTAATGACCAAGACAATCATTGGTGGACCTCATGACGTAAGTATTGTCGTATTTAGAAAACAGCAGAATTATCATTTTATAAAAATAACTACGGAGGTTTTACCGATTAATCTTGTTGAACTACCCATTAGTAGTAAAAGTACGATGTCTGGCGTGGTTGCATAAGTAGCACAATCGTATTAATTATTGATGCTTACGTAAGAAGTCACTCAGTTATACTCAATTATTGCTACAGTAATTGCTGCATCATATCTGTCATATTATTGATTCGATTATTATCACAGTATCATGTGCATAATATGTTATTTTATTAAATTGATAATTGAGACGACAAAGTTATTCATATTATTAAATTGCAATATTTATAATGTCTAGAAGTTCTGTCAAGGAAAGGTTTGGTCACCTAATTGCGCGCCAATAGGGAGAAATCCTTATTGGAAAGCCCCCTCTTTCCTGGGAACAACCTGGTTGTTAAATATTATGAGTTATGATATTAATGATGGATAAGTTCGTGTTGATTAAAGATTAATTTGATAGTTTCATTGTGTTGGGATTATTTGTGTTAGTAGAAATCAACATCTATTCCGATAATAATTGATGTCTGGAGGTTATATTGATCAAACGGGTATTCTGGAAACTTTTTGTATTGGAGTTACTATTCACGAGTTACTATTCATGGGTTACTATTCACTGAAATTACTATTCACTCTAGTATTGTTCACTCAAGTATTTGGGACACTTTTTGTGTCGGAGTTACTATTCACGAGTTACTATTCACGGGTTACTATTCACCAAAATTACTATTCACTCTAGTATTGTTCACTCGAGTATTTGGGATACTTTTTGTGTCGGAGTTACTATTTACGAGGTACTATTCACGAGTTACTATTTACGAGTTACTATTCACAAGTTACTATTCACCCAGATACTATTCACTCTAGTATTGTGCATTCGGGTATTTGGGTACAATATTATTCCATTAGGAGATGTGCTAATTTTTCAGACCGTTGGTTGAATGAATCAATATGGACCGCTGGTGGAAAGTTATAATAGTGAATTAATATGGGTTATTTGGTTTAAAGTTTTAATAGTAAATCAGTATGGACCGTCGCTTTAAGTTTTAATAGTAAATCGATCTGGATCGTTCGTTTAAAAGTAAATCGATCTGAACCATTCATGAATTAGTTACTATTCAATCCATTCTTCTATAAATAGAAGCTCATTCCTTCATTATTTCTTACGAATTCACTGAAACTCTAGAGAGAGAAATTATAGAGACAAAGAAGAAGAGTATTCTGCTACTTCACTACTTTGATATCTAGTGTCTTTTACGGTAGGGGGTGTTATTCTTTCTTATTCATGAAGAGAACTTCTGTTATTCCATTCTTTATTATTCTGTTGGAATAACCTGTAAAAGTGGCATACCCTATACATAACCTCGACATATCTGATACCCCTATACTTGGTGAAATCCTTATATTATTCCATTTTTATTTATTACATTGGAATAACTTTTGTACGCCACATACCCTACACTTGGTGAAATCCTTATGTTATTCTATTCTTTATTATTCTATTGGAATAACCTATATGCGCGGTTTACCCTATACTTGGTGGAATGACACGTATATACGGTTTACCCAATACTTGGTGATCTTCTTACATTATTCCATTCTTTATTATTATGTTGGAATAACTTTTTTTATGCAAGTCTGACATACTTGGTGAAATTCTTTTATTATTCCGTTCTTTATTATTCATCGAATATCCATCGCTTGCATTAATTTCATCCGACTGGTTCCATATTTATTATTTCGCATTTATTATTACTGCTGGAATATCCTCGTCTGCGTGTGTTTTATACGGACTGGTTCCGCTCTTTATTATTCTCATCTTTATTATTACATTGGAATATCACATGCGTGTGTTTTACACGACTGGTTTCCGCTTTTATTATTTTATTGGAATAACCTATATATGCGAAGTACCGCATGCATGGTGATTTCTTTTGTTATTCCATTCTTTATTATACTCAGTTGGTTAAAGTTTTGACTTCTATACTCCATGAAATTACTAGAATATCCTTGATATTTGCGCTTCATCCAGTATCTTTTCATGGAAATATTCTTCTGAGCATTCTTGAATTTTACTCTACAAAGAAGTATCATGTTGACAATTTGGACGTTATTGGTTCCTGGACAAATTAATTCTTGAAATTGTTTTATTGAATTCTTATATCATTGTCATCTTCCTCATGTTTATATTTTTTGAAAGTCATTTGTGGCCTGTAGTGCATAGATGGACTTGGTATGATTATGAACAGGGATTATTCGGTGTAATCATGATCGTAATGTTACAAATGATGTGGTAAAAGTCCTCATTGGCCGTAGTGCAGTGATGGACAGTTGTTGGCATGATCATGACCATTGATGAATATCCTTGGCCCGTAGTGCATGGATAATTTGTGGTCATGATACTAATGAATATCTTTGGCCATAGTGCAGGATGATGTGGATTATTTATTAAGCTGAGTCCCAGCGATAAAAGTGATGAAAAATCTTTTAAATCATAAAAGATAGTAGATTTTATTCTCTACTTGACTCTTTTAATGGATTGCTTATTCCTTGCGCAGCTTAAACTTGATGTCTATTGTATTTTATCAGTTTAACATTGTTGAAGGCTAATGATAATTTATCCTGCATTATCTTAGTCATAATATTTCTTACTGGGCTAGTTGAGCTCACCCTTTCCTTCACTGTTCTCTTCAAAATGAGAATATAGAGGGGACGAGTCTGGGAACAGATTGATAGTTCTAGATGATAGCATTAGTAGTCCTCACTATTCTGTTAAATAGTGTGACAATAAATGTAATGAGGACTGAATTTGAGTTTGTATATTGTCTATGAGGACTCCATTGAGAATGGATATTGTCTAGAAGGCAATATTCTTGTTTAAACTCTTAGTTTATGTTTTGTCGTATTTTACACGACAGTTGTATAATTATGTTGTATTTGATTTATGTACCATGTATTTGGCGACTCAAGATGGGTGATGTATACCTATTTTGGGGGCGTCACAGTATAAGTATGTAATCCTGAAACTTGTCTAGTTCAGGAAAGTGAATGTTAATAGCAGTTATGTTATCTTTAATATGTTTTAAAACATTGTGAATGAATAAAATATCAAAGTTTATTTGAAATGTTATGTGATATAGCTTTAATCTTAGAATGTTTAAGTTAAACTTCAAATACTCAAGAAGTTGAGTAATGAACTAATAAGCGTATATCTTAACAGAAAATGCCTCCTAGAAGAAGACAACCACGTCAACAACCACCTCCTGAGGGGTCTACTAACAATAATAACGAGGTCAACGCTAACCTGGTTCAGAAGTTGGTAACATTGTTAACGGGAGCACTTGCGAATCAACCACAAGCTCAAGTTATGACCTTCAAGGAATTCAAAGCGGTTGGACCGCCAGAATTTCAAGGGTCTATGAATCCAGTTGAAGCCCAAACCTGGATCATGGAATTGGAGAAGGTGTTCGACGTTGCTAGAGTTAACGAGGATCAAAAGACTGCGTTCTTAACGTTCATGCTGAAGTCTGAAGCTAGCTACTGGTGGCAGGCAAACAAGTTTCGTGGGGGACAAGGAGTGATAGCGTGGGATAGATTTAAGGAGATGTTTTTTGAAATGTACTTTCCACCGAGTTCTCGGAATAAGTTGGAGGTGCAATTTCTGGAGCTGAAACAAGGAACTATGACGGTGCCAGAATATGCTACGAAGTTTAACGAGTTGGCAAGGTTTGCCATATATCAATTCAATACCGATGAGCGTAAGGCGAGAAGGTTCGAACAAGGATTGAAGCCTTGGCTTTATAGTAAGGTTTCAATGTTCCAGTTAAATACATTTGCGACTGTAATGGAAAATGCAATTATCGCGGAAGGTGGAAGCGATGCCTTGACCAAGTACAATGAAGAACAGAAGAAGAGGAAGAATGAGAATGACAATAAGGCTGGTGGAAGTAACATTGGAAATAACAGTCAGAAGAGGAAGTGGAGTGAGAATTCGACTGCGGGAGGATAATAAGGAAATCAACAAAAGAAAAAGTTTGAAGCTTGTGCGACGTGCGGGAAGAACTATACTGGGGTATGTTTGAAGGGAAAGTGAGTGTGCTTCAACTGTGGTCAGGAGGGACACATTGCACCAAATTATTTTAGTCTAAAGAAAGGAGCATGCTTTACCTGCGGTTCAAAGGATCACATGGCTCTTGATTGCCCAAAGAATCCAGCGGGAAGTGCAAGTGGTGGAAAAGGAAACAATAACGGTGGTGGTGCATTGACTATCACCGACCCGTAGACAGTCAAGTCAATGACTCTCTGCGAGGACTTTCAATATGATCGTGCAGATGATCTTTGTCTGATCTAAGGATGTGGTGTCAGGTCTCATTCCAATTAATGGTATTAATTCTTATGTGCTATTTGATTCGCGTGCTACTTGTTCATTTATATCCGATGAATTTGCTCAAAATTTAGATTTGCCTCAGGAAGAATTAGAATTTCCCTTAAGCATAGAGATTGCAAATAGGGAAGTGATTCCTGTTAGATTCATATATAGGAATTGTAGAGTGATTATAAAGGATCACGAGATGATGGTAGATTTGATACCAATTAAACTTGGTGAGTTTGATGTTATACTGTGAATGGATTGGTTATTTAATTACGGAGCATTAATTGATTGCCAAAGAAAATGTGTTAACCTTATGACTCCGTCAAAGGTTGTGTTCTATGGCAGCAAGTCACCTCGACAAGCAAGTTGTCTGACGGTGATGCAAGCCAAGAAGTTGTTGAGACAAGGATGTGTAGGATACTTAGCCTACATAGTCGATACACAGAAGAATAGTGTGAAGTTAGAAGAGATATCGATCATAAGAGATTTTGCAGACGTATTTCTAGACGATTTGTTGGGTCTTCCGCCGGATCGAAAAATTGAGTTCGTAATTGACTTATTACTAGGAACGACCCCGATATCTAAGGAACCATACATAATGGCCCCGGTAGAGATGAAAGAGTTGATGGTGCAATTGCAGGAGTTACTTGACAAGAAGTATATTCAGCCGAGTGTGTTGCCATGGGGAGCACCAATGTTGTTTGTTAAGAAGAAAGATGGATCGATGCGACTCTGCATTAACTATCGAGAATTGAATAAAGTCACAGTTAAAAAAAAGTATCCGTTACCAAGAATCGATGACCTGTTCGATCAGTTGAAGGGAGCGAGGTATTTCTCAAAGATAGGCTTGAGGAGTGGTTATCATCAGTTGAAGGTGAGGCCGAAGGATGTACTGAAGACATCATTCAGTACTCGGTATGGTCATTACGAGTTTTTAGTTATGTCTTTTGGTTTAACCAATGCACCTGCATCGTTCATGGATTTGATGAACAGGGTGTTTAAACCATTTTTAGACAAATTTGTGGTGGTGTTTATTGATGATATATTGGTATATTCCAAAACCAAGGAGGAACATGTGGAACACTTAAGAGTGACGTTGGAGACATTAGGAGAAGAGAAGTTATACGCTAAGTTCTCAAAATGTGAATTTTGGTTGGAACGTGTACAGTTTCTAGGACACGTTATTGATAAGGACGAAAATTCGGTAGATCCATCAAAGGTTGAAGCTGTAATAAACTGGGATCAGCCGAAGACACCATCAGAAGTATGAAGTTTCTTAGGATTGACAGGTTACTACATGCATTTTATTCAAGACTTTTCCAAGATCGCAACTCCGTTGAAGAATTTAACTAGGAAGGCGGTTAAGTTTGTTTGGATAGAGAAGTTTGAGGAAAGTTTTTGAGAATTGAAAAAGAAGTTGAGTTCAGCACCTGTGTTGTCATTGCCTAATGATAGAGGAAATTTTGTGGTGTAGAGTGACACATCGCATAAAGGATTAGGTTGTGTGCTTATGTAAAGCGACAGAGTTATTGCGTATTCATCACGACAATAGAAAGATTACGAGAAAGAGTATTCGACTCATAACTTAGAGTTGGCAGCGGTGGTGTTTGCCCTAAAGATTTGGAGACATTATCTTTATGGAGAGATGTGAGAGATATATACTGACTACAAAGGTCTGAAGTATATCTTTACATAAAATGATTTGAATATGAGACAAAGAAGATGGTTGGAGCTGATCAAATATTATGACTGCGAGATTTTCTATCATCCTGGAAAGGCGAATGTTGTTGCTGATGCTTTAAGTTGGAAGTGACGGGAGAAGTTAATGTTGTTGACTGCTCAGGAGAAGCTAGTGTTGGAAATGGCTAAGATAGAATTGGAAATTAAATATCCAACATAATCTGATGAAAAGTTGTTCCAGGTGGGAAACAGATCAACGTTGGTAGATAAGGTGAAGAATGCACAACTTCAGGATGAAGACTGCAAAAAGATAAAACAAAGAGTATCTGAAGGTGAGGAAAACAAATTCAAAATTGATTCGGAAGGATTACTTCGATTCGAAGGGAGAATTTGGGTTTCGCCAGTACCAGAGGTTAAAGAGGAAATTCTGAGTGAAGCTCACAACTCAAGATATTCGATTCACCCTGGGAGTACAAAAATGTACTAGGATCTTAGACATCATTTTTGGTGGCCGAATATGAAGAAGGATGTGGCTGAGTGCGTGGCGAAGTGCTTAACATGTCAGAAAGTTAAAGCTGAGCATCAAAGGCCAAGCGGATTATTACAATCATTGGAGTTACCAGAATGGAAATAGGAGCATATCATAATGGATTTTGGGGTAGGTCTTCCAACGACCCAGGAAGGTTACGATGCCATTTGGGTGATTTTTAATCGACTGACGAAGTTGGCACACTTTTTGCCAATCAAGATTAGATTTAACCTAGATCGGTTAGCAAAATTGTACGTTAAGGAAATTGTTTCAAGACACGGTGTACCTGTGTCAAATGTATCAGACAGAGATCCATGTTTCACATCAAATTTCTGGAAACTATTACAAGAATGCTTGGGAACACGGCTGAGAATAAGCATAACATGCCATCCTCAAACCAACGGACAGAGTGAGAGAACCATCCAAACACTAGAAGATATGCTCAGAGCATGTATCATGGATTTCAAGGGAAATTGGGACGATCATTTACCATTGGTTGAATTTGCCTATAATAATAGTTATCACGTGAGTATTGGCATGCCGCCATACGAAGCGTTATACGGCAGGAAATGCAAAACTCTGTTATGTTTGGGATGAGGTAGGTGAACATCAGCTATTGGGTCCAGAATTGGTACAATAGACTATCGAGATCATCAAGGTTATTCAAGCAAGATTGGTAGCTGCACAAGATAGACAAAAGAAATATGCCGATCAACATCGACAAAATCGGGAATTCGATGTCGGTAGTTTTGTTTTCTTGAAAGTGTCTCCTAGAAGGGGAAAATTCAGTTTGCCAAGAAGGGGAAATTGAGCCCTAGGTTTATAAGACCTTTTGATGTGCTTCGACGAGTTGGTGAAGTGGCGTACGAGGTAGCTTTACCTCCGGAGTTGGAGCATATTCATAACATTTTCCATGTATCAGTATTGAGGCCATATAAGCCTGACTATAACCATGTTATAGAAAATAAGCCCTTACAGTTTGAGAAAGATTTGTCATATGAAGAAGTCCCTGTTCAAATTGTTGACAGAAAAGAACAAGTACTGAGGAATAAGGTGATACCTTCTGTAAAGGTAGTCTGGAGAAACCACAATACTGAAGAAGCTACGTGGGAACTTGAAAGCGTTATGATGAAGAATTATCCTCAGTTATTTGCTTAATCTTGTATAGCGATTCTGAGGACAAAATCTTGTTTACGAGGGAAGAATGTAACGAATAAATTTTTCGAGTTGTGATTATGGGGATAGAATCCTTTTAAGGAGGGAAGGATGTAACAATCGAGAAAATTTATAATTTAATTTAAATTTTTAATGAATTAAATAAATATTTTAAATAATTTATTTATTGAGAAAAATAAATAATTGATGAATTGTGGTGCATTAATTTAGTAATGAAATGGATTAATGTTAATTAAATTAAATAATGATAATTTTTATTTGAAGGATTTAATTTAATGAAATAATTAAATTAAATAAATTATTTAGTATTAAAGAAAATAAGTAAATTAAATAAAATAATGTTTAAATCTAATTTATTAATTAAATTAGATATATGTAATTATTTATTAATTATAAGTATAATTATAATAAAAATTATAATTATCATAAATACTATTGTAAGTTATTTAAATTAACTAAACTAAAGTTATTTAAATTAACTAAAATAAGTGTGGCAAAAGTAACTATATAATATAAGTATTATACAAATAATCTAGTATGGGGGAATTGGTGTGCGGCCAAACAATGCTTTGTGGCTTTTGGCTTATTCTAACTGATGCAGACGTATTGTTTTTTTAACTGATGAACGTGGGAGAAAGCCATATCATTTGTTTAATGCTTATAACCTAAAGCTAAGAGAAAAAACAGAGTGTGAGAAGAAGAAACACAGAGAGTTTAGGGAGAGCTTGGTGAGGAAGGAGAAGTTGTTGTCACCATCCCTTGCTAGCATACAACTAGGGTTTGGAGGTATAATCTACTCTAATCTTAACTTCTATATTTGTATTTTCTATGGGTAGTTGTGTTGGATTTATATATATACATGTATGAAGGGTTTACAATCTGTCAATCATCTTATGTGAGTGCTATTTGATGATTAGAATAAAAGAATTGGTTTGCAGGAAGAAAAATAAATAACAGTGATATGTTTATATGAATGGCTTTAGAAAGTACAAAATTTCATGTCCTATATGTGCTCTAATGTGCAAAATTGTGTTGGACTGTGTTAGTACGTTAAGAAACGAAAGCGGCGTAGTTTAAATCGTGGTAATTAGTTAAGAAACGAAGTCGTGGCGATCGAATTCGCTAAAAGTGTAAAATATGGTGAAATTTGGAAAATTGTTGTTATTATTCTTCAAATTTGTGTATATGTAATGTTTATGTAATTGTAGTGGTGAATAACATGTTTATTGATGTTATCACATAGTTTAGATGTTAAGTATCATGAATTTTATGTAGGAATTGGGTTGGTTTTTGGAGTCAGGCATGTAGAGTTCTTGCGGTTTACATCTGGGTGTGGCAGCATTGCTTGTAGACTTCCACCACACGAAATAAATGGCGCAAACCGCGCCATAAACCTTCATGAATCATGAGCAATAAGCAATTCTTGGCCAGTCTTAGGCTTGGGACAGTCTTGATGCGCCATGCCTGAGCTGGCGATGACTTCGCTTATTTGTAGGTCCTGATTAATGGACTTAATCTAGTTTGGCAAGCATGTTAATGATGTTAAGATATAACGTAGGCTACAAAAACAGATTGTAATGTGTTGTAATACAAAGTGTGAAGATTTTTAAGTGATTGTTAACTAAGTTCTGTAATGAATCAAAAGTGATATGTTTATGAAAGTTAAAGATAAATGATAGGGTTTATGTTAGTTTATTATGAGATTTCAGATTCGATAAAGGTGTTAACCAACATGGTTAGATGCTAAGTTAAGGTTATGACCTAAATGATGGGTTAGACCTATAAAGCTAATATTAATACAACTAATTGTTATTGCGATTCCAATGATATGTGTAGGGTAATTGGCGAACATTATTACACTTGTGTAGCTTATATACAAGGCAAGTTTCCTAACTTCATTCTTTTTATAATGAATGCAAGTTTCTTATCCTAAACTTTTATTGAGCAAGTTTCATTGCTATGCTATGTTTATGTCAAACAAGCTTTCAATTTCTAAATTTTACAGTAAAGTTGAGCAAGCCTATTGATTCTATCTCATGTATGATTTTACAAGCTCTTGTAACCTAGTTCGTTACATCGAGCTAGTTTTACTTTTCTAAATCTTGATATTATTATTCAAAGTATATATTGTTTTAATGCATTGATTCAAATGAGATTGTTTTAACTCTTTTGAATGTGGTACTTTGCACATAGACTATGTTTATTCAATTATACATTATTGTTATTCGATCTTTGACTTTGATAACCTTGTTCAATTCTATATTCTTGTATTAAACCTTCAAATAGCAAGTAAACTTTTATTGAATTGAATTGATCTATAAATGAATAATGTTCTAAAATTCTAGAACAACTGATAAGATAGTTTTGAACTAAACTTTCTTTAGTACGGAAATTCTAAATCCAAACTAAGACGAACAACCCTAACATAGGGGATTTTGTACGTGTAACGTTTAGATGTAACATAGGGGCTGATTCCCCTAAGTACGTTAAGAAGGGTCTGTATAGTCTAAATGACTGTTAAGGTTGAGGTAATAATACCTAAATACCGGAGACATAGTTTGTGACGCCCCAAAATAGGTATACAACACCCATTCTGAGTCGCCAAATACATGGTACAGAAACAACTACAACTTTATTAATACAATTGTTGTGCAAAATGCGACAACACATAAACTGTGAGTTAAAATACAAATATTGTCATATAGACAATATCCACACCCAAATAAGTCCTCATCACAATTATTGATACACTATTTTACAAAATAGTGAGGACTACTATAACAACTGCCTTGGAACATCACTCCACACCCCGACTACTCCCCGCTATATTCTCGCTTCCTGAGAAGAAAAATGGAACAAAAAGGAAAAGGGTGAGCTCAACTAGCCCAGTAAAGAATATTATGACTAAGATAATATAGAACAAATTATCGTTAGTCCTCAACAGGAAAAAATCTGATAGAATACAATAGACAACAAGTTTTAAATCAATATTCGCAGCAGAAATAATAATTCATTAGAAGAGTTACGTAGAGAATGAAATCTACTTTCTTCTATGAATTTAAAAGTTTATCATCAATATTTTATCCCTGTAACATCAATCAATATACATCTTGAATCAAATATTCATCTTTGCACTACAGGCCAAAGATATTCATCAGTTGGTCATGTTCATCTCAACACCTATTCATCTTTGCATTACGGGCCAAAGATATTCATCAGAAAATCATTCATCTTTGCACTACAGGCCAAAGATATTCAATAATATCATCATTTAGGACTGAGGATGATGACAAATATTTTAAAGAAAACGAATCCAGTGAAACAAAAGAATAAATATTAAGGATTCGTATTTCTGTTTATCCATGTCCAAAAATACCTCATAAATAACCATAGTGGAGTAAAATTCAAGAATGATCAAAACATGGATACAATCAAAGCTAGTATCCATAATAGATATTTTGGATGAAAAATGGAAATTTAATTTTTTTTTGTGAATAGTGCCGTATACGTGAATAGTGTCGTATACCTAAATAGTAACCCCGACACTAAAAGACAAAAATTTCACAAGAAAAATCTTACCAATATTTCGGCATAATGATATTGAAAGAAATAATATCAGTTATAAAAAAATAACATCCCCTACCTCGAAAGAATAGTTCTTCTGGCTGGAATATCATATATAGTGCTGAAGGAACTTGCACCGTATAACAACACTCAAAATGTAAGACCCCAACTTTTTTTTAATAAAGATGATTTTCTATAAATATCAATTTTGAATATTATGGAATGAATTTGATATAATGTTATAGTTGTGGATAATATTTATAAATTTTGCAAAGTAAGAAAGTTGTTATATAATATTCGATTGGTTAAGGAAATATTAGTTTTAACAGAAATATTAAATGCAACGACACAATCATTGGTGGACCCCACAATGTAATTATTATTTGATTGAAAAATGACAAAATTATTTTATGAAAATAACTTGGCGGAAGTTTTACAGTTAATTGTTGAAACACCCTATTGTTAAAAGTATGCGATGTCTGGCGTGGTTGCATAGTAGCACATGGTATTGATTATTGATGCTTACGTGAGAAGTCACTCAGTTTTGTTCAATTATTGCTATATTAATTGCTGCATAGTATCTCACGTTATTTGACTCAATTATTGTCGGTATTTTATATATTATTAAATCAATAATTGAGACGACAAAGTTATTAATATTATTATTTATAATATTAACAATGTCTAGAAGTTCTGACAAGGAGAGGTTAGGTCACCTAATTGCGCGCCAATAGGGAGAAATCCTTATTGGAAAGCCCCCTCTTTCCTGGGAACGACCTGGTCGATTAATATTGTGAATTATAATGAAGGTGATAAATGTTGTTAAAATTATTAAGGTGATTTTTATGAAGTTTTGCTTTTTTTATGGACCCCCCATTTATCCATTTTTTTTTCAAAATAATAGGTAGAAATTTTTCAGTGGACCCACATATGGGGGCCACATGTGGGCCCACATGTGACTTTGGAAAACTAAATTGGAAATGGAGGGATGTTGGAGTACGGGAAAAAGAGGGTATATATATTATATATATTATGGTTTGAAAGATTGTAGGGAAGGAGTAAAATTATTATTATATATATATATATATATATAATATTTTATATTTTATTTAAAAGATTTTGTTTTATTAGAATATTTTATTTAATCAATATGGACCGTCCGATTAAAAGTAAATCAATCTGGACCGTTCATGAATTAGTTACTATTCAGTCAATTCTCCTATAAATAGAAGCTCATTCCTTCATTATTTCTTACGAATTCACTGAAACTCTAGAGAGAGAAACTATAGAGAGAAAGAAGAATAGTATTCTGCTACTTCACTACTCCTATATCCAGTACTCTTCTTTTTAAGGTAAGGGGTGTTATTTCTTTCTTATTCATGAAGAGAACTTCTATTATTCCATTCTTTATTATTCTATTGGAATAACCTGTATACGCGGGCTACCCTATACTTGGTGAAATTCTTACATTATTCCATTCTTTATCATTATGTTGGAATAACCTATCTATCGCGATCTGCATACATGGTGAAATTCTTACATTATTCCATTTTTATTATTACATTTGGAACATCCATGCATGCATGCATTACGCATGACACGGTTCCGTTATTTATTATTTTGTTGGAACATCACATGCGTGCGTTTACGCATGACACCCGGTTCCGTTGTTTATTATTTTGTTGGAATATCACATGCGTGCGTTTACGCATGACTTGGTTCCGATTGTTTATTATTACATTGGAATATCATATCCGTATGCGTTCTGCATGACCAGGTTCCATTATTTATTATTACATTGGAATAACTCATGCATGCGATCTATCGCATGCCTGGTGATTTCTTTTGTTATTCCATTCTTTATTATACTTAGTGGATTAAAGTTTTGACTTCTATACTCCATGAAATTAGTGGAATATCCTTGATATTTGCGTTTCATCCAGTATCTTTTCATGGAAATATTCTTCTGAGCATTCTTGAGTTTTACTCTACAAAGAAGTATCATGTTGACAATTTGGACATTATTAGTTCCTGGATAAATTAATTCTTGAACTTGTTTTTATTAAATTCTTATATCATTGTCGTCATCCTCATGTTTATATTATGTTGAAAATCATCTGTGGCCTGTAGTGCATAGATGGACTTGGTATGATTATGACCAGGGAATATTCGGTGTAATCATGACCGTAATGTTACAAATAATATGGAAAAAGTCCTAATCGGCCCGTAGTGCATTAATGGATAGTTGTTGGCATGATCATGACCATTGATGAATACACGAATATCCTTGGCCCGTAGTGCATGGATAATTTGTGGTCGTGATACTAATGAATATCCTTGGCCGTAGTGCAGGGATGATGTGGATTATTTATTAAGCTGAGTCTCAACGATAAAAGTGATGAAAAACCTTTTTAAATCATAAAAGATAGTAGATTTTATTCTCTACTTGACTCTTTTAATGGATTGCTTGTTCCGCTGCAGTTAAACTTGATGTCTATTGTATTTTATCAGTTTAACATTGTTGAAGGCTAATGATAATTTATTCTGCATTATCTTAGTTATAATATTTCTTACTGGGCTAGTTGAGTTCACCCTTTTCCTTTCATTGTTCTCTTCAGGAAATGAGAACGTAGCAGGGACTAGTCGAGGAACGGAGTGATGGTCCAGATGATAGCATTAGTAGTCCTCACTATTCTATGAATTAGTGTGATAATAATTGTAATGAGGACTTATTCTGAGAGTGGATATTGTCTAGAAGATAATATTTGTATTAAAACTCACAGCTCTTGTTGTATAGTTAAGATTGTATTTGAATTTTGTACCACGTATTTGGCAACTCAAGATGGGTGATGTATACCTATTTTGGTGTCGTCACACAAAGTATCAAAATACTCACAAGAATATGCTCGATAATATAAAGAGAGAAGATTTCAGTTTTTGGTGTGATTTTCAATTTTAACCTAAGCACCCTATTTATAGGAAAATGCTTAGAACAACAAAGCAGAAAATTTAATAAAATAATAATATATTTATTAAAATTTCCTATGCACACTTTTTTGCCCAAAAACATCAACCACCAAGTAGGGCTCACCTCACCAAAATAAAAAAAACTTTTTTGTTAAAAAAATAATTAAAACTTCAAAAATCAATTATTCTGAAACTTCAATAATTCATAATAAATAGCCCTTTTATCAGAAAAATTCAAATCTTATTTCCATTCCATAGGAAATTCAATTCTCTACAACTTTGTAGTTTTAAGTTTTTCCAAATTCCAAACAGAAATTGACCTAAATCCACATACGGACGATTTTACAGACTATAATAAAATTTCAGTCAAGGAATGGGGTCCACAAACATGAAAAACATGTTTTAAATATTTTTAGTAACAAAAATACTCTTCCTCCTCATATATTCATATATCCCACATTCATTGTAAAAATATCACCATTATTATATAATAATAATATAATAATATATATAAATGAATTATTTTATCAGAAAAAGATAAAATATTAATTTTCAACAATTGTCAAATTAAAAAATTTCTCCATCTATATCCACATAAAATGAATATTTTCCTTATCATATAAATCAATAATTAATTATTCATAAATAATATTACAGAGTCACAATATCGACAACCAGGCCGTTCCCAGGAAAGATGGGGCTTTCCAAAAAGGATTTCTCCTTACTGGCGCGCAGTTAGGTGACCAAACCTCTCCTTAGACAAAAATTTCTAGACATTGTTAATAATGCTATTTGATAATATTATTCAAATAATATAAATTATTGATCTGATAATGAAAAATATGGTGTAGTGACAATTATTGAAATAACAATAATATAAAATATCAATGTAGCAATTATTGAATCAATAAAATAAAACATTGAACAATAATTACTGTAACAATTATTGAGTAGTGCCTTCTTACGCAAGAATCAATAATTGGTGCAATATCGTGTGTTACTGTATTTTTAACCACCGAGTATTTCAACAGTATTAACGGTAACAACTACGCAAGGTTGCGTAGTTGTTTTCTTCATCCAATCGCTTTCCGTTATGGGACCAACACAAGGCTGCGTCGTCGTACGAATATTCCCCGACAGTAAGAATATTCCACGACCAAACAAATAGTCCCCGACAAAAATGAATATTTTATAACCACTTGCTTATTTGAAATATTTGCGCATTTTACCCATAATTAACCACATTAATCAAATCAACCCTTACTATTTCAAAATAATAAATAGAGGAAATTCAATTTCATTTATAATAAATTGGGGTCTTACATAGTTCGTGGTCTTAAGACCCTCAAATATTAAATTCGAACTTATTTTCTATTTTTGATTCGTAGAACAAGTTCATTGTTCATCATTCGTTGTTTATTCTCATGTTGTTATCATTACTACTCTCTATATCAGTGAGCAATTGTTTGCTCACTCTTGCAATTAACACTGCAGCTAAAGTTGAAAGAGTCGATGAGCCATCTACTAGCAAAGGAAAGGGCAAGATGTCCAAGTGTTGAAGATTTATTGAATTTATTTAAATGAATTATATTATAAGACTTGTTTTATTTTATGATGTATTCTGCAAACTGATGTAATAATTTAAGGTTAGATTACCTAGAATTATTTTTGAGATGATGTAACCTTTAATGGTAAATATTATTGTTAAGTTATTTAAATTATGTCTTTATCCTTTGATTATGGGTAGTTAGATGTAATGGTTTTGAATAGTGAACACCAAATCCCGTGGGAATGGAGTACCTGGATTTAGGGGTGTCACAGAAAATCTGGACAAAGACGGGGCAAATAAGTGTGTAATCAATGAGTCATTTACAGATGAGTAGATGTTTGGAGTCAATGCAGAATTTCCATGGTATGCAGATTTTGCCAACTATTTGGTGAGCAACATCCTTCCCACTGATCTTACACGGCAACAAAAGAAGAAGTTCCTACATGTCGCCAAGTGGTATATGTGGGACAAGCCATATCTATTCAAATAGTGTTAAGATAAAATGATTCATCGATGCGTGCCATATAGTGAAGTAAAGAATATATTACACGAGTGTCATTCGTCTGCATGCGGGGGATATTATGGTAGTGAGAGAACAGTGGCCAAAGTTCTTCAACTAGGGTTCTATTGGCCTACAATATTTAAAGATGCTCACCAGTTCGTGAAAAGTTGTGACATATGTCAAAGGGTGCGTAACATATCGAAGCGAAATGAGATGCCACTACATACTATCTTGGAAGTTAAAATTTTTGATGTATGGGGCATGTATTTTATGGGGCCATTTCCTCCATCTTTCAATAATCAGTACATCTTGCTTGCAGTTGATTATGTATAAAAATAGGTTGAAGCCGTAGCACTCCCCATAAACGATGCCAAAGTGGTTCTTAAGTTCTTGCACAAGAATATTTTTACAAGATTTGGCACGCCAAGAGCTATTATAAGTGATGAGGGTAGTCACTTCTGCAACAGATTGTTTACAGCTCTTTTGGCAAAATATGGGGTCAACCATAAGGTGGATACATCATATCACCCCTAAACAAGCGGGCAAGCTGAGGTTTCTAATAAGGAGGTGAAGAAAATCTTAGAGAAGGTAGTAAACCCGAACAGAAAGGATTGGTCTCTCAAATTGGACTATGCATTATGGGCTTACAGGACTGGTTACAAGACGCTAATTGGGATGTCACCATATCAGTTGGTTTATGGCAAAATGTGTCACCTACTGGTGGAGTTACAACATAAAGCCTATTGGGCAATTCAAAAGCTCAACTTCGATCAAACAATAGTAGGTGAAAAGAGGCTACTTCAATTGAACGAACTCGATGAATTCAGACTACAAGCTTATGAGAACTCGAAGTTGTATAAAGAAAAGGTCAAGAAATGGCACGACCAGAAAATCTTACAGAGAAAGTTCGAACCGGGGCAATTAGTACTATTGTTCAATTCAAGACTGCGTTTATTTCCAAGAAAGATAAAATTGAGGTGGTCGGGTCCACATGGCGCCGTTGAACAATATAGTAGGAATCCATTAGAGACGTTTAAAGTCAATGATAAGCGGTTGAAACATTATTGGGGTGGCGAATCCAACATGGATGTCATCGTAATCACACTTGCTGACACGCCATGGACATGGAGTAATCAAGCTGAAAAACCTAAAATCAAGCGCTAATTGGGAGGCAACCTAATTTTACTTTTATTCTCAGTATTTTTAATCATGCTAGTCAAATTATAGTTTAACATATTCTCTAGTATAGAATAAATTCATTTCAATTCATTAAGTAGTTAGTTAAGTTATACTTTTTAGATAATCTGACCTTATATGCTTAATTTGCTCAATATTGACTTATATTCATGTTTAATGATGTTTTAGGTACTTAAGAAGCTCATGGATATGTAAAGGATGAAAAGAATGAGAGAATTCAAGTGAAATTATTAGAGGCATACTGCCAAGTGAAACTTTATGAGAAGGAACCCCCCACCGGGGCGGGGATCTTGATACATTAACAGGAGGTATGCCTGCTGGGGCAGATAAATTGACCTGCATAAGTCTGCCGGGGTGGGGTTCCTAATTCGGTTAACAGAACATATGCCTGCTGGGGCGGGCCTCCAAGGCTTATTAGCCCCTACCGGGGCGGGGGTATGGAATCTGAAGAAGCTCATATTCGGTAGTTATAGAGAATTCAGGCCATCTCCACCACTTTCTTCCACTTACAACATAACTAAAAATTCATTTCTCCACCCTCTACCCATGAACTAACACTTAATCCCCACTTCCTCACTCCATTAAACCACTTGCCCATTACTTTAACCCATAATTCTCTACATTACCTCCTTTCTATCAATCCATACCCTCACAACACACTCTAACCACTAAATTCACACCAGTTCAATAGTTCAAGGTTGGGGTTCTTCTTGGGCTAATTTTTGATAGCAAAAAGGGAGGGGATAATCAACCAAGTTGTAATACACAGAGATTAAGTAGTTAGTTCTTACAATTTCTCAACACCTAGCACCATATTTTAAGCAAAATTACTAAGTTTGGGGGTATTGCAAGTCTTGCACACCACGTGTTCGACAATTTGCTAAAGTGAAGTTTGGGAGAGATATTGGCTTGAAGCTCATCAATTCAAATGCAATGACACCTAAACCAGCATCGAAACGAAAATATGGAGAGAGTTCAAGGTCCACACCACCAACACAGACCTTTGATAGGCAAAAATTCATAAGTGCCGCCGCCGCCGACTGTTACGACTATCTTGTGACAAAGGCACTCACACCAGAGCGGGGGTTGGCACCTGAACACGTCGACGGCGAAATAATGCAACAAATCTATGAGAAAGGATGGAATAAGTTCATAGAAGATCCCGAGACAGCAATTGTGAATGTGGTCAAAGAATTTTATGCTAACGCGGAGGATAAGGCCCCATTCACAGCATTTGTCCAGGGCAAACAAGTTCCTTTTAGTGCCGACGCCATCAACACATAATACCAATTATGAGTTCCTAGAGAGTTCCAGTATGCTTATTTGCGGGACCATGATCCAGACTATGAGGCTATCTTGATGGAAATTATAAAGCCGGGTACCACTTGGGTCAAGGGCCAAAAAGGGGGCACTATCTTCCACATGAGATCTCGGTAGATGCACGGAAAGATATAAATGCGCGTTCATGTATGCAAGCTATTTCCATCCACACACTTGACAAAGGTGACCAAGGAGAAGATACTCCTCTTGTATGCCATCATCCAAGATTTTCTCATCAACGTGGGTACTATCATTAATTTTTTTATTCGAAGATGCCTGCGAGGACCATTCTCTGGCAGCTTGCCACACCCATCTCTTATTTGTGGGTTTTGTAGGCAAGCAGGAGTTAGATGGTCCGATGATGAGACCACCTAGATGCCGCTTTAGACGTTAGACATGCAGATAATTGTGCGGTATTTAGTTTGGCCTGGGGGCGAGTCGCACCCTAGAGGACTTGGATTCATATTCCCACCAGCCTCAGAGGATGAGGCTGAAGCTGATGACACCTTAGATGACGACGGGTACCAGGGGGATGAGACGATGGGAGAGCAAGGAACGAAGGAGATACCACAACCCGATGCTACATTTAGCCCTCAGTTTCAGAGCCTTCAGCGATAAGTGGATGAGTACAACAAAGATGCCCGAAGACAGATGCAGAGACTCACAGCAAGGCAGTACCATATGTTCAAGACCATGAATATGTCCTTTGCCTCATTGAACGCGACGCTCCAGAGTTTCAACCACACCGCGCATTTCCCATACCAGTAGCCAACCCTGATGCCAAGGTTCCCACCCTCTGATTCAGATGACGAGCAACAACCACCATCACCCCATGCTTAGGCGATTACAGGGAAGTTCTCATACATTTAATGTTTTATCTTTACAATGAGGACATTGTAAATTTCATGTTTGGGGGAGTTAGTTTAATTTTTATGTTTGCATGTTTAATTTTATTAGTTAGATTTGCATATGTTAGTTTCATGTTTAGTTTTTAGGATTATTAAATGTTTGCATTCATGTAATGATTTAGTAGTTGTATAGTAGTATAGGATTGTAAATAATTTTTAGTAGTATTCATGTTATGTTTACCATATATATATATAAAATTTAGTAAGTATTGTGTTATATTGCATATGTCTAGTGGTTTGATATAGTTCATTTTATTTTGGCCAATGATGAGATTGGGATTAAGTAGACAAGTATAGTGCCAACTATTAGAACTTTGATGTAATTTTCTGTTATGAATTGGATCTTTTGCCTGTTTGAAACTGGTATAATAAGGTTATCATGTTAATAACACTTATGTGGACTGATTTAGTTCAAATTGATACATAAGGGACCTCTAAAGGATAATTCTAGCACTACTATAAAACAGTAAATAGATAACGCGGAAAAAATGTTATGGTTTCAATCAGAAAAACGTCGTGGTTAAGGGTGTCATCTATTTGACACCCTTACACAACGTTTTTAAAACATTGTAGTTAGACACATTATACAACGTTTTTAACAAAAAAACGTTGTAGATTTGTTTTCCATAAATTAGTAGATGCTTGAAAACGTTGTAGAAGGTATGATTCCACAACGTTTTTTGGCTAAAAATGTTGTAGTTTAATATATCAGACAACGTTTAGGCACATTTACACAACGTTTATAATGTGTCATCTATTTAGAAGGTGTCATTTATTTATACAAATATACAACATTTTTAAAATGTTGTAGATAAAAAAAGGTTGTGATTCACCTATATTACCAATGCACCTGCAATATGCTAATGCCATGATATATAGCTAAAAGGTCTAAATTCTCATTTAAATTTAAAGCCAAAATGTATCAACCATTCAACATACATCCCAATAATACCATTCATTTACCGTTTCAAATTACTACATCCACAAAATATAACAACATCAATAGTGTAGTATTATATACAGACACAATATTGAGTGGTTTAGCAACATCATGTTGATAACTTGTAAAATAAAAAAAATACACATGAAAGGAATCCTCAAAATTAAATGCACCAGCACCTACAGTAAATATGTTCTCAAGCAGCTCATTGAAGAGTGGATGACTCTAGAGAATAACATATTCTAGAGCACAACCTTTAGCAATGCACTCATTAGCATTCATTGTACGCCTAGACTCCTTACCAAACGTAGTGCATTATACATCATGACAGTTCAGTGCAGCGTCCATCCATTTTCCATCATACCTGGTCGATGCCACCACGAGACGTAATCTGCACTAAACAAGAGATGTTTGCTTATTCCCTTTTATTGATGTTTTTCCTTTATTATTTACCCTTTGTGTTTTGTTTGATTTGTTTTATTTTGAAGGGGTAATTTTAGGAAGAGACCGACTTTTATGTGTCGACGACTTAAAAAGATTTGATTTGAATGATTGGGTTGGATGTTAGAGTTGCTAGTTGGTATGTATTTACAATGGATGCACCAATAGATCCGGGTTTGAAAGGTTTTCAAAATATGGCCCAATAAATGACTCTATAAGATAAGACTGGTTTTGAAACCCGAGATTCGAGGAATTCGGGGGCTTGATTAAGCAAGAGGAAAGTGTTAGGCACCCCCCAACATCTGTGAAAAACACAATTACCGCATCTTATTAATTTTCCTAAGTATAACGTGTGTGTGTGTATGTGTGTGTGTGCTCTTTGATTATATTATTTATTCTAAATTTGATTTGCGTGTATGAATGACTTTTACATTTGAAAGTAGTGATATACTTATTTGGACCTATGCACGAAGGATTTAATTTATTGAAAAATCAAATTTTAAACAAAGTGTATTGAAGTGATGTTTTAGAAAGCAAGATTTTCAAATCCTTTGCCAAATAGGAATCAAGGTACTTTGATACTTATATTTATTAACCTAGATTGATCTAGTCTCGCATTGTTGTGCTATCTTATTGTGAAAGCTTATTGCTTTATTTGCATTTATGAACGACTTTTACTTTGAAAGTAGTGTTGTACATCTTTGGACCTATACACAAAGGATTCAATTTGTATAAAGGTTCATATTTAGAATAGATATATATAAATAACATTTGGGAAAATAAGGTTTTTGAATCTTTCATCAAATAGGAATCAAGGTCCTTTGATACTTCCTTTTATTATAAAAGCTCTTTGCTATTTATTTTGGAAAGTTTTTTTGGTGGTGATGCATGCAAGAAAGCATTAAATAGGGTTGTCGGATTATATCCGGGCATAAAAGTCGTATAGACAGATCCGAACACCCGCAATTGAAAGTTTTCACTATCACGGGGTCTTAAATCTGATCTTTTGGGATGAACCCCGAGAAGTCATTTTTAAGTTATGATATTTATATATACATTGGTTTATGCAATTAATATTACATTTAGAAGCAAAAAATTCCATTGTGGGAAGCTAGTCAAGATCCGATAGTATAATCTCGACCCCAGGATTCCTAGGCTCACATTTATAAACTTAAAAGCATTCATAAGAATTGATATTCATTATAAGATGATCCATCAGTTGGAATCCCTTATACGGATGAATATGATCCACTTGCACCATTAGATATAGATCTAAGGCTTTGAGGAACCCGACATCACTTTGTGATGTTTGCAATGACTAGATCTGATCCAGATTTATGCCATTCTACCATGAGGGTTCGAGTTTTGATGCTCCAAAAGCTCTCGAAAGCTAGATCTAACTAGATCTTAGTAGATCTAATGAAAAAAGAGTTTCTAACTGTATATATGCAATATATAACCAATTTGAATGGTTAAAAATGTAAAGTTAACTACCCAAATACAATAGATGTGTTACACAACATGTTTATCTATAGATTTACATTGTAAAGCAATGAATCTAACTGTGTTTACTATATAAATAGTAAACTACATAAAACACCTCTTATTTCACCTTGGGGATGAAGAAAAAGCTTGTGATCGCCGTGGGAGTAATATCTCTTGTAGATATGAAAGATTCAGTACAAATATGAGTTAGTATGCTTAGACCCAAACTCTTTCTCTAAAATCTAAGCTTTTGGTGAAAATTATCTAACTTTCTAAATTATGAGATGTTGCCCCCTTGTTATAGATCTAGAGGAACAGGCACAGGTACAACTGCGTCTGGCCTTTATAGGTCCCACATGGTTGCAATTTGGTCCTTCGTAGAAAGTTGAGCTTTGTACCCAAAAATCTCAAAAAGGTTCTACTGAATCCTGGAAAATGAGTCTAATTTCGATTGATTCAGGATGTCGGGAAGACGATGCTCGTAGCTGAAATGTATCTTCTGGTTTCCATGAGTCGTCAACTCATCACAGGCTGTTCACAGATCGGGAATTGCTGTGGAGGATTCTGGTGGCTTTTTCCTCAGCTTTTTGACCCCCGTTTGGACCAAATGGATCTATGGGTGCTCTTGTACTTAGGTTTCCTTCGGGGTTGTCTCTGGGTTGACCCTAGGTCTTTGTCTGGTCTTGGGGTCATCTCCGTGGTGATTGGGTGCTCTTTTGCCCCGTTATCCTCAGGGTTGTCTCTGTGGTAGACTTGTGTCCTTTTTTAACTCGGGGTTATCTCTTAGGTGGACTTGTGCCTTGTATGTTCTCGGTGCTGTCTCTAGGGTAGACTTATGTCCTGTCTTGTCTCAGGGTTGTGCCCAGGGAAGACTTGTGACTTGTCTGTTCTTGGGGTTGTCTTCGGGGTAGACTTGTGTCTTGTCTTTCCTTGGGGTTGTATCCGGGGTGGACTTATGTCCTGTCTTGCCTTGGGGTTGACTCCGAGGCATAATTACACTTTTACGCTCCTGAAATATTATATCAAGGAAAGTGAAATTTTGGGTGTCTACACTAGGAACATGTCCTCAGGAAAATTCTAGAAATACCCTTAGTCATCAGAATAATGCCTAGATTGTCTTGTTCTTCTAGCTACCAATCAAATCCCTCTATCAATTCCCAAAAAGATTTGCCTCTATAAGCCTTCTACCTGTGGACTAATGGAGGCTTCTCATCGATTTCATGCTTCAAAACTCTCGTTGCTCTAACCAGATTTTTCGACTTTTCCTTCTTTATTCGAGAATCTCATCGTCGGAAAACATCAGAAGAACTTAGCACAGTACACGGGAGGCCGCGCCCTAGGGGGACAAACCCTAAGGAGACAAACCCTAGGGGTGGTTGAACCTTAGATTTGGCTTTCCTTCGGTTCTTTTAATTCGTTTCAGCCTTTCTTGGTTGGTTTTCATCAGTTTCTCATGATTCTTGGTCCTCTAAGAAGCTCTTCTTGTGATGGAGTTTATAAGCCTAATCATTTCTTAGAGTTTCACATGATTTTTTAGTTTCTTTCTATAGTTTGGGCTCATTTCTCTATCATTGCATCGATCAAAACCCTTTTGGCATGTAAATCAAGAAAATGAGGCAGCGCTCGCCCTAGGGGGCCGAACCCTAGGAGGTTCTTTAGCTTTCTTTTTTCATCTTTTGTCCATTTTCTTTGTTTCGTTTCAATAATTTCAACTAAATCCAGTCGGGGAAGGGATTGATTTAACTTTTCCTTAAGGAGGAGCCCTCTTGGAGTGGTTAAACCCTAGGGTGGATGAACTGTAGGGGGCCAAAACTTTAGGGGTTTTCCCTTCTTGCTCATTTAATAATGTTTCGTTGATTAACCGTGGTCTTGTTCATTAATTGCGGTCTTTTTCATTCGTTTCTGTCTTTTTTGTCATTTATTTAATTATAGTGTGATCTCCAATTTATGCTTTTAATTCAATTAGGTTAAGTGAACCCTAATTTTCACCTGGGTCCACAACCTAAAAAGAAGTAGATACTTAGATTATAATCATTTCCTTAAAAAAAAACAAATTCTTGTTGGGGCATAATTTTCTAGGTCCGAATAATTCGGTGGGTCACACATCGTGGTATAAGAATCTTGCATTCAAAAGGCTCGACTTTTGATGGATTCACAATCCTAATTAACTTGTCGTTCCTATATCTAATTTAACTTCCTACTTCCAAGGAGACCCGTGATAACCCGGGATTTCGAATAATCCGAATTTTTACGAATAATTTTTTTATTTAATATTGATATTGACTATTAATATTGTGTTGTGTATCTGTGATACGAGTTTTGAGAAGTGGTTAATTTGTGTATTGACTGAAACATAAGAGTAGAGTTGTACTTAACAGCTTTAGAAACCCTAACTCTAATTTTGAATGGGGATTCGATAGAAAATACAATTAAAAATTATTATATTGATGAGTACGTGTTGGTACTGTATAAAGATATTGAACAATTAATGATTGGCCGGAAAGGGTTTTAAATTAGTAAACCCTAATATGAGATTAAAAACCCTAATATGAGATTTAGTAACCCTAACGTACAGTTAGGAACCCTAAACGAAAGCCGAGAAACCCTAATTAGGAAACCCTAACCCTAAGTAGTAAGCCCTAATGTGATTATTAAATTTATATACAATTAGAAAACCCTAATTATGCTGTAGAAATTTTAATTTTCTAATTAAAACCCTAATTAGAAATTTTAGAAATTTAATTTGTAAAACCTAAGGGTTAGAACCCTAAGGGTTAAACCCTAAGGATTTGGATAAAAGTCTAGTATGCCATTAAAATTAAAATGCAAATGACAAAATTACCTTTTTTCATTCTTTAATGAGCTAACTTGCAAATCTAGCTAAAATAAGAGTTGGTGACCTACTAAATTAACCATTGTGACTTAAAAACTCCAACCAATCTGTCCAATTCATCAGATCTATGCAATATATCATAATATATATATAAATTAGGAAAGAGAAAGTGTACTAAATTTGGTCATTTGCACTCAAGCTCTCAACTTACATTTCTCTCTCCAAAACCTCCGAAATTCACAAGTGTCTCAGTCCCATAAACAGCCCTTAGATCATAAAGATCAGCTAAGGAGATCTCAAATCAAAGATTGGTCAATAAGGTACAAAAGCCCTAACCCTATTTGATCTTATATAGTAAGAAAAATTGTGTTTAAGTGTTGAATAATGTGTTAGAAAATGTTTTTAGATGATCTATGATGATCCATCATGGATCTATAGCATCAAAAGGCTTTAAAATGAAGTTTTCAAAAATTGTCCATGAACCCTAGAAAGTCATCTGACAAGCTAATGTCAGGAGCCATAAATCTTTCCCCGTTTTTGGTTTTAGTTGTTTTATGTTTTGGATCTGTAGTTTGATATGAGATCTTTGTTTTTCAAGTGAAATCACAGCTATTTGATGTCTAAATTTCAAGATATTGTTGGTCAAAAACCGTTGACCGGGCATGACCAGACGGATTCTGGGTAACCCAGAAATTCATTTTCAGTGTCTGACAATGTTTTGGAAGGCATAGATTTGTCAGTTTTTAAGTGTTATAATGATGTGTTTGTATCCAGTTTATAGCCTGGCATATGTACTTTATATTTGTGGTTTTAGATCCTTTAAACAAGCAACTGATAGAACTTAGTGGATGGTCAAACAAGGCCTCTCGATCATGGATACTGTTTCTGGAAAACCCAGAAACAGGATGAACACAACTTCTGACAGCATTTGACCGGATTAGATCTGGAGTTTATGATGTTCTTGGACTGATAGAATGGTATATAAATGTTCCTTGACATTAGTACTATAGTTTTGAACCTTAATAACACCAATACAATAACCAGAACATAGAGATAATCGAGCTTGAAAGTGCCAACTCGAAGCTGTCTGGGTTTCTACGTTACCTAGAAAACCCAGATTTGATCTGACAGAATGTTTGGTACTTGTAGTGTTACATAAACACTACAAGATTGATGCTTAAGTTTGCCCAGAAACAAATTAAATAGAGAATTAGAATCGGTCAAACAAGACATCTTGAACATTGAGTTGTCAATGTTCTTGATGCCAAGAACACTTAAGACGACAGAAAGCGTCGCTATAGGCTTCAGCGACAGTTTCTATTTATTTTATTTTCTGATTTTTCGAAAAATTGATGAAAAATAGAAATAAATTATAAAATTACTAAAAATGGTTTTAAAAATTATTTTAAATTATGAAAAATAACTTTTGATAATTTGAGATATTTTTCATTAATATTTATAATTATTTGAATATTAATGGTATTTAATTTATTTAATTAGTATATTAAATAAATTAGAGAAAAATTATTTTAATATTATAAAAATCATTTAAAATAAGAATAAAGTGTTTAAAAATATTTTGAGTTATACAAATGTAACTTTTAATATTTTTAGAGAATTATAATTAATAATTTAATAATTAATGATATTAGATTTATTTAATTATTATATTAAATAAATGAGTTAAAATGATTTTAATATTATAAAAATTATTTTAAATAAGAATAAAGTGTTTAAAATACTTTGAATTATAAAATATAATTTTCAATATATTTGGAGAATTCTCATTAATAAATTAATATTAATGATATTAGATTTATTTAATTATTATATTAAATAAATGAATTCAAAATGGTTTTATTGATTTAAAAACATTTAAAAATGAGAAAAATGCTTTAAAAATATTTTAAGTTATAATTAATGACTTTTAATATTTTGATAAGAATTTCATTAATATTTAATATTAATGGTGGCGATTTAAAAATGATTTTTAATCATTTAAGTAGAATATTAGTGATTTAAAAATATTTGAAGTTATTGATAATAACTTTAAAATTTTTACAAGTATGTCATTAATATTTTTATATTATTAAATATTAATGATGATAAGATTATTTGATATTTAAATCATTTAAAAATGATTTCAGTGTTTGAAAAATTATTATAAATTATAATAATTGTTTATAAATTATTAAAAGCTTTCGAAAAATATTATTAATGATATTTGACTTATCTAAAATATTATTGAAGCTTTGAAAATAAGTTTAATTGATAATAAATGTGTTAATTATCGGATAGGGTGACCAGAACACCGAGAATAGACCGAAGTCCAACTAGACTGAACTAGTTAGACTTAATGAGTGTTTATATAAGTTATAAACACTGATGTGGCTAAGTGGAAATGTGTCTAGGAGAAAGATTGACTGTGAATTACAGTGTTATGTGTTATAAATTATTGTGCTAATTGTAAGACCGATATTGTTAATTATAGGTCTTACGAACGCAGATAAGTATATTATGTAGCAGTAATCAATGCGAAATGTAAGTTTCCTAACTCAACTTGAGTTACTATTTTTCAAGCATGGTAGTGAATAATTATTGATAGTTATTCACATCTATAATGGTTGTTGTAATTCGCACGTAGTGCAATTGATTCTTGTTTTATTATTTGAACTATTTAGAAATTATGTCTCAGCTAATTGTTTTGGTGAGACTAATATTTGTTAAAGCATGAAATGTTCTATTTATTATGAACTGAATTGTTATTGGAAGATCTATGCCATTGGTTTCGGCTAGATTAGTATTGTTATTAATTATTGAAATTATAGTATTTCTGTGAAAGTAATCCAAACCATATTGATGTTATACGAACTCGTGACGTAAGACTGAGATGAACAAATTTTAATGTCGTAAATTGACCTATGCGCTATTATTGAGTATTATGCATAATATAGGGTACAAAGGAGTTGGTCACTCCAGGTACTTGCAGAAGAGTATAGTTTAGTTTTTATAACTAATTTATATTCTAGTGGTAATTTAGTTTTAATAACTAAATGATTCCTCTATTAGTTCACGATCCTTTGTGATCACTCAGCATGAAATCTGGGAATATCCCACTTTATTGAATATTGTTATAGTATTGTTAATTCTTCTTATTCAATTGAATATTATTGAATATTTGAAAGAATTTTACTCTTTCATCTCTTATATGTTATTCAGTATGAAATGGAAGAAAGTTTTATTATTGAGATTGAATTATTATTCCGCTACTTTGAAATCGTTTGATTGTTGCTGAAATTCTATAGAAGCTAGACTCTTCTATTCATGATATATATCATTTATTGTATATTTTAACTTGCGGGGAAAACTTGTTGCTCACCCTTGCTTAAATAAAATATTTCAGCTGATGCCAATGTAGCAGAATGTTCTAAGGGACAAAGGCAAAGGCAAGGCTCAGGAGTAGTTATTGTCAACTTCTAATGGATATGTTTTATTATGTAATTATTTATGTAAACCTTTTGGTTATATAAGGGTATGTAAGTTATGTCAAGGTTAGTTAACTTGGGATATTATTATAAGTTGTATTAAAGAATATTATAAATGATGGTTTTCATTAATGAATGACTAGTTAGATGTGATATATATGATGGATCATGAGCACTAAACCCGAGGATAGGGAACCCAGGTTTGGGGGCGTCACAAGTTGGTATCAAAGCTGTAGGTTATAAACCTTAGGTTGGGGGAAAAGCCTTAGGAATATAACCATAAATAGGATAGAGAAAACTCGTTTAGAGTTCTAAGTGATGGATTAGGAAAATTCATCAATAGTAAGATATGGGGACACTCAGTGTTTATGGATTATGTTTGATAGTGATGTACTAATGAAGTTATTTAAAACCAGTGACAGGATATCAGGATATTATAAGATGGCTACGGAAATGTTAGTAGCTGCACCAATGCCATTAGCCGAGGTGCCAGCTCAGAGTGAGTCAGTTTAGGGAGTTTTAAGAGACGAACTTGCGATAAATCTAGCAAGCGATCATGACGAGTACCCCGGGATGGAGCTGGATGAAGAGGAAGAAGTATATTCCAAAGAAACTAAGGTGGAGACAAAAATAAAGATCAAAGATGGGGAAGAAGGAAAAGTAGCAATCGAAGAAGGTCAAGCATCTGCAGAAGTTCAAGATCATTCAAGGACTAAAGTGCTTCTTCTGGAGGAATTATGGAAGACAGAAAGAGCATTACACTAGATGACAGAAGAACAAAATAATCTAAAGGCACAAGTCGATAGAATGAGGGTTAAGTGTAGTGTATCATCTAAAGATGTAAGTAAGAAAAAGAAGGGTAATAAAAGGAAAAAGAACTACGATAGTGACAACAACTCACATTCAAAGAAGATGTTGGAAGAATGCATATTGTGATTTGATGTTTAATGTAAATGCTCATGATTATGTGTAAAGTCCTTCTAGGAATACATGTACAAGGACTTAGTGATAGATCAAAATTGTTAGGTTGATCTTAGCCTTTAATGTTCAATTGTATAGATATAAAGATCAAACTTGTTAGGTTAATCTATGGCTAGAAAGAAATAGATAGGCCTTGAAGAGAATCGTAGTCTATCCTAATTGATCAACGTAATCACGGCTAAGGCGGGATCGTAGTCTTAGAGATGATTGTAGTGTATCTGCCTTGAAGGGCCTCTACAACAATCGTAGAGTGGTCCAGACATTTGCCGAAGCTAACTCAGAGATCGTAGTGTACTCTCGGAAACATTGAGTCTTGAAAACAAGCAAGTGATGATCGTTGTATTAAAAGATCGTAGTGTGCAAATCCTTGTGAGAAATCATAGTGTTCTCTTAAGAACAAGCACCAATATGACAAGACACTACGATATAGATAGTAGAGTATCATCTGCCTTGTGTCAAAAACATCAAGCCCTATCTTTTGTCTGAAGATAAATTCCAACAAATATGGAATGGGTTTTGAACGTTGAAGCTCTCACCAGTCCCAACGGTACAAAAGATATCCTTAGTATTGATCAAAAGGAACGTATTCAAGAAGCTAAGAAAAGGACCATTGGGCAGATGAAAACACCTTTTCAGGTGTTAGGTGAGAAAGCAGTCTGCTATGTCAGTGGGGCCGGGTTAAAATTTAGAAGATGTGCAGAAAAGTCTCCATCAAAGCTCAGAAATGTCAAACGCATTTAATGCCTCATCAGATGACTTTAACGGATAGATTTAAAGAGATCACATATATACAGAACATACACAGATGAGATAGCAAGCAAGCATTAAACAAAAATGCACAAGAACACTCAACGCTCAACTCTACGATCTGAGAAAAAAGAAAAGCTTGCTCAGTTACTCAGTTCTTTCGAACAAGTGCTTAATAGCAACTAAGTAGCATCAATCAAGATCTAAACATCATTCAATCAATTAAAGTAAGAGTTCCAGGTCTGAGGGACTTGAAGAGTTCTAAGTGAACTGTGAGAAACCAAGTCTGCTGGACTTGAAGAGTTCAGGAGTGAACTAAGAAGTACCTAAACTGCTGGTTTAGAAGGAATCTGTGAGATTCAAGAAGTGTAACAGACATCCTTAGTGGATTTCCTACTCAAGGAGTAGAAGAGTGGACTAGGAGCTTTAAGTGCTCTGAACCACTTAAAATTGTTGTGTTCATTATAACTGCTATAACTGCAATATCTGCTATAACTGTCATAACTGCCTCACTCTCATTAACTCAAGATATCTAACAGAAGGTTTTTCATATATACTCATTCCGTTGTGCATTGATTACCATCAACCTAAATAGATTAAAAGAAAAAGTTTTAATTATCTATTCAACCCCCCCTCTTCTAGATATCTATCTTTCCTTTGGGAACTAACAATTGGTAGCAGAGCAGGTTCTATAATACAGCCTACAAAGCTTGAGTAGATCCAATGGCACACTTACCAAGCGAATCAAAGACTGGAAGAGGCAGAAAGCCACCTATGTGCAACAAAGATAAATTCGCTAACTGGAAAGTTAGGATGCAAGCTTACATGGATTCAATAGATGAAGATCTATTTGAAACTGTTCAAAATGGGCCCTACGTTCCTACAAAGCTTGAACCAACTACAAATGATCCAAACAGAGTACAGATCAAGGTCAAAGAAGAATGGACAGAGAACGAGAAGAGAGCTATCCAGCTTGACAAAAGGGCCAAGAACATCCTATTTCAATCATTAGAAGATGATCTATTTGAAAACGTGGTCAACTACAAAATAGCAAAGGAGGTTTGGGAAGCACTACTCATTATGCATGAAGGAACAGAAGAAGTCAGAGAAAACAAACAATCTCTCCTGACTCAACAATATGAGATGTTTGCTTACGTTCAAGGAGAGAACGTCAGTGCCACCTATGAGAGATTCAATATTTTACTCAACTCTCTACGAGCCTATGGAAAGATCTATCCAAACAAAGATCTGATCATAAAGTTCATGAGAGCTTTACCAAGCAAATGGGATGCCAAAACCACTGCCATAAGAGAATCAAAGAATCTACATGAAATGACTGTTCAACAGTTATTGGCAACCTCATCACATACGAGCTGGAGCTTACACAACGAGCAGAAACGTTGTCTGAAGGAAGAAAGAAAGATAAAGGTGTTGCTCTCAAAGTAACCGAAAACACCTCCAAAGTCAACACTGAAGTTGATTCTGACTACGATGAAGATGATGATGACGAGGACTTTGCAATGCTGGTTAAAAGACTACGAAGATTCATGCAACAAGGAAAAACCAGCAAGCCAAAGAAAGTTAGCAACTACAACAGGCAAGAGCAAATGAATGACCTATGCTACAACTGCAAGAAACTTGGTCACTTCATTACCAACTGTAACAAACCTCTCAAAGAAGAACTCAAGAAGAAATCACATGCAAAGAAGGAATACAAAGGTAACAAAAGGCCACAGAAGAAAGACAAAGGTCTTGTAGCTGGATGATCGTGGAGTGACTCAGACAATGACTCAACTCCGGAATCTGGAGATGATGAGGATCCTCAAATAGCTAATCTCTGCCTAATGGCGAAAAATGCAAAGGACAAACAGAACGCCAACATTCATGAAGTAAGTATCGATGAGGTATTTGACTTCAACTCTGTTGATGTAGACATTGATGATCTTAGAACTGCACTGCATGGCATAACATCTGATCTGCACCAATACATGAAGTGGTTTAGAGTTTTATCTAAGGATTATTCACTTCTTCAAAAGGAAAAAGAAAAGGTTCAAGAAGAACTGGAAACAACCTTTCTCCGTACTAATTCATTCTCTTAGCTTGAAGCTGAGAATAAGCTCTCGAGACAAACAAATGAGCTTAGTGCAAAAGGAGAGTCTAATCTAACCTCAAAAATTGAGGATCTAGAAAAGACAGTCTCTACATGGAATAAATCTTCTTCATCCATGGACTCTTTAATCTCTAATTAGAGAAGCGTCTCTGATAAAACAGGGCTAGGCTTCGGGGAATCTACCTCAGAGTCATGTATGGAAAAAGCAAAGGATATTAACACTAGTAATGCCTCAGGTTTCAGTAGAGGTATTATATTTGTGAAATCCTCACAAGAGGATGATCCCGTTAAACCCTGCTCAGCTGATTCAATTCATATTCCCAGGAGCAAGGGATCTCACGCTGGTCTAGGTTTCAAAAAAGAGAAGAGTAACCTAGCTCCTACTCACCAACCTCGAAGGATCGTAGAGTTCAATGAGATTAACTCTACGAACTAACCTGGAAGGTACATTAGAAGTAAGACATACTCTTCACAAATCTTGAAACATGAGAACACATGGAAGAAGGAATATCAGCCCAACAGGAGGATGACCAATATCCTATATAAGTCCAAATGGAGAAAGAGCTTTCACACACACACAAAAATGCATCATATCTAATGTTTTGTGTGCTACACAACTGGCCACAAGGATGCAAAATGTTATTACAAATCCATGCATATGAGACCCAAAATCAAGCAGATTTGGGTCCCCAAGGGCACTAACAATGTAGGACCCATGCAAGTATGGGTACCAAAATGAAGGCTTAATATTTTTACAAGAAAAGAACTCCACGATCACAACCTGGTATCTGGACAGTGGATGCTCAAGACATATGACAGGGAACAAAGCCCTTCTGTCTAACTACATAGAGAAGGAGGGTCCCTCGGTCATCTTTGGAGACAACAACTCTGGCAAGACAAGAGGTTATGGCTCTGCAGGAAATGGTGTAGTATCCTTTAGCAAAGTGGCCTATGTGGAAGGACTACAACACAACCTTCTAAGCATTAGCCAACTCTGCGACAAGGGTCATCAAGTAACATTCCTCAACAATCAATGTCAAGTTCGAGATCTGAAGACATCTGTAGTAAAGCTAACCGGAACAAGAGAAGGAAATGTCTACACAGTAAATCTTGGAAAACTAAGCTCAGACGAGACAATATGCTTTCTGGCTAAAGCATTTGAAGAAATGAGCTGGCTATGGCACCGAAGATTATCTCACCTCAACTTTAAGAGCATGTCCAAATTAGCTTCAAAAGATCTAGTTGCAGGGCTTACCAAAATTTAACTTCATTAAAGAAAGGCCCTGTAGTGCCTGTCAACTTGGGAAACAGACCAAAAGCTCATTTAAGAACAAAACCATCAACTCAATTGACAAGCCTCTACAATTACTACATATGGATCTTTTTGGACCAATTCCAACGATGAGCCTTGGGGGAAAGAGATACTCACTAGTCGTAGTCGACGACTACACTAGATTTACATGGGTATTCTTCCTAACCTCAAAAGATGAAACAGGCTCCCAACTGATCAAGATGTTCAAACTGGTGATGAATGAGAAAGGAGAGAAAATCAAGGCCATAAGAAGTGATCATGGCAGAGAATTCGATTTCTCAGAAATGGATCAGTTCTGCACAGACAATGGGATTAGTCACAACTTCTCAGCTCCGCGAACTCCACAATAAAATGGAGTTGCTGAGAGAAAGAACATAACATTAATAGAGGCTGGAAGGACTCTACTAGAAGCAGCTCATCTGCCGGAGTACTTCTGGGCAGAAGCGGTCAACACTGCATCCTATACTCAGAACAGATCACTCATACACTCTACGATTAAGAATACTCCCTATGAACTTTAGAAAGGAAGAAAGCCAAGTGTCAACTACTTTCATGTGTTCGGATGTGCATACTACATACTCAATAATGGAAAGCAATACTTGACAAAGTTTCAACCAAAATCAGATGAAGGAATCTTTCTTGGATATGCCACAGACAGCAAGGCCTACGGAGTGTTTAACAAGAAGACACTAAGTGTAGAAGTCTCAATTCACATCATCTTTGATGAAACTGACACAGATAAAACAGTGCTCCAAGACACTATGACCAACAGTGCAGACACCATGAACGAAGACGTCGAGCCCAACACAACGATCGTAGAACCAGACAGTGAAATCATTAAGCAAGGAAATGAGATCGTAAAGAGACCTATGCCAGACAACGAAACTCCACATCAAGAAGAAGAAATAGATCTTGAAGATCTAAGACAAGAAGGCATAAGAACTGACGTCCCAACATGAAGCAAATGGACAAGAGATCACACTCAAGATCTAATCATTGGAGATTCTAATGCAAGAGTCAAAACAAGAGCTGCTACTCAAAATGAATGCTTCTATCTAAGCTTCCTATCTCAAATAGAACCGAAGAAGATAGAGGATGCTATGGAAGACTCCAGTTGGATAGAGGCCATGCAAGAAGAACTTAATCAGTTTGAGAGAAGAAAAGTATGGTGATTGGTTCCAAGACTGAAGAACCATCCTGTAATTGGAATCAAGTGGGTTTATAGAAATAAGATGGATGGAGATGGAGTCATCACTAGGAACAAGGCAAGATTGGTGGCCAAGGGCTACTCTCAGGAAGAAGGCATTGATTACGATGAGACATTTGCACCTGTTGCCAGACTGGAAGCCATCAGGATATTTCTTGCCTTTGCTGCTCACATGAAGTTCAAGGTATTTCAGATGGATGTCAAGAGTGCATTTTTGAATGGAGAACTTCAAGAAGAAGTTTATGTAGAGCAGTCTCAAGGTTTCATCAATCCATCTCTTTCTAATTATGTCTTTTCATTTGATAAAGCCTTATATGGTCTTAAACAAGCACCTAGAGCATGGTATGAAACACTGACTAACTTTCTTATAGAAAATGGATTCACTAGAGGTAGAGTAGATACCACACTATTTCTTAGAAAGCATAAAGATAAGGTCCTACTAGTTCAAATATATGTTAATGATATTATCTTTGGGTCTACTGATGAAAAGTTATGCAAGAGATTCTCCAAGCTTATGCAGAGCAAGTTTGAAATGAGCATGATGGGTGAGCTGAACTTCTTCCTTGGACTGCAAGTAAAGCAGACTGATGAAGGAATCTTTATCAACCAGGCCAAGTACATTAAAGACTTACTTAAGAAGTATGGCTTGGAATTAGCCTCTCCCATGAAACCCCCAATTACTCCTGCAACCAAGCTTGACAAAGATTAAAAAGGTAAAAGTATTGATATAACTGTATACAGAGGTATGATTGACTCTCTTCTATATCTAACTGCCAGTAGACCAGATATAATGTTTGTAACATGCATTTGTGCTAGATTTCAAGCTAATCCTAAAGAATCTCATTTAACTGCTGTTAAGAGGATCTTCAGGTATCTCAAAGGTACACCCCACTTGGGGTTATGGTATCCCAAGGAATCCTCATTTGAGCTAACAGGATACACAGATGCTGATTTTGCAGGATGCAAAATTGATAGAAAAAGTACCACTTGCACTTGTCAATTACTAGGAAATAAACTTGTGTCTTGGTTTAGCAAGAAGCAAAACTCAGTATCTACCTCAACTGCAGAAGCTGAATACATTGCTGTTGGCAGTTGCTATGCTCAGATCTTATGGATGAAAAATCAACTAGCAAATTATGGGTTTGAATTTAAATCCATACCTATTCACTGTGATAACACAAGTGCAATTTCTATAACTCATAATCCTGTCATGCATTCTAGGACTAAGCATATAGAAATAAGGTATCACTTTATTAGGGATCATGTACAGAATGGAACTATATCTTTACAATATATCCCTACTGAGAATCAACTTGCTGATGTCTTTACAAAACCTCAAGATGAATCCAGATTTAACAAGTTAACAAGTGAGCTAGGCATGCTTAACTTACAACCATGAAAAACATGCTCTAGTATGTGCTAACCATACAAGTTTAAAGGCTATGTTCAAAAACATAGACATGATCAAAGGAAGACCACGATCGTAGAACTGAAGTATCATACAATGACAACGATCATAGTAAAGACTCAACGATCTCCATGCAGACTCAACGATAGCAGAGCTACATCAACAAGACCAAAGAAGCACCCAATGATGATCAAGTATAAAACAAAGCATTTTCTCTGATAAGTGCCTCAAGGACAAACCTATCCCTTGTTTCATTCAAGAGGCTGGCCCTTATTGAGTTACCTTAAACTAAGAAGAATGCTAAGTCAAAAGTTCATAACGAGGACTTGATCAGACTCTACGATTGATAGTCAGACTCGACGATCGCAGTTCAGACTCTATAAGTGCAGTTCAGACACGACGACTGCTGAACAAAATCAATGATGATAGAACAGACTCGACGATTCCAAGGACCATCTCAAGGATCGTAGTTCTCCTAAAGGACACATTAACCCAAAAAAGGTTAAGGGTAATTCAGTACAATCCCTCTCTGTCAAGATTCGTAGAGCCAAGCAAAATTCGACACCTGTCCCACTAAGCAAATAGAGAGAGGGAAGTTACAAGTACAAATTAAAATCGTCTGTTTGAAATCTGAAGTTCAAAAGATCATCTCTCTCTTCCTCTCTCAAGCAGAAACCCTAAAATCAGTAGCAAGCTCAGTCAGTCTCACTTCCTACAAAGAAATCAAATGGCAACTTCCAGTGTTATCTCCGGCTATAGACTCTGCTTTAATGAGTTCAAAATAGCTGAACCCCAATTTCACAAGACTCTGTCGCTACTAAAGAAGGTAGGTCTCGAAGAAGCCTTGGGTACATATATATTGATCTACCCAAAGCTAGTAAAGGAATTCTACAATAACGGGGTATTTGAAAACAACATCATCACTGCTAAAGTCAGGAACGTCAAAATTAGACTAAAGGCTGAGGATATCAACCTAGTCCTAGGTCTCAAATTTGAAGGGTATCAATCCTTAGATGTAATAGATTTCCACAAGGGTCTCAAGAAGATGCATCATAAGAAATCACCTTCTGTCAAAGGATACAAGAAGAAGGAGTTCCCACAGAGGTATGAGTTTCTAGCTGATATTGTTGGAAAATGAATCTGTTGTAAGAGCTCAGGTCATGACTCTGTGAATGAGGTATAACTCAAACTCACGACTGCCATATGTTACAAAATACAACTTAGCTATGGGGCTCTATTACTTGAATGGATTGGGAAGTGGTTAATCAACTCGAAGAAAACAAAGGGCTCACAGAAGATGCTCTACGGATGTTTTATAAGCATTATCCTACAGGGTGCTCTTGGTGACCTAATCGAAGATGATGAAGGAGAAACCATCAATCCAAATCGATGAATGACCCAGCAATTATTTGAAAACTGGAAAAGGAATCCAGCTGAGAATGTGAAGATGATGTCTAAATCCAGTGGAAGAACTGGTGAAATAAAGGAATCAGGAGTACCAGAGAACATGTCAGTTGTCAGAGAAACTGAGGAAGAAGAAGAAGAAGCAAACAAAGGAGAACCCAGTGCTTTGGTCAGAAAAAGCAAGGGAAAAAGAAAGATGAAAGCCAGAACTGCAGAAGAGCCTTAAGGATCCACCACTGATAAACCTGTAGAGTCCTCAGACATTGAGACTCTAAGGATCCTAAGAAGGAAGAAACAGCAGGCTGAGGCAGAAGAAGATAGAGAAACCATATCTTAGCGACTGAAGAAAAATAAGATCAGCCACAAGACCAAAAAGCCATCAATCTCCACGATCGTAGAGTCTCTGCCGATCGTAGAGACTAGACCAAACAAGGAAGTAGCTGCAACAAAAATTTTGGCTGATTACTTGATTCTACTTCCAGTCTACTCTCCTCATGGCATAGAACAAGTCTATAACATCAAACACTCATAACAACTAACACACAGAGATCTAGAGGCCCCGACATCAGGCTGTTAGGCCTTAAAATTAAGGTTCATAGTCAGTTGCTAAAACTCTATTTTCTTGCACCTAGATGTTATGGATCCTTGATGTAACATCTTAGATCACTAAATAACATCATCTAACAAAACTCTAAACATCTAAACACAACATATAACATGAATCACATGGACTTAGTAAGTTGGTTTATACCTCTTTATACTTTAATCTTTGAATTTGATCCTTGGAGTCTGATCTTGGGAAGTTAATGGCTGATATTGTCTTAACTTTTCACTCACTCTCACTCTAAATTTCAAAAATTATAGAGAGAAGGTCTTGGTTAGTTTGCTAAGTAAAGTAAGTAAATTTCTTACTTTTAATCTTTGATCTTTTTGATTCAATGTATGTAGTTGTTAGGTGGCAACAAATATCAGATATGGGAAGATTTTACACATGGGATATCTCCAAATGATGAGTCACCAAAGATTTCACATATCTTTTTACTTAAGTTTTAAGTAAAAGGGCATTTTGGTCATTTTGCACTCATTAAGGGTATTTTTGTAATTTTCCTTATAATTTGAAGGGTATTTTGGACATTTCATATATATCCCATAACATTTAACACTTAATTCTTTATACTTAGCTTTTGAGCTCCCAAATTAGGGTTTTTAAATTCCCAATTTAGGGTTTCAGATTCCTGGAACTAAAATTAGGGTTTCCAGAGCTGGTATTAGGGTTTCTTATCAATCATTAGATTTTACTAACCTAATAACAATGTTCTTAACATAACTTTAGGGTTTTCTAAAGTTAAAACTTATCTAATCAATATTTGATCCTTATCCACAAACTGTACACATATATTCCATATATACATATTCGTATACACTCATACACTTAACCCTATAAGTCTTCACAAAAAAAAAATTAATCCACCAAAATCCTCACAGAAATCTTTAAATCCACACACTATATCCAGTCTAGGTATATTTTTGAATCTTTAATCAATCAATTAAGATTTTTAATAAATGTCTAAATTCTTGGGTTTTCACATACACCCCTTCTTCTAAGAATTTCGTCCCCAAAATTCCCCTTACACCCTACACTTTCCACCATTCATTCACAAAATCACATGCTACCCAAAACATCAATCACCAGAGTTAAACTTTTCAAATTATGCTGAGGAGTCATATAGACTACGAACTTTCATTTTCGAAAAGGTTAATACAGAAATTCATCTGCAAACCGTCATGTCTGACGAACACATTGGTTAATTAGCCCGTTATGCCCTATACTTATTAAAGTACTGCTGGTCAGAACAATTTTTCCCTATTCCTCTTATCCTCCTCAGGCGCACAAAATTTTTCCAATTTTGGGATGCTTACCTCAGTCTTTATAGGATTACGTACCAAAACACTTAGCATAAACTATACTTTAAACCGTTCAAAAATTATTGCAAATCAGTTTTATGATCTCAACAGATAACGATGGGTCAGTGTCCCGAAGTCCACCCATACTTAAGGGTCACCAGGAGTTGAGAATAAAAATTTATTTGTAAAAGTCACATAGTGCGTATCTAGCTTGACGTCAAAAATTTTGAAGTTTAGCATAGCTAGAAGATTTGGAATACCTAATATTCACTAATGATCCATTGTTTAATCATTCTATTTATTCTTATCATCCGCAATACTCCATTCACACTTATCTATGCCTAGTTCGTCAAACTTACCACACATTATGAGTTTAGGAACTTTCCACAATCATATGAGTTTAAGAACTTATCCTAGTCAGACAATTGGTGTCCATTCGTTGAGGGGTTCAAAAACATTCCATATAATTATGAGTCACGAACTTACCATAAGTATGAGTTTTAAGAACTCGCAACTTACTCTTATATTCTCTAACTATACCCTATTTATTTGTTATACACATGAGAAAAGAATCACCTTCTCAACATGTATATAGAAAACAGCGCGACACAAACATTTCAATGATTATCAATACCAGAAACTAAGTGGTTGTCAAATCAAACTCGACCACTAATCAATATAGGAAGCTAAGCAGACAATTCCCCGCCCATAAAAAGAATTGTTCTACCTAACCACTATATCGACCAGGAAGCTAAGTGGTTTTAATACCAAGCATAAAATCCCTGCCTATACAAGGAATCATACAACTCAGCTGCTGACATAAGTCCTTAATTGAAATCCCACTTAATCCTAGCCCCATACTTACTCCATACGAATTTTGTTTAATCTGTATTGCATCACCCCCAACCCTTTTTCTGAGTTGGCATTGTACCAATTCATAGTACAACTGACACACAACAATTTTGTCGTAAAATTTTCAATCATTTGATTGATCCTTCTCCCTGCTATGAACTTATCAGATCACAAGGTGATCTCATCGTATTATATTACGATTCATTTCTATGTTACGATCGTTTTGTTTTATGATCTCCTTTCCATTTTGCACTTTAGTCTTTTAGACTCTATCTATTCATCATTATTGCTCACCTTTATTATCAGAGTTAGGAAACTCCATATCTTTACAACTCGCCGAGATTCATCTTTGAATCTTACCGACTCCCTAACTCTATTTGAATTAGTCCTTATCATTATCCCACTGCGGTTATTAGCCTAAGGTAACCCTACTTAAGGTTTATAACCTATAGCTCTGATACTAACTGTAATATCCCCTAATCCGGTATCAAACACCACTGATCTGGTATATTAATTCTATAACTATTGCAGAAGATATAAACATAAATTGTTTATACATTTAAATTACACACTCTCCCCAACGTCGAGAACCTTAACGTAATACATGTATTCAATATCCTATCCGACATACAATGTCACTTGCTTCTCCTGTATCCGACGTATTTGTCCTAATCTGTAATGTTTATCATGATATAGAAAGGGTGAGCAACAAGTTTGCCCAACAAGTTTAAGTTCAATAAAGGATATATCATGATTGCAAGAATTGAGCAATAAGATGGCTAACGTTCAACAATATAACAATTGTGAACTAGCATGAATCAAATTTTCATAGCTGAACGATTAGGACAATAAAAATGAATAATCAATAATGAACATGAACAAATCAACTGGACCATATGGTAATGAAGGTGATCAGCCTTTCACACCTGATGAACACATGCAATATGCACAAAGTGTGAATCAATAATTCATAGACATGGTATAATCCGCAATGATTAACCACAAGCATAATTAAAGAATCATATCTTAGGGTTGAGTTAGAAAGAACTTGCCTGAATCACTAACTACAGCTATGCAGTCTATATAGCTTCATCTGAAGACCTAATATTAATAATACCGATCTCCAATATTAGAATAATATAATCACAGTATAATACTGTTAATTATAGTTATAAAATGACCTAAACACATTACCACATAATTTTATCGGTCTATAAAACACAGAAGACCTAGTATCAAGTCAAACTATTTCAGTTTGAGTTAAGTTCGGTACTATTCCAACATCTTGATTGCCTAATAGGACAATTATCGAGCCTAATTCCCATAAGACTCTGCCTAAATGCTTTACATTTATCTTAGATAATTTATTTATCAGTTTAAATATTTTTCATTCATTAATATCATATTTATATGATTTAAATACCACATAATTCCAATATCATTAATATTTATTTAATGTCAAATATTAATGAAATACATAACATAATATTATAAATTATTTATAATATCTCAAAGTATTTTTAATACCTTAAAATCAAATTTAAATCTATTATCAAATAATTGCCATTAATAATAAAATATTAATGTTTTTCATGACAAAATATCAAAAGTTATATTTTATAACTTAAAATATTTTTATAACCTTTAAATCATTTTTATATGATTTTTAAAATATTAATTCTATTTTTCTAAAATTCATTTAATACATTTATTAAATAAATCAATTATCATTAATATTAATTTATTAATAAATGCATCACAAAATATTAAAAGTCATTAAAAATAACTTAAAATATTTTCTAACACTTTAATATAATTATGAATGATTTTTAAGTATTAAAATCATTTTTAAGTAATTTATTTAATATAATAATTAAATAAATTAAATACAATTAATATTTAAAAATATTAAAATATTAATGAAATATACTCAAAATTATTAAAAACCCATTTTTAGGCTTTAAAATAATTTTATACATTTATTATGAATTTTTTATAATTAAAAACCATTTAATACTAATTATTTAATAAAATAATTAATTTCATAAATAAACTGTCGGTAAAGGTGCCTATAGCAATAAAACTATTGCTATAGGTGTTCTTGAGCAACCCAGAACATTCAATGTCAGTTAACAAGGTGCTATGTTTGACCAGTGGTAATTCTTTGATCCTTAAGTTTCTGGGTTTGTAATTGTGTTAGTATTATAGTATTGATGTAATACTACAACCCTAAACAACTTTCACGGCCATCCTACATCACAACAGAGAGATATAATCTCTCAAAGTTCTTGTTGGAGGTTGTTCTTCATTTCTGGGTTACCTAGAAATGAAGAACAGTTCATGGGTGCTACTTTGGATCCTTATAGTTTGCATTCTTGGTCATGTTTGTGTGATATAAAGGTTCACACTTGTAGTCCTTATGTCAAGGAACAATTACATAACCTTAGTTCAGTCTAACAACATCACATGAACAAGATCTGGCTTGGTCAAACCATGTTAGAAAGCTTGTTCTTAAGAAATCTGGGTTTTCCAAAATTCTTCTTAGACAGTTGGTCACCCCTAGTTTGACCACTCATATCTTTAATTCTATGTAAGATCTGGTTATTTTAATGGTATGAATGTGTAGTCCATATGTCAGGCTACAACATCTATACATCAACATAGCTTATAACCTTAAACACAGCAAGATCAGAGACCTTAAAAGTGCTTGTCAAACTTTCCGGGTTTCTGGGTTTGCCCAGATTTCCAGTTTTCATGGTTGGTCAACCATGTTTGACCACTTATAACTTGAGATCTAGACATGGTATGGACTTGATTCTACTTCCAGTCTACTCTCCTCATGGCATAGAACAAGTCTATAACATCAAACACTCATAATAACTAACACACGGAGATCTAGAGGCCCTTACATTATTAGACTGTCAGGCCTTAAAATTAGGGTTCATAGTCAGTTGCTAAAACCCTATTTTTCTTGCATCTAGATGTTATGGATCTTTGATGTAACATCTTAGATCACTAAATAACATCATCTAACACAACTCTAAACATCTAAACACAACATATAATATGAATCACATGGACTTAGCAAGTTAGGGTTTATGCCTCCTTATACTTTGATCTTTGAATCTGATCCTTGGAGTTTGATCTTGGCAAGTTAAGGGCTGATATTGTCTTAACTTTTCACTCACTCTCACTCCAAATTTCGAAAATTGTAGAGAGAGAAGGTCTTGGTTAGTTTGCTAAATAAAGTAAGTAACTTTCTTACTTTTAATCTTTGATCTTTTTGATTCAATGTATCTAGTTGCTAGGTGGAAAAAAATATCAGATATGGGAAGACTTTACACACATGGGATATCTCTAAGTGATGAGTCACCAAAGATTTCACATATCTGTTTACTTAAGTTTTAAGTAAAAGGGCATTTTGGTCATTTCACAGTCATTAAGGGCATTTGGGTAATTTGTTTATAATTTGAAGGGTATTTTGGACACTTCACATATATCCAATAACATTTAACACTTAAGTCTTTATACTTAGCTTTTGAGCTCCCGAATTAGGGTTTTTAAATTCCCGAAACTAAAATTAGGGTTTCCAGAACCGGTATTAGGATTTCTTATCAATCGTTAGAGTTTACTAACCTAACAACATTGTTCTTAACATAAATTTAGGGTTTAATAAAGTTACAACTTATCTGATCAATATTTGATCGTTATCCACAAACTGTACACATATATTCCATATATACATATTTATATAAACTCATACACTTAACCATATAACTCTTCACAAAAAAAAAAAAAAATTAATCCACCAAAATCCTTCACAGAAATCTTTAAATCCACACACTATATCTAGTTTAGGTCTATTTTTGAACCTTTAATCAATCAATTAAGATTTTTAATAACTGTCTAAATTCTCCGGTTGTCACAGTAAATCAAAAAAATTTCAGCCGAACGAAATTCCCCGTTGAACTTTTCTCCTGTGCAGTCCATGATTTTCTAAATTCAAATAATATCCTTCTATTCTCCAATAAATAGGATGCTTTGTTTAGAATTGAAAATCACACCAGAATCAGAGAATTCTTTTTCTATAATATTGAGTGTATTTCTTTAGAGTTTAAGGAAGCTTTCAGTGTAGAAAATAGTGAAAGTTTTCTTCAAGAATATCACCGCCCTACCAGTCAGAAATACTATTCTTTTAAGGTAAGGGATATTATTTTTGTTCAATACTCGTAAGAAATAATATTTTCTTCCATACTCTGTAGTATTTAAGTAATATTATTTCATTTCAGATTCCGAATTCTACACTCATTTTGTTAAAGTATGGCTTCTATACTCCTTGAAATTAGTAAAATATCCTTGAAATTTGCGCTTCATCTAGTATCTTTTCATAAAAATATTATTCTGAGCATTCTTGATAATTTTTAATCTTTTCATGTCGGGGTACTATTCACATGGTACTATTCCCAAAGTACTATTCATAGAATACTATTCACCCAGGGTACTATTCATGACAAAAATTGATTCCTTTTCGGTCCAAATCATTTTTGATACAATATTATTCTTGAATTTTACTCCACAAATGTGACGACCCCAAAATAGGTCCATTCCATCCAACCCATTCTGAGTCGCCAAATACATGGTACAGAAACAACTACAACTTTATTATCACAACAATAAAACTGTGAGTTTAAATACAAATATTATCTTCTAGACAATATTTATACTCAAATAAATCCTCATCACATTTATTGATACATTATTTTACAATAATGGTGAGGACTACTAAACAACTCTCTCTAGAACCTTCATTCCATACCCCGACTAGTACTCGCTACATTCTCGCCTCCCGAGAAGAAAAATGGAACAACAAGAAAAGGGTGAGCTCAACTAGCCCAAGAAGAATATTATGACTAAGATAATATACAACAAATTATCGTTAGTCTCCAACAGGGAAAAATCGATAGAATACAATAGACAACAAGTTTCGGATCAATATTCGCAATGAAATAATAATTCATAGAAGAGTTACGTAGAGAATGAAATCTACTATAATCTATGAATTTAATAAATCATCAATATTTTATCCTCGTAATATCAATCAATATTCATCTCAAATCAAATATTCATCTTTGCACTACAAAGCCAAAGATATTCATCAATCTACCATGTTCATCTCAACACTGCTCATCTTTGCACTAAAGGCCAAAGATATTCATCACTCAGGTCATGTTCATTTAAACACTGCTCATCTTTGCACTACAGCCAAAAGATATTCATCACCATATGTTCATTTAAACACTGCTCATCTTTGCACTACGTGCCAAAGATATTCTTCAGAAATCATTCATCTTTTCTACAGGCCAAAGATATTCAATAATATCATCATTTAAGACCGAGGATGATGAAAAATATTTTAAAGAAACCAATCCAGTGAAACAAAATGACAAGGATTAAGGATTCGTACTTGGTTTTATCCATGTCCAAAAATACCTCAAAAATAATCATAGTGAAGTAAAATTCAAGAATGATCAAAACATGGATACAATCAAAGCTAGTATCCGTAATAGATATTTTAGACGAAAAGAAAAATTTTCATTTTTCTATTGAATAGTCTTCGTATTCGTGAATAGTGTCAGATATCGTGAATAAAGGCCGTATACGTGAATAGTAACTCGACACCAAAAGATAGAAATTCCACAAAAAAACATTTTCACGCTTCATGAAATAGTACTCGTGAATAGTAACTCGTGAATAGTAACTCATGAATAGTAACTTGTGAATAGTAACTCATGAATAGTAACCCCACATAAAAAAGTTCCAAATTTGATAAAAAGTACCAACCAATATTTCAAAGATAATGATATTGAAGAATTAATATCATTTGAGAAGAAAATAACATCCCTTACCTCAAAGAATCAAGATTTCGGAAGGAAAGGCTCAAGTGATGTTTGAATGAAACTTGTACCGAATAAAGAACTCTCAAAGTATCTAAATACTCACAAAATACGCTCAATAATATAGAGAGAGAGAGAGAAAACTTTGTTTCGTGTGATTTTCAATTCTAACTTAGCCCTCTATTTATAGGAAAATGTTAGCCCACCAAGCAGACTTGACTGCTACCGATGGCTTTACTCGCTACTATTGCCACCCACCACATTTGAAATAAAATTCAGCACATTTTTTCACCAACCACAAGTGGGGCCCACTCAAATCTAGAATTTTCCACCAAAATCAATTATAAACCTAATTTCCGAATCGACACCTCTTAAAATTCACAACAAATCATTCGTTCATTTTAACGGTTCAAAATTTGTGGACATATACTCAACTTATGTATGTATAACATATCCAAAAATTACCACAATCCAACTATTTGGATTAAAAATTATAACCCCCATATATATCTCAAAACCCCGATTTGATTTTTAACACCTCCAATCCGATAGAATCTTGATAAAACACCTCAACATTAATTCCTTCATTAATAACCACATAAATAAATCCATCATTTATATTCATATAAAATAAATATTTCCTTATCATATGAATCAATAATTAATTATTCACAAATAATATTACGTAATCACAATTATGACAACCAAAGCCATTCCTAGAAAGAGGGGCTTTCCAATAAGGATCTCTCCTCATCGGGCGCCAAATTAGGTGACCAAACCTCTCCTTAGATGTAACTTTCTAGACATTGCCAATAATGTTATCTAATAATATTATTCAAATAATATGAATTATTGATCCGATAATGGGAAATATCATGCGGACAATTATCAACAACAATAATATAAAATACCAACGCAAAGAATTATTGAATCAATAAAATAAAATATCGAATAAAGAATTACATAATAATTATTGAGTAGTGCCTTCTTACGTAAGGATCAATAATTCAAAGAATCATCGCAATACCGCAATAGCTCGCGTGCAACCACGCCAGACATCAGATTTTAACCACCGGGTATTCCAACGAATGTCTTAATTCGGAATAATTACGCCAAGTTATTTATAACCACCCAAACTTTGTCGCTTTCCTCATCCAATCGCTTTCCGCATGGGGCCCACACACGGTCGGCTTACCGTCAGCATTTAATATTCCCGAGCAAAGCATTTAATATTCCACGACCAAACGAATATTCTCGACAAGATTTAATATTCCACGACCAAACGAATATTCCTCGACAAAAATGAATATTTTATAACCACTTGCTTATTTTGAAATATTTATGTATTTAACCCTTAACTATCCACATTAATCAAATCAACCCTTACTATTTCAAAATAATAAATAAAGGAAATTCCTTTTATTTAAAAAAATTTTGGGGTCTTACAACCTCCCTCCTTATGAAATTTCGTCCTCGAAATTGACGTGACGATACTGGTGTTTCAAAAGGTAAAGATACCTCGCTTTTATTTCCGCTTTCAATTCCCGTGTCATTTCCTCTATAGCATGGTTTCTCCACAAAACTTTAACTTATGGTATAACCTCGATACATAGGTCATGTTCTTTCCTCTACAAAATCTTGACAGGTACCTCCTCGTGCGTTAAGTCTTCTACTATCTCGTCCTGTTCTAACTCAATGACGTGTTTCGGTCGTCCACATATTTACGTAACATCGATACGTGAAAACGTTATGAACACGCGTCATACTTGGTGGTAAAACGAGTCTATAGCCACGCTTCCTATTCGATCGAGAATTTCAAATGGATTAATAAATCGAAGGTTTGAGCTTTCCTCACCTCACCGATTCTCGCTTTTAAAATAACAACTTCTTGCACCTCCTTCTTCAAATTCATCAGCTCCGGTGTGTAGCTTGAACAACTTTAACTTTATCGATTAAAGTCGATTATACTCAGATATCATCATGCATCAGATATCATCACGTGCGGGTACCTAGAGTTTTCATCTCCATTTCTATTATTTGTATATTATACTTAAATGAGTCTTTGACAATATCGTACTCAGATTGTGTATATCGATCTTCTACTCAACACGCCGCCTACCACGTTAAACTTTTCCAGGATGGTATGGTTAGAATATGTGCCGAAATGAGTCGCCTCTTGAGCTCTTGGAAAATCTTCTCGCATTCCTCGCTCCATACGAATTTTGTATCTTTTCGAGTCAGCTAAGTTAATGGAATAGCGATTTGAGAATATCCTTCAATGTATCTCCGATAATAACCAACTAAGCCTAGAAAACTACGCATTTCGATTACCGACTTAGGTTGTTCTCAACTGTGACTCATATCCCAACCTTGGATAACACGTTACAATGACACCTATCAGTTTACTATCGCACGAATATGGTGTCCCTTACGGAGAGTCTGTCTTCGGTGCTTTCCACAAAGGAAGTCACAAGATAAAGGCTCAGGTACCAAATTCTATAATTGAATTTTTAACTCCTGAAGTTCAATAGGAGCCATTCGATATGAGATTTTAGAAATGAGTTTTGTACCGGGTTCAAAGTCGATACAAAATTTAATATCAGTCTTTGGGAGTAAGCCAATAAATTCTTCAGAAAATACGTCAGGAAAAATCAATAACAACAAGAATATTATTCAAATCTGACGTGTCTTTATTCAAATCCATAACATGGACTAAGAAAACTTGACATCCGTAATAAACGAATGACTTCATGGCTTGATATGAAAATGTTTGACTACAATGGTTTGACTGCTTGAGTTCGAATAACAGGTTGCTTAGGAATATGAAAACTAACAACCTTACAAAAGCAATCAATTTTGGCATGATGAGTAGTTAACCTTAAAATCACATCAAAAACAAATATCTCTATAGAAATAAGGTTAACGTGTAATGTGATAGTGCCAACTCAATCAAACAAGATTTCTAAACAACAGATGTAATGAAAGTTTCTCCTAACGGATTCTCCATAAATAGGTCAAAGTCTAATTTCTCCGTAGTCAAGTTCAAACGTTGAGCGCAAACAAGAGAGATAAAAGAATGGGTAGAACCGGTATCTAGTAAGGTATAAACTTCGCAAGAATTTATAATTAACTAACCCGCAAGCTAACTTCGTCGGGTTCCTCGTATTTTGACCGGCCACGACAAACGCTCTTCCGTGAATCGCTGACTTTGACTTTTTTCGGACATCCTTTTGAGTCACCGCCTCACAAGACTAGGTTTCGATATCGTATAATCTCGAAAGCGATATGTCCTTTTTTTCCACAATTATTATAGCATACCTTAAACTGTTGTGGGCGCTTTGACCGATATGTCCCTTTCCGCATTTATAACATACGACCGGTGGTCGTTTCCTCCCTTAAAACCAGTTGCTACCGTGCGACCGCTGCCTTCATATGGTCGTTGTTGAATCTCCTCTTTTAAAATCTCCTCCCAACTCGCTTCTTCTATTTTCATGGCCACGATTACCACCAGAGTGGTTACCACCTTTGTCCGTATTCTTCTTTCTCCACCGGTTATCGTTATTCATGACTACTATCTTTGGTATGATCCTCGTTATGGTCCTTGGTTGAACGTACTCGTTATCTCGCTCTAACAACCGAGCCCTCGCTTTAACATCCGAATAGAGAGAAAATTTATGAGAAATGAGATAATCGACGTATCTTGGGTTTTAAACCTCTCGTAAACATCCACGCCATACGCTTCTTCATTCTCCACCAAATGAGGTGCAAACTCGATAACTCCGCAAACTTCGCCGCATCGGGACACCGCCATGTTATTCGCTCCAATCTAATAAACTCCACTTCCTTCATATGACGAATACTTTCGGGAAGTACTTGTCATTGAACTATTTCAAACGCTCTCCCACGACATGCCGAGTGCAAATTGAATGGGTACGCTTCACGATTCCCCACCAAGAATCCGCCTCGCCATTTTAACATAAAAGTAGCGAATGGAACTTTCGTTCTTCGTGCATCCCAAGACATCGAATATCTTGGTAATTTGCTTGACCCATGTTTCCGCCATGATCGGATCTCGCTTTCCCCGCAATTCTGTGGTCCCAACTCTTTGAACCGCTTGGTTGTGACCACCCGTGAATTGCTATCATCTCCTCCTCGTATTTTGAACACGAAGTCTCCTCGTTCGATTTTGCATGAACTGCAAAAAGCTTCTAAACATCCCTCATTCATCATCCGCTTTCGGTGGTGTTATTCACGGAGGTACATTGCAAGCCTGTTGCACGCTCTCCTCGTTGTTAAGTACGAGCATCTCCACTTGTCTCATTTACACCACTATTAATATTCTCAGTCGACATTCTCAAATACTGTCATTAAACAAGGGTTAATTAAGGAAATCAATCACATAATATCCCTATATACTGACCAACTAACAAATAAGCTTAGGTAGGACACATTAGCAAAGGATTTACTCGTCTCTCCCCTCCTAGTTCTATTCCCCGATCTCCGCCAGAGATCATATCCCTAAGCTCTGATACCAACTGTGACAACCCCAAAATAGGTCCATTCCATCCAACCCATTCTGAGTCGCCAAATACATGGTACAGAAACAACTACAACTTTATTATCACAACAATAAAACTGTGAGTTTAAATACAAATATTATCTTCTAGACAATATTTATACTCAAATAAATCCTCATCACATTTATTGATACATTATTTTACAATAATGGTGAGGACTACTAAACAACTCTCTCTAGAACCTTCATTCCATACCCCGACTAGTACTCGCTACATTCTCTAGCCTCCCGAGAAGAAAAATGGAACAACAAGGAAAAGGGTGAGCTCAACTAGCCCAAAAAGAATATTATGACTAAGATAATATACAACAAATTATCGTTAGTCTCCAACAGGAAAAATCGATAGAATACAATGACAACAAGTTTCGTATCAATATTCGCAATGAAATAATAATTCATAGAAGAGTTACGTAGAGAATGAAATCTACTATAATCTATGAATTTAATAAATTCATCATCAATATTTTATCCTCGTAATATCAATCAATATTCATCTCAAATCAAATATTCATCTTTGCACTACAGTGCCAAAGATATTCATCAATCCATCATGTTCATCTCAACACTGCTCATCTTTGCACTAAAGGCCAAAGATATTCATCGATCAATCATGTTCATTTAAACACTGCTCATCTTTTACACTACAGCCAAAGATATTCATCGATTATTATGTTCATTTAAACACTTGTTCATCTTTGCACTACAGTGCCAAAGATATTCTTCAAATCATTCATCTTTGTACTACAGCCAAAGATATTCAATAATATCATCATTTAAGACCGAGGATGATGAAAATATTTTTAAAGAAACGAATCCAAAGGAAACAAAATGACAAGGATTAAGGATTCGTGTACTTGGTTTTATCCACGTCCAAAAATACCTCAAAAATAATCATAGTGAAGTAAAATTCAAGAATGATCAAAACATGGATACAATCAAAGCTAGTATCCGAATAGATATTTTAGACGAAAAAGAAAAATTTCATTTTTCTATGAATAATGCAGATTCGTGAATAGTGTCAGAACGTGAATAAGTCTTAGTATACGTGAATAGTAACTCTCACACCAAAAGATAGAAATTCCACAAAAAAACATTTTCACGCTTCATGAATAGTACTCGTGAATAGTAACTCGTGAATAGTAACTCATGAATAGTAACTCGTGAATAGTAACTCATGAATAGTAACTCATGAATAGTAACCCCATATGAAAAAGTTCCAAATTTGATAAAAAGTACCAACCAATATTTCAAAGATAATGATATCAAAGAATTAATATCATTTGAGAAGAAAATAACATCCCTTACCTCAAAGAATCAAGATTTCGGAGGAAAGGCTCAAGTGATCTTTCGAATGAAACTTATCTTGACAAAAGAACTCTCAAAGTATCTAAATACTCACAAAATACGCTCAATAATATAGAGAGAGAGAGAGAGAAACTTTGTTTCTCGTGTGATTTTCAATTCTAACTTAGCCCTCTATTTATAGGAAAATGTTAGCCTTGGTCAAGGCAGACTTGACACTCACTTGCGATGGCTTTACCTCGCTACTATTGCCACCCACCACATTTGAAATAAAATTCAGACATTTTTTCACCAACCACAAGTGGGGCCCACTCAAATCTAGAATTTTCCACCAAAATCAATTATAAACCTAATTTCCTAATCGACACCTCTTAAAATTCACAACAAATCATTTGTTCATTTTAACGGTTCAAAATTTGTGGACATATACTCAACTTATGTATGTATAACATATCCAAAATTACCACAATCCAACTATTTGATTAAAAATTATAACCCCATGAATATATCTCAAAACCCTTGATTTGATTTTTTAACACCTCCAATCCGATAGAATACCGATAAAACACCTCAACATTAATTCCTTCATTAATAACCACATAAATAAATCCATCATTTATATTCATATAAAATAAATATTTCCTTATCATATGAATCAATAATTAATTATTCACAAATAATATTACGTAATCACAATTATGACAACCAAAGCCGCTCCCAGAAAGAGGGGCTTTCCAATAAGGATCTCTCCTCATCTTGGCGCCGCAATTAGGTGACCAAACCTCTCCTTAGACAGTAACTTTCTAGACATTGCCAATAATGTTATCTAATAATATTATTCAAATAATATGAATTATTGATCCGATAATGGGAAATATCATGCAAAGACAATTATTGAACAACAATAATAATATAAAATACCAACGCAAAGAATTATCAATCAATAAAATAAAATATCGAATAATTAATTATCGTAACAATTATTGAGTAGTGCCTTCTTACGTAAGGATCAATAATTCAAGAATATCGCGTAATACCGGTAAGCTATCTTGTGCAACCACGCCAGACATCGTATTTTAACCACCGGTATTCCAACAATCTTAATCTGTAATAATTACGCCTGTTATTTATAACCACCCAAACTTTGTCGTTTCCTCATCCAATCGCTTTCCGTTATGGGGCCCACATATTACGGTCGCTACTGGTCGCATTTAATATTCCCCGACAAAGACGAATATTCCACGACCAAACGAATATTCTCCGACGATCATTTAATATTCCACGACCAAACGAATATTCCCCGACAAAAATGAATATTTTATAACCACTTGCTTATTTTGAAATATTTATGATTTAACCCTTAACTATCCACATTAATCAAATCAACCCTTACTATTTCAAAATAATAAATAAAGGAAATTCCTTTTTATTTAAAAAATTTTTGGGGTCTTACAACAAAGTAGTATCATGTTGACGATTTGGACATTATTGAATTCTTGATAAATTAAATTATAAATATTTAAAAAATTATCATTTGCTTTCATTTAATTGAATTCTTATATCATTGTCATCATCCTCATGCTTATATTGTGATGAAAGTCATCTTTGGCCCGTAGTGCAAAGATGGACTGTTGATTGGTATGATTATGACCAGGGATTATTCGGTATAATCATGACCCGTGATGTTACAAATGATGTGGTAAAAGACCTCATTGGCCCGTAGTGCATTGATGGACAGTTGTTGGAATGATCATGACCAGTGGTGATAACATGAATATCCTTGGCCCGTATTGCATGGATAATTAATGGACGTGATACTAATGAATAGCATTGGCCCGTATTGCATGGATAATTTAGTGATGTGGATTATTTATTGAGCTGAGTCTCAGCGATAAAATTGATGATAATCTTTTTAAATCATAGAAGATAGTAGATATCATGCTCTACTTGACTCTTCTAATGGACTGCTTGTTCTATTGTAGTTAAACTTGTTGTTTATTATATTTTATCAGTTTAACACTGTTGAAGGCTAACGATAATTTATTCTGCATTATCTTAGTCATAATATTTCTTACTATGCTAGTTGAGCTCACCCGTTTGCTTTCATTGTTCTCTTTAGGAATTGAGAACGTAGCCGGGACTAGTCGGGGAATGGAGTGACGATCCGAGATGGTGGCTGTAGTAGTCCTCACTATTTTTTAAAATAGTATGATGATAATTGTAATGAGGACTCCATTTGAGTTTGGATATTGTCTAGAAGACAATATTTGTGTCAAAACTCTCAGCTATGTTTTGTTGTATTTTACACGACAGTTGTATAATTAAGTTTGTATTTAAATTTTGTACCATGTATTTGGCGACTCAGAATGGGTGATGTATACCTATTTTAGGGGCGTCACAGTTGGTATCAAAGCTTAGGGATATGATCCCTGGATGAGATGTGAGACTAGAACTAGGAGGAGAGAGTTGGGCAAATCCTTCGCTAGTATGACCTACCAAAGCTTATTTATTCTTCAATTGGTCGGTCAGAATATAGGAATATTATGTGGTATGTCAATTAACCCTTGTTTTGTAGCAGTATTTGAAAATGGCATCTGAAAATGTTGAGAGAAGCAATGGAGCACAAGAGACCGTTGAGTCACCACAGATCAATAACCAGGATAATGTGCATCAGGAAGGAAACAATCCTCATGTAAACAACAACACCGAACAAATGATGAACGATGGGATGTTCAGAGGCTTTATGCAATTCATGCAACATCAGGCAAGAGAGACTCCTGTTCAAAATACATGTGGAAACACTGGCAACTCTCAGACGATCACCGCTAAGCAGTTCAAAGAGCTGGGACCACCAGAGTTTTTAGGAAAGCCAGATCAACCACTTAAGGAAGAGACGTGGATAAAGCAGATCACCAAGATATTTGATGTCTTGAGATGCTCCGAGGAGCAAAAGGTTTCCTTTGCCACCTTCATGTTGCGAGGAGAGGCTGAATACTGGTGGGAATCTGTAAATCGTACTCAACATGCCGCACTAAAGATGTCTTGCGAGAAGTTCCAAGAACTGTTCAACGACAAGTACTTTCTCGAAATTAATCGTCACATGAAGGAGGTGGAATTTATCAAGCTAGAGCAAAAAAATATGTCCATGTTTGCTTCCCATGAAGGAGGCTAAGTTTGTCGAGTTATCCCGGTTTGCTTCCCATTTGGTAGATAATGAGGAGAGAATGACGTGAATGTTTCTGCGAGGTTTGAAACCTGAAATATGTTAATACATCATTTCTCACAAACTATATTTGTATTCATATGTTACAAATAGGGCTCAGTTATTGGAGCGCGATAATGAGTCAACCCAACCAAGAGAGAGCAGTCGGCAAGTTGATAATACCAATGGTAGCAGTCATCGAAGCGGTAACAACAAATGTGGAGGTAATCAACATGCCAAAAATGGTAACAACTGTTAGGTTTGTAATATTCATGAGCGCAATCAAATTGCATAAAAAGTGCGGAAGCGTGTAAAATCAGAGTTTAAAAAATTTATAAACCATATACCCGGATCACCCTTTATGCATAATTATTAATTAAACGAAAAGATAAAGAATAAATCATACCCTTGAAGATCAAGCTTCCTCAGGTACAAGTTCACCTCCAAATCCTTTCGCGTTCAATCTTGAATCCACCGGGTTTGGTTCCTTCCTTTGATCAACGTTAGCCACCCAAATGTTTGGCCTCTAGAGGTGATCCACCAAGGAAGAAGAAAATTCAAGAAAAAGAAGTATTGGCTCAAACCCTAGTTTTTCCTATCTCTATAGAAAAAGGGCGTACTCTCCAACAAATTGGAATTATGTCGTATGTTGTAAAAGTCAACAACCCCTACCACCCATAATAAGACTCCTCTTATTTATAGATGTGGGCAACCCATCTTAACAATTAAGGAATTGGGTTTTATTTAATTAATTAAATTCTTTTAATTAATTAAGCTCCCTAATCTTATTAGGGATAATTAATTAAACTCCTTTAACTAATTTTCCTTCCTAATCCAATTAGGAATAAATGAGAGTACTTATATTAAATTAATTCCTAAACTCTTTAGAAATTAAAATAATAATAATTGTAATAATATTAATAAGACTCCTCTTATTAATTTATATTTAATATTTCTAAAATATTAAATAATAAATATTAAGCTATTTAATTTATTCTATCACCATAGATTAAATTAAATATACATAACATATTATTACGATTATGCCATTAACTTCTTAAATAATTATTCTTCCTTTTATGGTGTGACCCTTTAGGTTCTCCATATTAAACCTATTTGAAATAAATCAATTAGAACAATTCTAATCTTATTTAAATAAATAAATTAAACAATTAATTTATTTAAATAAATAATATTTATTCTACAATAGAGATAAGCCTCCTAGCGATCAACGACTTTCCGTATAATATAGATTTCAACATTAATCATAAAAGAACCTTTGAGTAAATAGTTATTTGTATAATTCAATCCTTCCACCATACAATGTCCCAATTAAATATAAGACATGGAATTACCACAAGTCTTATTTTATTTAATTATATGTATTTCGATCCTTAAATGCACAACTCCAAATAATGCAAATTAGAAACTCCTTTCTAATTTCATTCTCGCCTTAAACCAAGGACTCTTTGGGTTGTCATTTATCGAATCACATAGGACATTTCTCTTTTTATTAGAAGTGGTAGATTCTTTATAGATCATACATTATCTCCATGTACAACTTATTATACCCAAGCATACCCTTTGATATACCCTAAGGGTCTTAAGGAATAAGTCAAAGTATAACTCATCATACACAAGATACTATGATGATCTCAAGTCCAAGGATCACTTGTACTACTATCACTACAGAATTCCTATTGACAGCAAATAAAACTCCATTAGGTATTCCTTAGCGAGCCACGCTCGAAGAAACTTATTCTCTAATAAGCACCTACATACTTGCTTTAGTGTCTCCACACAAATGATCATGAGATCAATCATCCTCATCCAATGAGCAAAGCAACGTATGTACCAATCTATCCGGATTCACTAATCCCCAATTTAGTAATCCAACGATTGGGAACTATTTTAGTTTTAAGCTTTCAAAGAATTTAGATCTCATTAAAATGATCATCATCATTATTCTAAAAGCATTGCTTAAAACTATGGGTTTATCACATATTATAAAACAAAGATCATGTAGATAATTAAAAGCCTTTAATAAATTAATACTTTTATTAATAAATGAATAAGATTGTTACAAAGTATATGCTTTATCATCAAACATGATTGGCTTGTATGCATATTACTTTCAATCTCCCACTTGCACTAAAGCCAATCGCCATCAGATCTTATACTCTTCTTCTCTAAGTGACGATTATCCTGCCATTGGATAAGCTTTAGTTAATGGATATGTAATGTTGTTCATGAGAGTCCACTATCTCTATAGTGATTTCCCATCTTTCAAAAATTCTAATAATCAAATGAAAGTGCCACAACACATGTTTAGATCCAAGATGAGACTTAGGAACTATTCCCGCTTCAGAATGAACTTTTATCCAAACAATCAACTTGTAGCTTCATTTATAGCTATATACTTTGTCTTTATCACTAAACCAAAGAACTTTTTTGCTATTTGGAACCTTTCCAATTCAACACCACCGCTCAAGGTAACCCTTTACCTTAAAGTGGATTTTTCGTCGCTGCCTTGATCCGCTTCGAAAAATTTGAGTCTGCTAAGCCCTCTAGTTTTAATTTAGACCCACCATGAATATGATCACATCCTTAGTGCTCATAGCACTTTAAGATGTTTTTCACCGCCTTACAAAGGATCTTCTCCGAATATGACCGATCAACATCGTGTCTCGTACATTTCATTGCATACATGATTGTCACTCATGCGACCTCTCTTTTCGTGAGTCTGTGGGGACTATTAAGAGATACACTCCATAGCTCATCGACATGAGACATCTCTTGGAGTTTGCCATGCTAAACGACTTTAGCATCAAATGAATATACGTTCCTTGGGTTAAGTCGAGCATCCTCTTAAATCTATCTATATAGATTTATATCCCCAACTAAGATACTCTTCCAAATCATTCATGGAGGAATGTTTAGACAACTTTATCTTTACTGATTGTAGCATTGGTATGTTATTCCTCATCCGTAGTATATCAACATATAATATTAGGAATGTCAAGGCGCTCCCACTGTCCCTTTTTGTACACACTAGAACTCTTACCTCATCGTATGTAACTGGATCATCATCTTCTATGATGTGTACCTCATCATCATCATCTATGATGAATCCATACCTCCTAGGTATCTTCGGTACTATTCCAGATTTACGATTCAGTTGTGGTCCAATAGGTCTATCTACAGGTTCCTCTTATTTGACTTATAGTGTTTTGTGGTTCTTGAACTCTTCAAGATCTATTATCCTCCCACTAGCCCCTTCAATGATAAACACCTTTATCTTAGAAGGAAGCGTGTTTCAAATAAACACCTTTTGCTAAGTAGGATTATAGAACATTTACCCTAAACTTACTTTAGGATGTCCCACAAATCAGATTTGTCAAATCTTGTCCCAAGCTTATCCTTTGAAACCGCTTTCACATAAGTTGGACAACCCTTATCTTAATATACTTAAGATTAGGAATCCTCCCCATCCATAACTTTTATGGAGTCTTGGGGCCGGATTTAGAGATTACCTTTTCAGTAGATATGCACCATTTCTAGGACATGATCCTGAAGGATACCGGAATGTTAGTAAAATCATTATGGACCGCACTATGTCCAACAAGGTACAATTTTTCCTTTTAGATACATCAATCAATTATTGTGTATCAAGAGGCGTCCATTGTGAGAAAACCATTTGAGACGATCTAAAAACTTATTGCACAAGTATTTATTCCTTGATCTAATCAAAGAATCTTAATACTTTGCCAATTTGTTTCACTTCTGAATTATTTTAACCTTTCAAATAATTCACACTTGTATTTCAGCAAATACACACATTCAACTCTTTGAATGATCATCTCCTTTTCTTATACTAGTTTGTTCAATTTGCAAAATATATTTTTCACATAAGTCAAGTATACAAAATCCATTAAGTAATATTCCAGTTCTATATAAAACATTATTATTATAAATAGAACAACAATTGTTCTTAATTATAATACCAAAGATTTCATTGTCCAACAATAAAATGGAAATAATATTTTTAACAAGAACTGGAATAAAATAACAACTTATTGACCTAATAGATTTTCCCGTAGGCATTGCTAAACTATAAGTTTCTATGGCTGATGTTGCAACCTTTGCTTCATTTCCCACACATACGATTACTTATACTTGCTTAGCTTTCTACTTCTGTTTGGTCCCTTCATAAATCTATATTTATGATAACCAAAGTCGGTATCCAATACCCAAGTAGAACCTTAACTTAAAGAAAAATTTATTTCAATCATAAAAAAAAAGCGATTTAACCTAAACTTCACTAAGCTTCTTTGGTTAGCCTCTCTGCAAGATGCTTCTCGCAGCTTTCTTTCCAAAGTCCAAAGCTTATTGTAGTGGAAGCAAACTCCTTTGCTATCCATATCGCTTTTGTTCTTATTATCCTTTGTTTACGCCTTTCTCATTTACCTTCTTTGAATCGCTTCTTCTTTCGTAAGATCCTTTGGCCCCTACCAAGAAGACTTGGTTTTTCTTGTTTGAAAGTGACTCTCAACATTTTTCAATATGTTAAGCAAATCAATGAGGTCGATATCTAGCTTGTTCATATGAAAAATTCACAACAATTGTGAAAGGAGTCCGGAGTGAGTGCAAGATCAAATCTTGGCTCAACTCTCCATCCATGACAAAACCCAATTGTCCTAATTGATCAATCAAATTGATTATGTTAAGAACTTTTATCTCAGATTTATATAGTGTCATTGGCCATTCTAGATCGGAAGAGCTCCTTAGATATCCGATATCTATCGGTCCTACTTTCCTCACCATCAACTACTTGACGTGCGTGAGTATAGTAGAAGTATCCATAGTTTCAGTGACACCAAGCTTGTTACTCATGGATACGAGCATGATGCATTGAGCCAATCAGTGCATCATCTTGCCACTTTCTAAAAGTAGCAATCTCTTCCTCGAGGCATTGTCTCGCAACCATTGCGGGGATAGGCGACATGACATAAGATAGCTTTTCACTTATGAGAACTATTCTCAAATTCCTTAACCAATCCGCTTTAATTCTATTCGATTAATTTAGCATCTAATATGCTTCGCAGTGATAGTAATTTTAAACATTGTAAAATTTCAGAAATGAATTTGTAATTAACAACATTTTAACATACATTCTATTATTAATTACCAAAATAATTTAGGTCTTGTTTTAAATTGGTATCTCCCACTATTTTCTTCAAACTATATTACCCTCACTTATATAGTTCTAAAAAAATCTAATTAAAGATTTGCTAGTGAGAATAAGGATCCCATTTCAAATGTATATAGCCTTGTGGTGACACAACAAACTATATATAAATAAATAGGTAGACAACTTTTTGTCAATTACATCAACTATGCAACTCCTTTTATTTTGCCTCTTAGATTATTTTGATCAAGTGGTGACACATCCGAATCAAAATTATCCAAGTTAAGTCCGACCTAGCACTCCATATATTCAAAAAGAAAAATATCATCCTTGTGGTGACACAACAAAACAATATTGTTCAATTTTCTTTATAAGCATCAAATGTGATAATTAACATCTTAAATACTTAATACTTGTCTTGTGGTGACACAACAAACTCATATTAAATATTTAATACTGTTAATTTTATCATGCTAGAAGGCTTAACGCTCGATATTCCAAATATCTTTGAACGCTTAGGACTTAATATAAAAATTTGAGGGTTTGTTATTAATTTGTCTCATCTTGTTTAGCGCATTTACATATATATATATAAAATACGCGTCATATTAATGAACATGCGAAGCATGTTTGCATAATATATAATATATATAGTATAAGCATGCACATATAGAATACTATATTCTACCCGAATTGATTATGGACTTTTATTCTAGTTTGTTCACTAGAGCCACCAAGTGAACCAAAAGGTCAAACCCTAGGGGTGCAAGAAATAATATTTAAATATAACTATTACATTTAAACCCGGGCTCCATTACAAACGGGTCTTCAAGCGCTCCTTGTTCCTTGATCTCCAATTTTTCAAAATAATTCTAATTATTCCTATTACAAAACTATTTAAAATAAATAGAAACCTTGATCAGCAGTCAAGGGGAAGTACATAGGAGGGAGATAGAATTTACATTAAGAAAAAATTAGAGAAGACGAGGTACGCAGACCCCATTTAATAAAACCCATACATTCATGCATCCAACTAAAATAAAATCCAATCGCATTGGTCAATAGTCCATAATCAATCCCATTTATTATCATACACATCATCATATGCATCAATAAATAACATTCATCCTATGAATAATAAACATTTAATATATATATATATATATATTGATATCATTTAATGGGCAAATTTAGTTAGTATAAAATCTATTTTTGAATCAAAATAAACTCCTTTATTTTAATCCAAATTTAAATCAAAATAAAACTATTTTATTTTAATTTATCTAATTTTGAATAAAATAAACTATTTTATTTTAATCAAAATTTTTTTTAATCAAAATAAACTCCTTTATTTTAATTAATTATGGAAACCAATTCCATGTAAAAAAAATCTTTAATTAAAATAAACTCTTTTATTTTAATTAATTATGGAATCCAATTCCATGAAAAAAAAATATTAAAGGAAACACTTGATTATCTTTCCTATTCACAAATAAACTCCTTTATTTTGAATAATATGAAATCTTATTTCATATTTAAATAAACTCCTTTATTTAAGGAAATACGGATTTTCTTTCCTATTCACAAATAAACTCTTTTATTTTGAATAATATGAAATCTTATTTCATATCTAAATAAACTCCTTTATTTATGGAAACATGGATTCACTTTCCTATTCACAAATAAACTCCTTTATTTTAGAAAACATGAAATCCAATTTCAACTCCAATTAGTTATCATGGAATCCAATTCCAACTCTAATTAGTTAGCATGAAATTCTAATTTTAAAATTAAATAAACCTTTTTATTTTAAGATTAAAATAAACCTTTTATTTTAAAATTAAAATAAATATTTTATTTTAATTATAAAATTATTATATATATATATATATTACGTAAATATATATATTATATATATTTATAATAAATTAAGATACAAAAAATATATATATATATATATACCGTCCCATATTATATATATATTATCTTCTTCGATTCTTGATCACCTAATACTAAGCATGATGGTTTGCAAGTTATTTTTTTCCAAAAGTTGGTTTCACGTGGTGGATTAATATATAATTAAATATATAACAGTGGTGGGTGATCATGAATCAAGTATAATATATAATCAAATATATGTCATTCACGGCAATATAATTATAAACCGTGTAATAACAAGATTAAACTTGCGATTTAATAATAGGTTAGCGAAATGATTTCGGTTTTTCCTTCTTTTTTTTTTTTTAAAAAAATAAATTTCATACAACAAAATTATGCCCAATTAAATTGTTCTAAACACATATCAATATACATATCAAATTAAAACAATTAATAATTTACATAAAGGTTTGGCTCTGATGCCACTGTTAGGTTTGTAATATTCATGAGCGTAATCAAATTGCATAAAAAGTGCGGAAGCGTGTAAAATCAGAGTTTAAAAAATTTACAAACCATATACCCGGATCACCCTTTATGCATAATTATTAATTAAACGAAAAGATAAAGAATAAATCATACCCTTGAAGATCGAGCTTCCTCAGGTACAAGTTCACCTCCAAATCCTTTCGCGTTCAATCTTGAATCCACCGGGTTTGGTTCCTTCCTTTGATCAACGTTAGCCACCCAAATGTTTGGCCTCTAGAGGTGATCCACTAAGGAAGAAGAAAATTCAAGAAGAAGAAGTATTGGCTCAAACCCTAGTTTTTCCTATCTCTATAGAAAAAGGGCCTACTCTCCAACAAATTGGAATTATGTTGTATGTTGTAAAAGTTAACAACCCCTACCACCCATAATAAGACTCCTCTTATTTATAGATGTGGGCAACCCATCTTAACAATTAAGGAATTGGGCTTTATTTCATTAATTAAATTCTTTTAATTAATTAAGCTCCCTAATCTTATTAGGGATAATTAATTAAACTCCTTTAACTAATTTTCCTTCCTAATCCAATTAGGAATAAATGAGAGTACTTATATTAAATTAATTCCTAAACTCTTTTAGAAATTAAAATAATAATAATTGTAATAATATTAATAAGACTCCTCTTATTAATTTATATTTAATATTTCTAAAATATTAAATAATAATATTAAGCTATTTAATTTATTCTATCACCATAGATTAAATTAAATATACATAACATATTATTACGATTATGCCATTAACTTCTTAAATAATTATTCTTCCTTTTATGGTGTGACCCTTTAGGTTCTCCATATTAAACCTTGTGAAATAAATCAATTAGAACAATTCTAATCTTATTTAAATAAATAAATTAAACAATTAATTTATTTAAATAAATAATATTTATTCTACAATAGGATAAGCCTCCCCTAGCGATCAACGACTTTTTTAGATAATATAGATTTCAACATTAATCATAAAAGAACCTTTGAGTAAATAGTTACCAGCACAATTCAATCATTCCACCATACAATGTCCCAATTAAATATAAGACATGGAATTACCGTCGAGTCTTATTTTATTTAATTATATGTATTTTCGATCCTTAAATGCACAACTCCAAATAATGCAAATTAGAAACTCCTTTCTAATTTCATTCTCGCCTTAACCAAGGACTACTTTGGATTGTCATTTATCGAATCACATAGGACATTTCTTCTTTTATTAGAAGTGGTAGATTCTTTATTGATCATATATTATCTCCATGTACAACTTATTATACCCAAGCATACCTTCTCAAATACCCTAAGGGTCTTAAGGAATAAGTCAAAGTATAACTCATCATACACAAGATACTATGATGATCTCAAGTCCAAGGATCACTTGTACTACTATCACTACAGAATTCCTATTGACAGCAAATAAAACTCCATTAGGTATTCCTTAGCGAGCCACGCTCAAATGAACTTATTCTCTAATAAGCACCTACATACTTGCTTTAGTGTCTCCACACAAATGATCATGAGATCAATCATCCTCATCCAATGAGCAAGCAACGATGTACCAATCTATCCTGGATTCACTAATCCCCAATTTAGTAATCCAACGATTGGGAACTATTTTAGTTTTAAGCTTTCAAAGAATTTAGATCTCATTAAAATGATCATCATCATTATTCTAAAAGCATTGCTTAAAACTATGGGTTTATCACATATTATAAAACAGCATCATGTAGATAATTAAAAGCCTTTAATAAATTAATACTTTTTATTAATAAATGAATAAGATTGTTACAAAGTATATGCTTTATCATCAAACATGATTGGCTTGTATGCATATTACTTTCAACAACTTCGATGGTAATCGTGGCCAAGACAATAGAGGTGGAAATTTCAAGAAGAGAAGGTTCAACAATGATGGAAAGACAGCAGCACTAGCACCCGTTTTTAAGGAAGGAGAATGACCACCGATCGTATGCTTCAAATGCGGAGGGGAGGGACATATCAGTCCAAACTGCACGTTGCAGTCCAACGCATGTTATAATTGCGGAAGAGAAGGTCACCTAGCCCGATTTTATCGTGCAGTGATGTCAAGTCAAGCTGGGATGGAGAGCGTTTGTCATAACCTCCCAAAAAGCGAGGAACCCAAACAAAGTTATCACGGGTAAGCTAAACATAAACTCTTGTGAAGTCTATACCTTATTTGATATCGATTCTACCCATTCTTTTATTTCTCCTACTCAACGTTTAAATTTAACTCCAGAGAAATTAGACTTTGACTTATCTGTTGAAACTCCATTGGGAGAAACCTTCATTACATCCACTGTTTATAAGTCTTGTTTGATTCAAATCGGCAACCGCATGTTACTTGTCGATCTTATCTCTTTGAAAATAATTGCATTCGATGTGATTTTAGGAATTGATTGGTTAACTACTCATCATGCTAAAATTGATTATTTTTGTAAGGTTGTTAGCTTTCATATTCCTAACCAACCTATTATGCAAATTCAAGCAACCAAACCACTAAAGTCAATCACTGTCATATCAAGCCATAAAGTTATTCGTTTATTGAAAAATGGATGTCAAGCTTTCTTAGCCCATATCATAGATTTAAATAAAAATACATCAGATTTGAATGATATTTCTATTGTTAATAAATTTCCTGACGTATTCCCTGAAGAACTTCCTAGCCTACCCCCAAAGCGTGAAATTGAATTTTGTATCCACCTTGAACCCGGTACAAAACCCATTTCCAAAGCCCCATATCGAATGGCTCCTATTGAACTTCAGGAGTTAAAAACCCAACTGCGGAAAATTGTTAGACATCAGTTTCATTTGTCCTAGTGCATCTCCTTGGGGTGCTCCTATTCTATTCGTAAAGAAGAAAGATGGAAGTATACGACTTTATATTGACTATCGGGAGTTGAATCATGTCACCATCAAAAATAGGTATCTATTACCTCGCATTGATGACCTATTTGACCAGTTACAAGGTGCTAAATTCTTTTCAAAGATTGATCTTCATTCTAGATATCATCAGTTAAAGATTAAAACTGATGACATTCCAAAGACTGCTTTTAGAACTTGGTACGGGCATTACGAATTCCTAGTCATGTCTTTTCGATTGACCAATTAATGCTCATACTGACTTCATGGATATGATGAACCGAGTATTCAACAAATATTTGGATCATTTTGTGATTATCTTTATTGATGACATTCTCATATACTCCAAAAGTCGTGAAGATCATGAGCAACACTTGAGGCTAATACACCAAAAGCTTCGTGAAAACAAGTTATATGACAAGTTGAAGAAATGCGTGTTCTGGCTTGAGGAAGTAGCATTCCTTGGGCACGTGATATCAAATCATAGAATATCTGTTGACCCGGCAAAGATTGAAGTAATTCAAAGCTTGGAGCAACCTAAGTCAGTGATCGAAGTACGCAGCTTTCTGGGCTTAGCTGGTTATTATCGGAGATTCGTGGAAGGATTTTCTTGAATCGCTACTCCATTAACTCAGCTGACTAGAAAAGACACAAAATTTGGTTGGAGTGAGGAATGTGAGAAGAGTTTTCAAGAACTCAAGAGGAGACTCATTTCAGCACCTGTTCTGACAATACCATTTGGTTCGGAGGGATTTGTCACCTACAGCGATGCTTCAGGCAGAGGGTTAGGATGTGTTCTCATGCAACATGGGAAAGTCATAGCCTATGCCTCACGACAACTCAAAGAATATAAGAGAAATTATCCTACTCATGATCTAGAGTTGGCAGCAGACATTTTCGCGCTTAAAATCTAGAGGTATTACATGTATGGGGAGAAAGTGGAGATCTATACGGATCATAGAAGCCTCAAATATTTCTTCACCCAAAAGGAACTCAACATGCGGCAACGACGTTGGTTCAAGCTGTTCAAAGATTATGATCATACCATTTAATACCATCCTAGAAAAGCTAATGTGGTAGTTGACGCATTGAGTTGAAGATCATATGCGGGTACGAATGCGATATTGTCAACATAAAAGCCCATTTTGTATGACTTGGAAAGGATAGAGATAGAGTTAAAGACTCCAAGGACCCATGTGATGATGGAAAATATACGAGTAGAACCGACTTTAATCGATAAAGTTAAATTTGTTCAAGCTACAGACCTGGAGCTGATGCGTATGAAGAAGAAAGTGCAAGAAGGTGCTATTCTAGAAGTAAGAATCGATGAAGAAGGAATACTTCGAGTCAACTCCAGACTTTGTGTTCCTAAAGACCCTGATTTAAAGTATAAAATCATGATGGAGGCACACAACACACCGTTTGCAATCCATCCTGGGAGTACCAAAATGTATCGCGATCTTCGACATACATTTTGGTGGAGCAATATGAAGAGAGAGATCGCAGAGTTTATCTCAATGTGTCTAACTTGTCAACGTGCCAAGGCGGAGTATCAAGTGCCAAAAGGTCCATTGCAACCACTTGAAATTCCAAAATAGAAGTGGGAGCACATTACCATGGATTTTGTTACTAGTCTTCCCAAGGTTTCTCAAGGTACAGATGCAATTTGGGTTATTGTTGATAGATTAACCAAGTCTGCTCATTTCTTACCCATACGAGAAACTTATTTACTCGAATGTCTTACTCATATATACATAAATAAGATTGTAAGACTGCATGGTATGCTAGTATCCATAGTTTCTGATCAAAACCCAAGATTCACTTCATGATTTTGGGTTAGTTTGTAAAAATCTATGGGCACGAATTTACGATTTAGTTCGTAATATCATCCTCAAACGGACGGACAGTTGGACAGGACTATTCAAACTCTTGAAGATCTATTAAGAATATGTGTCATTGACTTCAAAGGAAGTTGGGACAAGTTCTTGCCATTGGTGGAATTCTCCTACAACAACAGTTATTAAGCAAGTATAGGCATGGCTCCATTCGAGGTGTTGTATGGACACAAGTGTTGTTCTCCAGTATGCTGGGATGAGGTGGGTGAAGCAATGTTGTTGGGACCAAAATTAGTATGCATGACAATGGAAAAGATTCAAATGATCTAACAACGTATAAAAACCTCACAAGGTTGACAAAAGAGTTATGATGATCTTCATCGAAAGGACGTGGAATTCAATATTGGAGAGCATGTGTTGTTACGTGTTGCTCCATGGAAAGGAGTTACAAGATTTGGAAAGAGAGGAAAGCTCAATCCTCGATTCATTAGCCCATTTGAAATGCTTGACCGAGTAGGAACTGTGGCCTATAGACTCGCCTTATCGCCAAGTATGTCTCGTGCTCATAACGTTTTTCACATATCTATGTTATGTAAATATGTGGAAGACCCAAACCACATTATTGATTTAGAACTGAACGAAATAGCAGAGGATTTAACGTATGAAGGGGTACTTGTTAAAATCTTGGATAAGAAGGAACATATTCTAGGCTCCAAGGTTATACCTCAAGTCAAATTTTTGTGCAGAAACCAGGATGTTGAGGAAATGACCTGGGAGTTAGAATCTGAAATGAAATCAAGGTATCCTCACCTCTTCGATATACCAGGTACATATCCCAATTTCGAGAACAAAATTTCATAAGAAGGGGAGTTTGTAAGACCCCAACTTTCATGAATAAAGATTAATTTTTCTCGAAATATATTTTCGATTGGTTGGGAAATATTCGTTTTATCAAGGAATATTCATACAATGGCACAATCATTAGTGGACCCCACAATGAAATTATTGTCGGAGTTAGAAAATTACAGAAATATATTTTTATAAAAGTAACGGCAAAAGTTTTACCGTTAATCGCTGAAATACCCATATGATAAAAGTACGAATACGTGTGGTTGCCTAGTAGCACACTAGATTTTGATGCTTACGTGAGAAGTCACCCGCTTATACTCAAGTATTGCTACAAAGAATTCTTTGCATAAGATCTCTCACGGTATTGATTCTATTGTTGTAACAGTATCATCTGCACAATATTTTATATTATTAAATCAATAATTGAGATGACAAGTTATTCATATTATTATTTGCATTATTGACAATGTCTAGAAAATTCTGTCGAGGAAAGGGGTTTGGTCACCTAATTTCGCGCCAATAGGGAGAAATTCTTATCGAAAAGCCACATCTTTCCTGGGAATGATCTGTTTTGTTAATATTGCAAGTTATATTATTGATGAATAAATGTTGTTAAAAATATTGAGGGGATTTTTATGAAGTATTTGTTGTAAATTTGGCTTATTATTTGAACCCCCACTTGCCCATTTTTCAAAACTGTCGATAGAAGTTGTCTTAGTTTTATATATATATATATATATATATATATATATATATATATATATAAGTTTTATTTTTTATGAAAAATAGAATATATTATATTTTTTTATGCATAGTGTCTGCATAGTATTTGCATAGTCAATCAAAAAAAATTCAGCCGAACAAAATTTGCTCGTGAACTTTTCTCATGTGCAGTTTATGATTTTCTAAATTCAAATAGTGTCCTTCCATTCTCCTATAAATAGGATGCTTAGTTTAGAATTGAAAATCACACATGAATCAAAGAATTCTTCTTCTATAATATTGAGCGTATTTCTTTAGAGTTTAAGGAAGCTTTAAGTGCAGAAAACAATAAAAGTTTTCTTTAAGAATATCCCCGCCCTACCAGTCAGAAATACTCTTCTTTTAAGGTAAGGGATATTATTTTTGTTCAATACTCGTAAGAAAGATTAAGCTATCAAATTACAGAGTTGGTTGTTATGCTCAAAGAACTACACCAATCTACTCAGGGTCCACAAATACCCATCCACATAGAATCCTCTGCACATGGAGGAACCCAGGGCCAAACAATGCCTACTCAATCAGAGTCATTCATACCAGGGGGAAGTCAGGGTATTTCCAAAAGGATGGAAACCCAGATACCTGAACCTCATTCCAATAATGGAACCAAAAAAACCCCTAAAATCACAAAACTCAGGGATGATTGAGAAACTGGGGATACAAGAAAGAAAGTCCAACAAATGGAGGAAACCATCCGGTCAATTAAAGAGACAGGAAACTATGGTAGTGTAACCTATTTAGATCTCTACATATTCCCATGGGCTCGATATCCTGACAAATTCAAAGTCCCAGAGTTTGAAAAGTACAATGGGGCAGGTGATCCCTATACGCACCTAAAAGTATATATTGGCGAGTTGGCATCTTATGCGGAAGATGAAAGCCTCAGAATGTAACTTTTCCAAAAGAGTCTCACTGGAGAGGCTAAAGCATGGTATGCCCAACTTGACAATGCAAAAATCCACAACTGGGAAGAATTGGCCCACGCCTTTCTAAATAAGTACAGTTTTCAGTCACAAATGGCACCAAATAGATACCAAATGACTAAATTCAAAAAGCAAAGTACTGAATCTTCCGAGAATATGCCCAAAGGTATAGACATCTAGCAGCGCAAGTCATTCCATCAATGACAGAAACTGAGATGGTAATGACGTTTATTGACATCCAAGAGGCTCCTTACTATGAGAGGATCTTAGCAGGCATAGGAAAGCCATTCTCGAAAATGATCAAACACGACGAAATGGTAGAGATGGGTCTAAAGGCAGGCAAGATTAAAGACTTCACTTCCTTGGAAGCAGTCGCCGAGCATATACAGACTGGCAAGTATACGAGCGATCCCAAGGGGGTACCCAATAAAGGCACTGAAGATGTATCCCTTGTTGTACAGGGGCAAACTAGTAGACCAACCTACATTCCCCCATTTGGAAAAAGCGAGACAATTTGCCATTTCAACAACAGGTTGCATTTAACCAATTCCAGGACTGGAAAATAAAATTAGAGAAAAAGAAAAATCGGGTGTTCACTCCACTAGGCGATTCTCTTGAAAATGTATTGGCGATATTGATGGATCATAAGAAAATTACCGAACTGGCTCCACCTCTAGAACTAGGAAGAAAAAGATACAATCCAAGCAATAGATATGCTTACCACTCAGGGTCTCCAGGATACGATACACAAGATTATTGGTCCTTAAAGCACAAAATTTAGAATCTGATCGAAAGTGGCAGTATTGTGGTCCAACAACCTAACCAACAAAATGTCAACACAAACCTTCCGATACAGCATGATACGGAGGAAGTACACATGATTGGGTCAGGAAGTGCTGAAATGTATCCAAATCATAAGTACATATGAAGGATAGAGGAATACCCCCAAAGGCACAGATCAAATGTCCTAAAGTGGGAAAACTAGGAGGAGGGTATGATAGTAATGCAGAAATTAGAGACGATCCAGAATCAAGTAAATCTGTTTGCTAAGCTGATAGTGCGATAACATCAGGATACAAGGCAGTTTTTCACTCAACTATCAGTAAGCCAAGAGAAAAAAGAGGTCAACCATAATGCAAACCCATATCTCTCCATGATGAGCCAACTAATGAAGAAGATCAAAGCAGGCTAAAAGGAGAAGAAAAGGGGATTGATAAAATTGCTAGAACATCTCGCCAGCGGAAAAATCGATCGGGGAATGCAAATTCTCAAAGAAAAAAGATCAAACAACCTCCACAAGAGCCCGAAAATTCACCCCTTTGAGCAAATCAAAAAAAAGAAATGCTATACTTTCTGATAAGCGAAGGATGGATTACTGAGTTGCTGCCTCCTATAAATCCCAAGAAAAAGAGTTATGATTCCACCAAGACGTGTTTCTACCATTCTAACTCACTTGGACATACGACTGAGGAATGTTGGTCTTTACGACATAAAATCCAGGATCTCATTAAAAATGAAGAGCTGAAGATAGAATTCCTCATGACCAGAATAGGCGAAAAGAAAATAAAAAGCTTAATATGTCCATTCGAGACAGGAAATTCAGAGGAGGTAAATGCCATGAGCACTAATCCTTGCAAAACACAAGATGGATTAATCCTAATGCATCGAATGACAGAGGAGACACGGGAATCCCCAAAGGATATTCCTCCGCCAACATCAAACATCTTCTGGTCCAAAAATAGCAACCACGTTCCTGATTTTATCACCTTGGATGATGAGGAGGAAATACTAATCCTGTCCAAGGAAGGAAAAGCCAAAAAGGAAAATTCCTTGCGAGAAATACTCCCACAGTTCGAGGGAGATTTCATGGTCGAATCCTCTCAAGCCCAGGAAAAATACGAAGGAACAGATATAAGAAAAGATTGTGAGATTGTTGGGGAAGTCAACCCATTGAAGAATTCAGAGTTCATCCCTTTTTGTGATGGGTCCAGTTTAAGCATCCATGAGGAATGTACTGCATCAGGGGGCGATCAAGTTATGGCCATAAGAGAAGATATTCATAATCGAGATGTAACTTCTATCGCGAGCCTTGAAGGCAACATCACCACTGACAACTAGACTATCAGGCCTCAACTAACCAAGAAGATGTAGATCCAGGGGTTAAAATTGTGAGTTCCAGAAGATGTTGGAACGGTATCACTTTCTCCGCAATATGCCTTTTATTTTCCATGTATGTAAATATTGAAAAAAAATCAAAAAATCTAAAAAATCAAAGAATAAAAAAAAATCAAAAATCAAATCAGTTAGGTTTTAGCTCATGGGGCGAACTACGTTGACCTGATCTCCCTGATACCCGGGAGTACGTAGGTAACCATATTCTATATGGCCTGGTCACAATAAAAAAACAAAAACATTTCTGCCCTTTCTCTACAAAAACAAAAACAACAAAAACACTTCTACCCTTTCTCTACATAAACAAAAACAACAAAAACATTCCTACACCCTTTTACATTCAGTGTTGAACCTCTTACACCAGGTTTGAACTACGCAGACCTGATCTCCTCTTCAATGGGAGTACGTTGGTAGCCATTCATGGTGCGGTCAAATCAAACAAAAATCCAAAAAACCCATACAAACACTTCAATGTCATTCCATCAAATCTGACACAAGTCCCAGAAATGAAGAATCAACGATACACCAAGACAACCAGCAACGAGGACCTTTAAAGAGCCGACACCCTCAATCACACGTCTTCATCAAATTAGAAGAAAACCATCAAGGCTAATTGTGAGAACAAGTCAGGAACAATGATTGAGGGCATCCAAAGCCCAAATCTACTACCTGTTCACCATATGGTACAGAGGTAAAAGTCTCTTGCGACCTCGATATCTTATCAGCCCATCTGTCAAAGCAACTATCCCAGATAACAAGCAAGGCTGTGGCAATTTCAAAATCAGCGATAACCTAATGTTGCGATTCTTATAACCAGACCGGTGCAATCTCGGAAACAACGACAACTCAACACTGGGTCATTTATCAATAATCCTAAAGACGAAAATGCACCAGTCAGCACCATCAGAATAGTACATCATCATCAGAGTTTCCCTCACATTGTCTCACCAGCGATTTAGTATGATCATTTAGTCTTTTCAAATCATACTATTCTCAGAATTAATAATCCATATGTGAGGTATGACTCTTTCATCTCTTTATGAGCTTTTAGTCTCCATTTACATGCATTAGTGATAATATACATGTTAAGTATTCTTAGAAAAAGGATTTTGCTTAACTTGTTATGAATGGGATTAATTTTCATAAGTGTTCGTGGGGCGAGAATCACGGGAATGATTAGAGATTTAAGACTATTCAACCTTTTGATTGGGCACGATATCCCAGTTCAAAGCACTTTTTGGAAAAGACTTGACCTCACATGCATGTCGGCACATTGCGATTGTCTTGACTCTTAGTTGTGGGGCATGAAGCTATGGCAAAAATAATGGCAAATAATGAAAAGATAAAAGATAAGTTTCCAGCCTAATGTCTCGAATCGTTACCTAGGTTGCTCGAGTTATTAAGCTTGAGGGGTGTCTTTACACCTGGTGCCCTAAAGCCATCTGGTTTGGGAGTCATTATCCTAACGCTCGTTACATTGGGTAACTTAGCACCTAAGAAAATGAGCATTGCAAAAGGCAAAACCTGAGAAGATCTGAATCGTGGCGTAGGTTACTCAAGTAATTAAGCCCGAGGGGTGTCTTTACACCTGGTGCCCTAAAGCCCTCTGGTTTGGGAGTCATCGGCCTAACGCTCATTACATTGGGTGACTTAGAGCCTAAGAAAACAAAACTATAAAAATTAGGCAAAGAAGCGAATAGAGTTATCGCCTAACTTATCTCGAAGCGTGGCCTTTATTACTCAAGCCAGTAAACTCAAAAAGGCGTGTCTTAACACCTGGTGCCCTAAAGCCAGTTTGGGAGTTATTGGTCCAAAACTCGTTACATGGGTAATTCTGAATAGACTAAGAAAATGAGACAAGATTAGGCGAGAAAAAAGAAAATTTGCCTAGGCATAGAAGTAAAGCCTCTGCTAAGAGTTGCGTCACTCATAGGGCGTGTGTCATATGAAGTCAATTATGCGAAAAATAACGTCTAGAGCGAAGATGACGTTTCTCTGATAAAGGGAGATAAGTCTTTTAAAATATAATCCTGCCCATGAATAATGACCATGGATGTTTACAAATTTCCTTGCGATTTCATAACTCATTCCATTTCAAAATTTGTACTTCAAATGCCTTAATCACAAGAGTATACTAATCCCGACAGTCAAGCCATCAAGCTTTTCGTACACTTTGCTCTTTTGATGTATAGGATATTTCTCACTCGCGACTTGGTCAACAAATAGAGTTTCCCATATGAATCCCCGACAACAACATGCAAAAGGACTGGGGCATTTTCCAAATCTAAGAAATGGAAGGAATTTAAGGCGAGATCAAGCTTCTCATCAAAAGAAAGGAGGGAACTCCTGGTGGAAATTATGGCGACGTAAGCTTTCCTCTACAGAAGAAGGGGAAATGTTTCAAAAAAGTCCTTAACTCAAGAGCAGAAGGCCAATGATGAAAGGTCTAGCTAATAAAATCCTCACCATCAAATGTATCAACTTGTGTCAATTCCTCATGAGTCAAGGCCTCTACACCGAAGTTCAAATCTAGGCAGCGAAAGAATGGGCTGTACCCTCCAGGGATGTTTGCAGCATTCAGATCATCAGTTCAACAGGGTTGCGAATCAAAACCTCAAGGGAATGGGGCACAAGCACCCCAACAGCGAAAAGAAACTCAAAATCGCCTCAGAAAGGTTGAGGTAAGTTTCTACTCCAGACACTTTAAAATGTGCATCAACCTAGGATAATAGACTTCTAAGGACAAATCTAGGTCATCACATCATGCATGATCTGCACATGTGCAAAAGCGTTACATCAGCGTACATCTCCATCAACATTTAGCATGCATCTCCTGTAGATTTAAATATGCGCACATTAAATATCTAGATTAGAGAAAATTTTCGTCGTAGACATCAGTTGGTTATCATCAATCCAGCGTAACATCAGGTAGAGTCTGGTGAATTAAGCCGTTGAATATTACTTAATCGAAGGTATCTTAAGAACTGGTATTCTAAACCATTGGCATCAATTATGTATAACATCGAGCTATTTCAGTGATGAAAACTTTGTATACCACCGTTCAAGTAGGAACCAAAATAGTTTGGCGATGTCAGCTTAGAAAACTACCAGTAGGGTAGGCACCATTGTAAACTACCAGCGTATGCATCAGGAAGGTCCGATGATTTCAGAAATTCATCCCCAACAGAGATGTAAAAAACATCTCAACTTATCTTCATCAAATAAGCATCAGCAACACCGATAAAAAGCCAAACCGTTGGAGTCAACACTAGCATAGGCATCAACAATAACCGGTAAAGGTAAAATGATTTGCGATGTGCAAAATGCGATTTGCGATTTGCAATATGCAAAACGCGATGTGCAAATTATGAAGTACAATTGGCCAAATGCGAAGTATAAAATGCGATATGCGACATGCGAACTGCGATTTGCGAAAGCATTTTAATATTCATCATAACATTTATTACATTGCGATTTGCATCATTCAAAATACCTTGTCATATTTCAAGAATATAGCAATCTTTATCATGTCCATTCCATTGCATTGCATGAACATGATAAAGAGGTGCATCTATAGACACTCGAAATTTTGTTTTCCTCTTACGAACTATGTAGGAGGACAAAAACATCTTTTTTACTCTCCAAAGATAACCCTGGAGGACCATAACATGAATTCTAACCCCGGAGATAGCCCCAGGAGATCCAGTTTCCAACCCTGGAGATAACTCCGGGAAATTAGTTTCCAACCCCGGAGATAACCCCGAGAAAATCAGTTCCAACCGTGGAGATAACCCTGGGGGATCTAGTTCAAAGCTTGGAGATAACCCCATGAGGTCAAGCCAACCTCAAAAATAACCCTGAGGACATTCAAAGTCAACAACATGACAATCTCAGAGATAACCCTGGGAAAAAACCGCTACAATTGTGCCAAAATTAAAAACAAACCTTGGGAGGGGAAAAAGGGTCATTTTGCCACCTCAATCTCAAATCAACTCATTTCAACTCAAACTTCTACAAAACAAGTCCCACGAGAACCATATCTTAAATTCTGAATGTAAACTACGCAAAATAACTCAATGGACTGCCTAACGGATACCTGGAAATGCCATTTCGATCATGGACCCATCTTCCTAGAATCAAAAAGGGGCAAATCCTATGTCATTGCATAGCTCTTGGAAAGAGCTTTCCATAATGGTATGGCGTTCCTCAATCGGAGGCTCAGATTAAAGTTCTACAAGTTCGAGCAGATAACACGTTGTCAGACGCGCACGTGCTTCTTGAGACAAGGGACCTGCAGAGCACTGGGGCACCCCGGGCAATCCAGTAGTGTGCTCTGCAAATGCCACAGTACACCATGCGGCTCCTATCTATAAATATAGAGCTTGGGGTGGCCATATTTGCAAGAGAAAAGGCGAGGAATCTCTATCCAATTTGCTCTGTACACCCCCCCCATATTGAGTGCTTTCTCATTTTAAACACTTGTTAGCTCACATATAGCTATATTTTCACCGGCGAGAGCCGAGTGTTCATCCACTTAAAGTCATAGAAGTCTTCTTTGGCAGCCCACTATAAGCCTTCTTACACATTATAAAGCCTTTCTCTTCATCTTTGCACACACCCTTCTTCACATTGAGAGTCGTGTTGTGTGTGTATGCCCGAACTTCGGTCCATGATTTTCATTTCTATTTGTATATATATATATATATATATACTTATATATGTATATATATAATTTGCTCTGTACACCCCCCCCATATTGAGTGCTTTCTCATTTTAAACACTTGTTAGCTCACATATAGCTATATTTTCACCGGCGAGAGCCGAGTGTTCATCCACTTAAAGTCATAGAAGTCTTCTTTGGCATTACTATAAGCCTTCTTACACATTATAAAGCCTTTCTTTCATCTTTGCACACACCCTTCTTCACATTGAGAGTCGTGTTGTGTGTGTATGCCCGAACTTCGGTCCATGATTTTCATTTCTATATATATATATATATATATATATATATGGACTAACATTATTGAGTTATGCCTCGATTGAGCCTAAACTTATGTTTGGAGCGTTTATTTGCTTTATATATATATATATATATATATATATATATATATATATATATATATGAATTGTTGTTTGACTGCATTACGATGAGCCTAGATTTTATATCCTATATTTCTTCGCTTTATATATATATAACGACAAATCGCTGAAATAATAAACCGAGCCAGGATTGAGAAACATCATGTGCATTTACCGCTTATATATATATATATATATTTACATTTTTGTTAGGCCTAGAGCTTACTTCATGGCCTTTTACTGCTTTATTTACATTTCATCCCGCTTGGAGTTTACTTCGTGGCGGTTGATCATTTTTACTGCTTTATTTACATTTAGTCCCGCCTGGAGTTTACTTCGTGGCATATGATCGCATTTATTTCTTTATTTACATTTTTGATCCCCCGTGGAGGTGCTTTATGGTGGTTGATCATGTCTCTATATATATATATTTATCGCTTTTATATATTTACATTTACGATCCCCCATGGAGGTGCTTCGTGGTGGTTGATCATGTTTGTATGTATATATATATATATATATATTTACAGATTTCATATATATATATATATATAACTGCTTACTGCTTTTCATATAAACTGTGGCATCATGTGAGCCTAGGAATCATGTGATCACAGATTCTGTCTACTAAATCTAGATTCGGTTCCCGTGATGGACATTTTCAGCTGTAAGCAGCTTGTAAATTATTCACGGTGTTTGAATTTCCTTAGATGGCTCTCATGCCCATGAGGAGTTCTAAGATCGCTATATATTATTTTCTCAAGATGCTTCATCATCTCAAAATAAAAGCAATCAAGCCAAACAATTAATAATAAAATGGAAGTATGAAAAGGTCTCAATTACTATTGAGCACAGGGTTTGAAAAACCTCTTTTACAAAACTTCACTGCTATATCATGTTTAAAACAGAATTTTTCATATAAATTCAAACCCTTCGTATATAGGTGCGAACGAGGCCTCACACTACTTCCAAATAACAGCACATTGACCCACACATACACACACATTCATATAACAGTTTCTTAAAAAGTGGCGATCACCATGGCAACACGGATGTCGGGGGGTGCCTAACACCTTCCCTCCGCATAATCAAGCCCCCAAACCCTAATGAATCTCAGTTTCACAAACCCGTTTTAACAGTGTCACATCACTGGGTCAATGTGCAAACCTTTTCTCGATTGCGTTGGTGCAACCAGTTAAAAACACTAACTGGCGACTCTTACAATCAAATCGTTGACATATATATGTCAGACCTTTTTCACTTGTTTTTTCAAACAAATCTCACATAAGATGAGAACACCAAAGAACAGGAACAAAATAGGGACAAATAAAAATCCGGACGTCGACAGGTGGCGACTCTGCTGGGGACTCTAGTAAGAGGGCTTAAGCTGCTACTGCAATCTTTTCAAAATGATTATATGCTTGTGTGTGAATGTTGCATTTACATTTTTTGATGAATGTGTACGAATGCATGTTTACTTACTGCACTGCAAAATATCTATCTGTGATATCAGTGCTTCGTACATGTTATCATTTTCATAAACGGTGAGACACGTTGTATGTGAATGTATGTTGTGTGGTTCCTCCACCAGGAGGCTATCCTGTCGGTGTTTGATTACTGGACTCGTAAGGAGACTAATTCCATCGAGGCTAAGGAAAGGCACCACCCAGATTCACTCAAGTTGAAAGACCGGATTAACTTCCCGTCAAGTAAATTGCGATCATCTGGGAACCTTCATGCCAAAAAGCCACGAGAGTAACCTAAAATAGGTCAGCCTCTGATAAATCGAATGCAGAGGAAAGTCTCTTCATGCTTTCCATTTTCAATTACTTGTAAAGACAATTAATTATAATTTCATTCCATGTTAATTTCTATGTAATGGAAAATATGAAGAATATGTGTACACGCATATTAAGGTGTGACATGCTATCAAATGACACTCGTTTTGCAAGATAATATTCCTAAAAAGGATACATTATGATAACATGTAAAATTTTTATACATTCCCTAAGACTAAACTACGAAAGTCTTTTTTGTAAGGAAGCAATTGGTCCTGTTTCCCGTTCAAAGTCCAGAAAGGGATTAAGCCCACAGCCAAAAATGGCTAAAAGTGCCCAGCCTGATCCTACTTCTGTCTCTCACGAGGAGTTCGAAAGATTAAGCTATAAATTTACAGAAATGGCTGTTATGCTCAAAGAACTACACCAATCTACTCAGGGTCCACAAATACCCATCCACACAGAATCCTCTGCACATGGAGGAACCCAGGGCCAAACAATGCCTAATCAATCAGATTCATTCATACCAGGGGGAAGTCAGGGTATTGGAAAAAATATGGAAACCCAGATACCTGAACCTCATTCCAATAAAGGAACCAACAAAACCACTAAAATCACAAAACTCAAGGAAGATCGAGAAACTGAGAATATAAGAAAGAAAGTCCAACAAATGGAGGAAACCATCCGGTCAATTAAAGGGACTAAAAACTATGGTAGTGTCACCTATTCAGATCTCTACATATTCCCAAGGGCTTGATATCCTGACAAATTCAAAGTCCCTAAGTTTGAAAAGTATAATGCGGCAGGCGATCCCTATACGTACCTAAAAGTATATATTGGCGAGTTGGGATCTTATGTTGAAGATGAAAGCCTCAGAATGCAGCTTTTCCAAAAGAGTCTCACTGGAGAGGCTAAAGCATGGTATGCCCAACTTGACAATGCAAAAATCCATAATTGGGAAGAATTGGCCCACGCCTTTCTAAACCAGTATAGTTTTCAGTCACAAATGGCACCAAATCGATACCAAGTGACTAAAGTCAAAAAGCAAAGTACTGAATCTTTTCGAGAATATGCCCAAAGGTGGAGACATCTAGCAACGCAAGTCATTCCATCAATGACAAAAACTGAGGTGGTAATGACATTTATTGATATCCAAGAGGCTCCTTACTATGAGAGGATCCTAGCAGGCATAGGAAAGCCATTCTCAAAAATGATCAAACATGGCAAAATGGCAGAGATGGGTCTAAAGGCAGGCAAGATTAAAGACTTCATTACCTTGGAAGCAGTCGCCAAGCATATACAGACTGACAAGTATGTGAGCGATCCTAAGGGGGTACCCGGTAAAGGCACTAAAGATGTATCCCTTGTTGTACAGGGGCAAACTAGTAGACCAACCTATATTCCCCCCATTTGGAAAAAGTGAGACGATTAGCCATTTCAACAACAGGCTGCATTTAACCAATTCCAGGATAGTAAAAGAAAATTTGAGAGGACAAAAAATTGGGTGTTCAGTCCACTAGGTGATTCTCTTGAAAATGTATCGGAGATATTGATGGATCATAAGAAAATTACCGAACTGGCTCCACCTCTAGAACTAGGGAGAAAAAGATACAATACAAGCCAGAGATGTGCTTACCACTCAGGGTCCCCAGGACACAATACACAAGATTATTGGTCCTTAAAGCATAAAATTTAGAATCTGATCGAAAGTGACAGTATTGTGGTCCAACAACCTGACCAACAAAATGTCAACACCAACCTTCCGACACAACATGATACGGAGGAAGTAAACATGATCGCGTTAGGAAGTGCTGAAATGTATCCAAATTGTAAGTACATACGAAGGATAGAGGAATACCCCCAAAGGTAAAGATCAAATTTCCTAAACTGGGAAAACTCGAAGGAGGGTATGATAGTAATGCAAAAATTAGAGACGATCCAGAATCAAGTAAATCTTCTTGCTAAGCTGATAGTGCGACAACATCAGGATACAAGGTAATTTTTCACTCAATTATCAGAAAGCCAAGAGAAAAAAGAGGTCAACCATAACACAAACCCATATCTCTCTATGATGAGCCAACTAAATGAAGGAGATCAAAGAAGGATAAAAGGAAAAGAAAAGGGGATTGATAAAATTGCTAGAACATCTCGCCAACGGAAAAATCGATCAGGGGAATGCAAATTCTCAAAGAAGAAAGATCAAACAACCTCCACAAGAGCCCAAAAATTCACCCCTTTGAGCAAATCAAAAGAAGAAATGCTATACTTTCTGATAAGAGAAGGATGGATTACTGAGTTGCTGCCTCCTATAAATCCCAAGATAAAGAGTTATGATTCCACCAAGACGTGTTTCTACCATTCTAACTCACTTGGACATACGACTGAGGAATGTTGCTCTTTACAACATAAAATCCAAGATCTCATTGAAAATAAAGAGCTGAAGATAGAATTCCTCATGACCAGAAAAGGTGAAAAGAAAATAAAAAGCTTAATATGTCCACTCGAGACAGGCAATTCAGAGGAGGTAAAGGCCATGAGCACTAATCCTTGCAGAACACAAGATGGTTTAATCCTAATGCATCGAATGACAGAGGAGATACGGGAATCCCCAAAGGATATTCCTCTGTCAACATCAAAAATCTTCTGGTCCAAAGATAGCAACAATGTTTGTGATGCTCCCAAATCCGGGTATCTTCCAACCCAACAGATGGTGCTACACGGTACTCATAACTGTACATTCATTCTATTGAAACAACATCAAAATGTGTGTATCAACGACATTCTTATTACATTAATAATATTACATCTTGTTCCCAGGTTCTAAAACCATTACATTCTTTGTTCATCATTCTATAATATATATACAACTTACTAGTTTATTACAAGGTAAACTAATCGTTCAGCTTCGTCTTGACTCTATCCTTGTCAGATCCCTCAGTCCATTTAGTCTTAGATGCATTCATATGGTTCAAGCAAGTGTGAGCATAACAAGCTCAGCAAGTAAAACAATTTCTTTTAAACAACATGCTTGAAATATAGGAAATCGTATATCTTCAATAACTGGATAATAGTTATGATGTACTATCAATAATTCAAAATAGCATTTCTTTTTCTTCAAAACATTTTACAATAACAATATTCAATAAAACATCAATTCTGGCTCAAGACTATGAGCATTTCATAATCTCTTTGAAAAGGACAACCCGTCACTAAGTTCGTAAGTCCGGCATATCTTACGAGCACTTCTGGGTGATCAGCCCATAGTACTCTATGTTGATCAACACTACATCTTGTTAAACATATGTACGTTTAAGTTTTGGTAACCTCGCGTGCCCATCGAATAATCGATGAAAAATACATTTGTTTATTCATACTCAAAGCTTACCTTGAATTTGTACCAAACAATCATGCGTAGGATAAGCGTTAGCAATTCTATATTGAAAGACTTATAAATAAATCAATCAACTCTTCAAGATTAGTCTAGCCAGATAAAAAATGGCATCGAATTCTTTAGTAAAACACCGCATACACCTCATAACATAAATCACGTAAAACTTGGCTAACACAAAGGTTAGACAAGCGTTAAGAAAAACATGCCTTCAAATCTGCTATAGTAAAAATAACTTTTCCTTTCGCCTTTTACTTTTCGTCTCTACAATACATAACCATATAACATACCACATTAGGTCATGAATGAACATACATGGTTCCTAATGAATCTTACCTTCTTCTCAATCTAATTATACATTAGATTTGTTACTATTGGTTCCGGCTTGCCATTATCTTTACATCATTTGCAAGACCCCAATTTTTTTTAATAAAGATGATTTTTCTATAAATATCATTTTGAATATTATGGAATGAATTTGATATAATGTTATAGTTGTGGGGTAATATTTATAAATTTTGTTAAGTCTCGCAAGTTGTTATAAAATATTCGATTGGCTCATGAATATTCTTTTGTCGAAATATTCGTATAACAAAGACAATCATTGGTGGACCCTACAATGGAATTATTGTTGGATTGAGAAAATGACAAAATTATTTTATAAATAATCTACGAGGTGTTATTGTTAAAACTGCTGAACTACCCTAGTAGTAAAAGTACAATAATACTCGTGGTTGCATAGTAGCACACAAAGATTGATTATTGATGCTTACGTGAGAAGTCACCGCTTATACTCAATTATTGCTACAAAGAATTCTTTGATCATATCTCTCATATTATCGATTCGATTATTGTCACAAAGATTATCTGCATTATATGTTATATTATTAAATCAATAATTGAGATGACAAAGTTATTCATATTATTAAATTGCAATATTTACAATGTCTAGAAGTTTTGTCAATGAGAGGTTTGGTCACCTAATTGCGCGCCAAGAGGGGAGAAATCTTTATTGAAAGCCCCTCTTTCCTGGGACAACCTTGGTTGCTAAATATTGTGAGTTATAATATTAATGATGAATAAGTTCGTGTTGATTAAAGATGAATTTGATAGTTTTATTGTGTTGGGATTATTTGTGTTAGTAGAAATCGATATCTATTCCGATGATAATTGATGTCTGGAGGTTATATTGTTCAATCGGGTATTCAGGGAACTTTTCATGTCGGAGTACTATTCATGAGTTACTATTCACGAGTTACTATTCATTAGTTACTATTCACGAGTTACTATTCACCGAATTACTATTCACTTTAGTATTGTGCATTCGGGTATTTGGGTACAATATTATTCCATGAGGAGATGTTCTAATTTTTCAGACCGTTGGTTGAAGTTATATTAGTGAATCAATATGTACCGCTAGTGGAAAGTTATAATAGTGAATCAATATGGATCACTGGTTTAAAGTTTTAATAGTAAATCAGTATGGACCGTTGCTTTAAGTTTTAATAGTAAATCAATCTGAACTGTCTGTTTAAAAGTAAATCAATCTGGACCGTTCAGGAATTAGTTACTATTCAATCCATTCTTCTATAAATATAAGCTCATTCCTTCAATATTTCTTACGAATTCACTGAAACTCTAGAGAGAGAAATTATAGAGAGAAAGAAGAAGTATTATTCTACTACTTCACTACTTGATATCCAAAGGTCTTTTACTTGTAAGGGTGTTATTCTTTCTTATTCATGAAGAGAACTTCGTTTTCCATTCTTTATTATTCTCATTGAATAACTTGTATACGCGGCATACCCTATACTTGGTGAAATCGTTATGTTATTCCATTCTTTATTATTCTGTTGGAATATCATGTCTGTGCGTTTTACGCCGGACCTGGTTCCGTCTTTATTATTCTGTTGGAATAACATGTATACGCGGACTCCCCTATACTTGGTGAAATCCTTATGTTATTCCATTCTTTATTATTTGTTGAATATCCCGTGCATGCGCTTTCTACCGGACCTCGGTTCTCAGTATTTATTATTCTGTCGGAATATCCTGTCTGTGCATTTACGCCGGACCTGGTTCCATATTTATTATTATGTTAGAATAACCAGCCTGTGCTATCTATCACATGCCTGGTGATTTCTTTTGTTATTCCATTCCTTATTATACTCAGTTGGTTAAAGTTTTGACTTCTATACTACATGAAATTAGTAGAATATCATTGATATTTGTGCTTCATCCAGTATCTTTTCATGGAAATATTCTTTTGAGCATTCTTGAATTTTACTCTACAAAGAAGTATCATGTTGACAATTTGGACGTTATTAGTTCCTGGATAAACTAATTCTTGAACTTGTTTTATTGAATTCTTATATCATTGTCATCATCCTCATGTTTATATTTTTTAAAATCATCTGTGGCATGTAATGCATAGATGGACTTGGTATGATTATGACCAGGGATTATTCGGTATAATCATGTTACAAATGATGTGGTAAAAGTCCTCATTGGCCCGTAGTGCATTGATGGATAGTTGTTGGCATGATCATGACCATTGATGAATACACGAATATCCTTGGCCCGTAGTGTATAGATAATTTGTGGTCGTGACCCTAATGAATATCCTTGGCCGTAGTGCAGGGATGATGTGGTTATTTATTAAGCTGAGTCTCAGCAATAAAAGTGATGAAAAACTTTTTAAATCATAAAAGATAGTAGATTTTATTCTCTACTTGACTCTTTTAATGGATTACTTATTTCGCTTCTGCTTAAACTTGTTGTGTATTGTATTTTATCGCTTTAACATTGTTGAAGGCTAATGATAATTTATCCCGCATTATCTTAGTCATAATATTTCTTCTTGGGCTAGTTGAGCTCACCTTTTCTTTCACCGTTCTCTTCAGAAATGAGAACGTAATGTGGACTAGTCGGAAACAGTGATGGTCCAGATGATAGATTTAGTAGTCCTCACTATTCTGTTAAATAGTGTGATAATAAATGTAATGAGGACTTATTCTGAGAGTGGATATTGTCTAAAAGACAATATTTGTATTAAAACTCACAGCTTTCTTGTTGTATATTAAAGATTGTATTTGTATTCTGCACCATGTATATGGCGACCCAAGATGGGTGATGTATACCTATTTTGGAGGCGTCACATCATTCTTACCAACTTCTTTCTCTTCTATGTCTTACGTGGATTTACTTCATTAATAGAACTCGTTTCGAGTTAATCATCCTTCCTAACGGCTTACTAACATTCTTACGTTATTAATCGAAACTCGATTGTCGTTAGTTAAGTACATTTTATTGCATACCGTTTACGTTTACGTATTACTTAACAACTTTTAGTTGTAACTCTTAACGTTATAGTCCTTATCATTATTGAATACGGTTCACGTTCTTTATACTTTACGTTCGTCATTTAACTACTCATTAAACAACATTAAATTTCTAAAGTCATTGCTATAACAGTGATTTAGGAAAGGTCTTATAATGTTCATTAAGTAATTACATAACCCATACTAGTATTACAAACCATTGGATTCATAATAAACTTGGTCAACAAATTTCTACAGCCGGCTTAGCACATTACGTTGTTCTCATTACATTTATCTTCAATTGATTATTAACCATTAATCATCATACATTAAGTGTCTAAAAATGCTTTAACAATGTTATATTTACACCTTAGTTCATTACTAATGAGTTATCTTTCATTCTATACTTGTAAACATTTTTGTCTGTCAAAACTCTAGGACTAGCGCCGCGGCGCCACACATATCTCTCCTTCTTGTGCTGCGGCGCGAGTTTACAGTAGGTAAGCCCTAGACTTGGCGCTGCGGCATCACCTATTGGCCTTGGGTTGGCGTCGCGGTGCCAACTCTGTACCTTAGAAAAATTGCAGCTTTTAAAATTTTTGCGAAACTCCCGGACACATAACTTCTTCGTTATAAGTCCGAATTGGCTCGTTCAAAAGCCTACGGTTCACAAATTACATACTCTATGCGTTCATGTAAGAATTTTATCTATTTGACTTCGTTTGCTCAACATTCACCTATTAGTCCATTTTTAACAAAAACGGTAAACGTTCGTGAACGTTCAACGCTCGTTTCTTCGTTCTAAGTCGGAATTCGGTCATTCTCGAGTCTGCAACTCTATAATGCCAAATAATACTTGTCTCCATTGAAAACCAATGTTTCCAAGCTCAATATCAAAATTCGACTACCATTCCGAGAATTTCACGAATTCGACGATTATCGTCCAAACTCGTAAATTTTGCCTTAACTTCATTTCTTATGATTTGTTCATCATTTTAAATGGATTGAATCCATCATATTAACATCTTGACATACATACTTCATTAACTTATTGACATGATAAGTTATTACTTGTTCTTCATTTGTCTATAACTTGTAAAAGTATGAACTACTTATGAATTCACTTTGCATGACTTATCATAGCTTAAATCTTTTAACCATCATCCTTACTTCTTATTATCACACAACCTTATTATTTCAATATAAAATAAGCTCCTACAAGTTCTTCCTTGTTCAATAACTTATATGATTACGAATAGCTTATTCATGACTTATACGACTTATTAAGACTTAAGCTCTTTGATTACTCATTCCTATCATTCCTTAGCATACATGTTCTAGCACTACCCACTTCTCTAACAATGGAGGAGAAAGAGATTCATGGTTTAAGTTCTTACCCTTGATAATCACTTGACTAAGCTTTAATCTCCTTCTTGCTTCTTGAAATATGAAAGACTAGCCTTCTAGCTTTTCTAACTTATTCTCACTTATTCTCTCTAACAAATAAGCTCTCAACTTGTTAGATGAAATTAAAAACCAACAAAATAAAAACCAAGCTTTCTATTTATAGGAAAGTCTAAGTTAGGGTATAATGGTTATAAAGCCACTCCACCTCCTTAATCACCTCTTTACTATTCATTACCTAGCTATTAAGTAAACTTGGCCACCACACTTACATAACTCTTAATTATACTTGCTTAGCACATATCTTATCCTTTAATTGCTCATCAAATTAATTACTTGGTCATCACAACACTTAGCCATTAAGTTAACTTGTTAATCACATAAAAGAACTTTACTTGCTCACCACACATAAGCACTTTACTTTGCTTTTAAGTTTGCTTAGCTTATCCTTTGCTTAACCCTTAAGTCTACTTGCTCATCACACTTAATTCTTGGCCACTAATTCACCCATATGATCATGGGTTGCCCCATGGATCCTCCTAATCCATTGGATTCTTACTTTGGGCTTAAGGTTTAATTAATCCTACCTTATACATTGGGCTTGCAATTAAACAAACACTTGGGCTTGCTCATTAAATTACATTGGACTTAACCATTCCTACATTTGGGATTTAACATTAATTCATATTGGGCTTTATTATTATCCCAATTGGACATTACAATCTCTTACACATTTCTGCAAATTCAATACATTTGGCTTAAAGTCTTATAACGTATAATCTACGTATAATTCTCGTTTTTTAACTCGTATACTTATTTAATATACGACATTCCATCATTCATAAATGCTTTTTTAATACCTCGTATTATACTCGTAGTCATTACCTCGTACAATACTTACGTATTATACAATCATTGCTTTAATTCATTATACGCATTTAAATTCCTTCTCGGAACTCACTTTCCCTAACCGTTAGGTTTTAAGTCCATTGGCGAAAAAAATGCGCTTACATTCTCAAATATTATTGGATATTCTATCTCACCTCGATATTCTATCATTACGTATTTCTAAGTTCAAAAATAATTCCGAAAGTAAAATGCGTGAATAGTGTTTTTCGAAAAATTTCTCGGAAAGCTTTTATTTTCGTCTTGGAAATTCAAACACTTTAATTCTATTACGTAGCCAAAATACTACGACATTCTGATATGTCTAGGTCATAGAACGACCTTAAAATGGCTTACTCCCTTAATTAATTAATTAAATTCATTTAATCCACATAATCAAATAAAAATTTAATTCTCAAAAATCCAAATTTTTCTGGGGCGTTACAACGTTCCTGATTTTATCACCTTGGATGATGAGGAGGAAATACTAATCCTGTCCAAGGAAGGAAAAGCCAAAAAGGAAAATTCCTTGCTAGAAATGCAACCGCAGTTCGAGGGAGATTTCATGGTCGAATCCTCTCAAGCCCAGGAAAAATACAAAGGAACAAATGAAAGAAAAGATGGTGAGATCGTCGGGGAAGCCAACCCATTCAAGAATCCAGAGTTCATCCCTTTTTGCAATGGGTCCAGTTCAAACGTCCATGAGGAATGTACTGCATCAGGGGGCGATCAAGTTAGGGTCATAAGCGAAGATATTCAGAATCAAGATGTAACCTCTATCGCGAGCCTTGAAGGCAACATCACCACTGATAACTGGACTATCAGGCCTCAACTAGCCAAGAAAATGTAGATCCAGGGGTTAAAATTGTGAGTTCCAGAAGATGTAGGGATGATATCACTTTCTTCACAGTATGCCTTTTATTTTCCATGCATGTAAATATTGAAAAAAATCAAAAAAATCAAAAAATCAAAAAAATTAAAAATCAAAAATCAAATCAGTTAGGTTTCAGCTCATGGGGCGAACTACATTGACCTGATCTCCCTGATACCGGGGAGTACATAGGTAACCATATTCTATATGGCCCGGTCGCAATAAAAAAAACAAAAACATTTCTGCCCTTTCTTTACATAAACAAAAACAACAAAAACATTCCTACACCTTTTTACATTCAGCGTTGAACCTCTTACACCAGGTTTGAACTACGCAAACTTGATCTCCTCTTCAATGGGAGTACGTAGGCAGCCATTCATGGTACGGTCAAATCAAATAAAAATCTAAAAAACCCAAAAAAACACTTCAATGTCATTCCATCAAATCTAACACAAGTCCCAGAAATGAAGAAACAATGATACACCAAGACAACCAGCAACGAGGACCTTCAAAGAGCCTACACCCTCAATCACAAGTCTTCATCAAATCTAAAGAGAACCATCAAGGCTAATTGTGAGAACAAGTCAGTAACAATGATTGAGGGCATCCAAAGCCCAAATCTACTACCTGCTCACCATATGGTACAGAGGTAAAAGGCTCTTGCGACCTCGGCATCTTATCAGCCCATCTGTCAAAGCAACTATCCCAGACAACAAGCAAAGCTGGGGCAATTTCAAAATCGGCGATAACCCGATGTTGCGAATCTTATAACCAGACTAGTGCAATCTCGAAAACAGCGACAACTCAACACTGGGGTATTTATCAATAATCCTAAAGAGGAAAATGCACCAATCAGCATGGTACATCATCATCAAAGTTTCCCTCACATTGTCTCACCAGCGATTCGGTATGATCATTTAGTCTTTTCAAATCATATTGTTCTCAAAATTAATAATCCATATGTGAGGTATGACTCTTTCATCTCTTTATGAGCATTTAGTCTTCATTTATATGCATTAGCGATAATATACATGTTAAGTATTCTTAGAAAAGGATTTTGCTTAACTTGTTATGAATGGGATTAATTTTCATAAGTGTCCATGGGGCAAGAATCATGGGAACGATTAGAGATTTAAGACTATTCAACCTTTTGATTGGGCACGACATCCGAGTTCAAAGCACTTTTTGGAATAGACTTTACCTCATATGCATGTCTGCACTTTGCGATTGCCCTGAATCTTAGTTATGGGGTATGAAGCTATGGCAAATGATGAAAAGATAAAAGATAAGTTTCCAGCCTAATGTCTCGAATCGTGGCCTAGGTTGCTCGAGTTATTAAGCCTGAGGGGTGTCTTTACACCTGGTGCCCTAAAGCCATCTAGTTTGGGAGTCATCGGCCTAACGCTCGTTATATTGGGTAACTTAGCGCCTAAGAAAACGAGCATTGCAAAAGGCAAAACTTGAGAAGATCTGAATCATGGTGTAGGTTACTCGAGTAATTAAGCCTGAGGGGTGTCTTTACACCTGGTGCCCTAAAGCCCTCTGGTTTGGGAGTCATCGGCCTAACGCTCGTTACATTGGGTGACTTAGAGCCTAAGAAAATAGAATTGTAAAACTCAGGCAAAGAAGTGAATAGAGTTATCGCCTGACTTATCTCGAAGTGTGGCCATTATTACTCGAGCCAGTAAACTCGAAAAGGCGTGTCTTAACACCTGGTGCCCTAAAGCCCTCTGGTTTAGGAGTCATTGGTCAAAAACTCGTTACATGGGTAATTCTGAATAGCCTAAGAAAACGAGACAAGATTAAGCGAGAAAAAAGAAAATTTGCCAAGGCATAGAAGTAAAGCCCCTGCTAAGAGTTACGTCACTCATAGGGCGTGTGTCATATGAAGTTAATTCTGCGAAAAATAACGTCTAGAGCGAAGATGAAGTTTCTTTGATAAAGGGAGATAAGTCTTTTAAAATCTAATCCTGCCCATGATTAATGACCATGGATGTTTACAAATTTCCTTGCAATTTCATAACTCATTCCATTTCATATTTTGTACTTCAAATTCCTTATTCACAAGAGTATACTTATCCTGACAGCCATGTCGTTAAGCTTTTCGTACATTTTGCTCTTTTGATGCACATGATATTGCTCACTCGAGACTTGGTCAACAAAGAGAATTTCCCATATGAATCCTCGATAACAACATGCGAAAGGACTGGTGCATTTTCCAATTCTAAGAAATGGAAGGAATTTAAGGCGAGATCAAGCTTCTCATCAAAAGAAAGGAGAGAATTGTTGAAGGAAATCATGGCGACGTAAGCTTGCCCCTACAAAAGAAGGGGAAATTTTTCAAAAAAGTCCTTAACTCAAGAGCAGAAGGCCAATGATGAAAGGTCTAGCGAATGAAATCCTCACCAGCAAATGTATCAACTTGCGTCAAGTCCTCACGAGTCGAGGCGAAAAGAAACTCCAAATTGCCTCAGAAAGGGTGAGGTAAGCTTCTACTCCAGACACTTTAAAATATGCATCAACCTAGGACAATAGACTTTTAAGGATAAATCTAGGCCATCACATCATGCATGATCTACACATGTGCAAAAGCGTTACATCAGCGTATATCTCCATCAACATTTAGCATGCATCTCCTGTAGATTTAAATATACACACATTAAATGTCTAGATTAGAGAAAGTTTCTATCGTAGACATCAGTTGGTTATCATCAATCCAGCATAACATCAGGCTGAGTCTGGTGACTTAAGCCGTTGATTATTACTTCACTGAAGGTATCAGAAAAACTGGTATTCTAAACCATTGGCATCAATTCTGTATAAAATCAAGCCATTTTATCGATGAAAGCTTTGTATACCACCGTTCGAGTGGGAACCAAAATAGTTTGGCAATGTCAGCGTAAAAAACTACCAGCAGAGTAGGCACCGTTGTAAACTACTAGCATATGCATCAGGAAGGTCAGATGATTTCAGAACTTCATCCCCAACAGAGATGTAGAAAACATCTCAACTTATCTTCATCAAACAAGCATCAGCAACACCGATAAAAAGCCAAATCGTTGGAGTCAACACCAGCATAGGCATCAACAAAACCGGTAAAGGTAAAACGATTTGCGATGTACGAAATGCGATTTGCGATTTACAATATGCGAAATGTGATGTGCGAATTGTGAAGTGCGATTGGCCAAATGTGAACTGCGATATTCGACTTGCGAACTGCAATTTGCGAAAGCATTTTAATATTCATCATAACATTCATTACATTGTGATTTGCATCATTCAAAATACCTTGTCATATTTCAAGTGTCTAGTAATCTTTACCGTGTACATTCCATTGCATTGCATGAACATGATAAAGAGGGGCATCTGTAGACACTCGAAATTTTGTTTTCCTCTTACTAATTATGCAAGAGGACAAAATCGTCTTTTTAAATCTCCAAAGATAACCCTGGAGGACCACAACATGAATTCTAACCTCGAAGATAGCCCCGAAAGATCCAGTTTCCAACCTCGGAGATAACTCCAGGAAATCAGTTTCCAACCCCGAAGATAACCCCGGGAAAATCAGTTCCAACCCTGGAGATAACCCTGGGGGATCAAGTTCAAAGCCTGGAGATAACCCCATGAGGTCATGCCAACCTCAGAAATAAACCTGAGAACATTTAAAGTCAACAGCATGACAATCTTAGAGATAACCCTGGGAAAAGACTGCTAAAATTGTGCCAAAGTCATAAACAAACCCTGGGAGGGGCAAAAGGGTCATTTTGCCTCCTCAATCTCAACTCAACTCAAATAAACTCATTTTAACTCAAAATTCTTGAAAAGAAGTCCCACGAGAACCATATCTTAACTTCTGAGCGCAAAGTACGCAAAACAGCATAACGGACTGCCTAAAAAAAACCCGAAAATGCCATTTCGGACATGGACCCATCTTCCTGGAATCAAAAAAGGGCAAATCCTATTTCATTGCATAGCTCTTGGAAAGAGATTTCTAGAATGGTTTGGCACGCCTCAATCGGAGGCTCGGATTGAAGTTCTGCAAGTTTGAGCAGACATCACGTTACACGCATACACGTACTTTGAGATTTGCATGACCATGGAGCCTGTGGCACCCGAGAAACTACAGTGCATTTATGACTCTCATGAATTACACCATGGCCTACTGCAAGTACATCTCATTTTGCTCCCAGAGTACACTGCATGCGCTCCCAAATTTATAAATATAGAGCTTATGGTGGCCATATTTGAAAGAGAAAAGGCGAGGAAGCCTTGTCCAATTTGCTCTGTACACCCCCCATATTGAGTGCTTTCTCATTTTAAACACTTGTTAGCTCACATATAGCTATATTTTTACCGGCTGGAGTCGAGTGTTCATCCACTTAAAGTCAAAGAAGTCTTCTTTGGAAGTCCACTGTAAGCCTTCTTACACATTATAAAGCCTTTCTCTTCATCTTTGCACACACTTTTCTTCACATTGAGAGTCGTGTTGTGTGTGTATGCCCGAACTTCGGTACGTGGTTTTCATTTCTGTATATATATATATAAACTTATATATGTATATATTTATATATATGGACTAACATTATCGAGTTATGCCTCGATTGAGCCTAGACTTATGTCTAGAGCTTTTATTTACTTATATATATATATGAACTGTTGTCGGATTATGTCCGATGAGCCTGTATTTTACATCCGGAGCGTTTACAGCTTTTATATATACATATATATATATATATGACAAATCGCTGAAACGATAAACCGAGCCGGGATTGAGAAACATCCTGTGCGTTTACCGCTTTTATATATATATATTGACATTTCTGTCAGGCCTTGGGTTTACTTCGTAGCCTTTTACTGCTTTATTTACATTTCGTCCCGCTTGGAGTTTACTTAGTGGCGGGTGATCATTTTTATTGCTTTATTTACATTTAGTCCCGCCTGGAGTTTACTTCATAGCGGTTGATCGCATTTATTGCTTTATTTACATTTCTGATCCTCCATGGAGGTGCTTCGTGATGGTTGATCATGTCTCTATATATATATTTACCTCATTTATATATTGACATTTACGATCCCCCTTGGAGGTGCTTCGTGGTGGTTGATCATGTATGTATATATATATATATTTACAACTTTCATATATATATATATAAATTGCGGCATCATGTGAGCCAAGGAATCATGTGATCACAGATTCAGTCTACTAAATCTAGATTCGGTTCCCGTGATGGACATTTTCAGCTGTAAGCAGCTTGTAAATTATTCACGGTGTTTGAATTTCCTTAGATGGCTTTCATGCCCATGAGGAGTTCAGCAATACTATATATTATTTTCTCGAAGATGTTTCGCATCTCAAAAATAAAAGCAATCAAGCCGAAAATTTAATAATAAAATGGAAGTATGAAAAGGTCTCAATTACTATTGAGCACGGGGTTTGAAAAACCTCTTTTACAAAACTTCACTGCTATATCATGTTTAAAACTGATTTTTTCATATAAATTCAAACCCTTTGAATATAGCTACGAACGAGGCCTCGCACTACTTCTAAATAATAACACATTGACCCACACACTCACACACATATTTGTATTATAGTTTCTTGAAAAGTGGCGGTCACCGTGGTAACACGGATGTCGGGGGGTGCCTAACACCTTCCCTCCGTATAATCAAGCCCCCGAACCCAAATAAATCTCGATTTCACAAACCTATTTTAATTGTGTCACATCACTGAGTCAATGTGCAAACCTTTTCTCGGTTGCGTTGGTGCAACCAGTGAAAAACACCAACTGGCGACTCTTACAATCAAATCGTCGACATATACATGTCGGACCTTTTTCACTTGTTTTTTCAAACAAATCTCACATAACATGAGAACACCAAAGAACAAGAACAGAAAAGGGACAAATAAAAATCCCGACGTCGACACTACTATGTAACCACACGTATTACAGTACTTTTATCACCAGGTATTTGAATAGTTAACGGTAAATGTTTTGTCGTTATTTTTATAAAAAGGTTATTTCTGTTGCTTTCTAAATCCGACAGTAATTCCGTTGTGGGTCCACCAATGATTGTGTCGTCGTACGGATATTCCCTAACAAAAAAAATATTCCCCAACCTTTTATGACAACTTGCTTACTTTGCAAATTTTATAAATATTACCCACAACTATAACATTATATCAAATCCACACCTTATTATTCAAAATAATATTTAGACAAAATTAAATCTTTATTCATAAAAGTTGGGGTCTTCCAATATCACCCTTAACTTTAACATTTTTATCAAGTTAACACCTTACTGTTTACAATAATATTCATAAGGAAAATTAAATTTTATTTATCAAAAATTGGGGCCTTACTGTTGAAGTTATCATTGAGCATATACTCAAAAGCATTTTGTTGGAAGAATGCATATTTTGATTTGATGTTTAAAGTAAATGCTCATGATTATATGTAAAGTCCTTCAAGGAACATATGTACAAGGACTTAGTGATAGATCAAAATTGTTAGGTTGATCTTAACTTTTAATGTTGATCATTCTATAAACGAATGTATAGATAAAGAGATCAAAGATGTTAGGTTGATCTATGACTTGAAAGGAATAGATAGGCCTTGAAAAGAATCGCAGTCTATCGAGCTGATCAACAGATTGCAGAAGCTAAGGCAGGATCATAGAGCTTAGAAGATTGTAGTGTATCTGCCTTGAAGGGCCTCTCCAGAAATCGTAGAGTGGTCCAGACATTTGCTGAAGCTAACTCAGAGTTCGTAGTATGCTCTCGAAAATGTAGAGTCTGCAAGACGAGCAAATGAAGATCGTAGTGTGCAAATCCTTGAGAGAGATCGTAGTGTTCTCTTCAGACCAAGCACCAATGTGACAAGACACCATGATATGGATCGTAGAATATCATCTGCCTTGTGTCAGAAGCATCGAGCCCTACTTTTGTTTGGAGACAAATTCTAACTAATGTGGAATGGTTTTGAAACATTGAAGTCCTCACCAGTCCCAACGGTACAAAAGATATCCTTAGTACTCAACAAAAGGAACGTATTCAAGAAGCTAAGGAAATGACCATAGGACAGAGGAAAAACACCTTTTCAGGTGAGCAGACACTCGAAATTTTCTGCACTCCTATTACTAACATTGCAGGAGGGTAGATTCATCTTTTGGAGATAACCCTGAAAGATAGATTACATCCATTTCGGATACTACCGGAAGTTCAGTTCCAACCCAGAACACAAACCGGGAACGTCATCTCAAACCCGGAACACACACCGGGAATGTCATTTCCAATCTCGGAGATAACCCCGAGATATGCAGATCAAAAGACCAGCAACAATACCGGGAGAAGACAGTTCTATCTCGGCGATAACACCATGACATTCAGTTCCAGTCCCAGAGACAACACTAGGAGTAGCAACACCATCCTTGGTGATAACCCCAAGGGATGCCATTACAGTTCCGATAATAACCCCAGAAATGCTTGTGTCAAACATGCGATCAGCTTCAATCCAGATGATAGTGAGGCATACAAACAAGTAGCCCAATCTCAGATGTAACCCTGAGCAACGTCTGCTTTCCGCTTAAACCGACGATAACCCCGGTGAGGAGTCACAACATCATCTTACCACATCAATAAGATGATATCCAGCATGCCAATAAGTAGTCCAATCTCAGCTGTAACCCTGAGCAACGTCTACTTTCAACTCAAACCGGCAATAACCCCGGCGAGGAGTCAAACGTCATCTTGTTCCTTCGACAAATGGCACGTCGTCTCAACACATCATACATACATTCAACAATGTCCCACAAGAACCGAGGAGTAACAATCCCGAGTGACTATTACGTGTGGTAGTACTTTGGATAGAATTTGAAGCTTGAAGACCATGGGCATAGACCCCTCTTCCTGACTTTGTACAACCTCTAATCCATGTCATTACATAACTCTCGACACAAGAGGTCTGAAGAAGGTCAGATATACCTCGTTCGAATGCTCGGATCCACCATGACCAGCCGCAGGTACAACTGTGGCTGCCGCGGGTTTACCTGTGGCCATCCGTCTATATATACAAGGCTTGGGTCAGCCATTTGAGAGAGAGGAGAGAAGGAAAAAGGCGAGGAAGCCCTGTCCATTTTACTCTGCATACACATCTTTTGAGTGTTTCCTTTTCTTTAAACACTAGTTAGATCACATATAGCTATATTTTATCCGGCGGGAGCTGAGTGTTTATCCATTTAAAGTCATAGAAGTCTACTTTAGTAGCCCACTGTAAGCCTTCTTACATTTTATAAAGTCTTCTTCTCATATAGCACACACTGTTATACACATTAAGAGTCGCGTTGTGCTTTTCCTGCATTTCGGTTCAGTGGTTTTCATTTCGCTTATATATATATATACTAATATATGTATATATTTCATATATATGGACTAAAATTATCGAGTTATGCCTCGATTGAGTCTAGACTTCGGTCTGGAGCATTTAAATTGCTTATATATATATATATATATAATTGTTGTCGGACATATCCGATGAGCCACGATTTACCTCCTATGCGTTTCGCTTATATATATATATATATATATCGTATATATATATATATATATATATATTTTACATTCATGTCGGGCCCGAGTTTACTTGTGGCCTTTTACAACTTTTTATTTACATTCTGCTTACGCCTCGAGTTTACTTCGTGGCGATTGATCGCTTTTTACTTTTATTTACATTTTGTCCTTCCTGAGTTTACTTAAGTGGCGATTGAATCGCTTTTACGACTTTATTTACATTTCGTCTCTTTGGAGTTTACTTCATATGGCGGTTGATCATGTCCATTTATATATATATATATATATATATTTATTTATCGCTTTTATATATTTACATTTCCGATCCCCATTGGAGTTACTTTGTGGTGGCTAATCATGTCTCAGATATATATATTTACAAACTTTTATATATATAATCGCTACTACTTTCCATACAAAAATTGCAAGATTATGTGAGCCTAGAATCATGTGATCACAGTGTTCATTTTATCAATCTAAATTCGGTTCCATGATGGACATTTTTCAAATTGTAGCGACTTGTACATTATTTTACAATGTCTGAATTTCCTTGATGGCTATCATGCCCATGAGGAGTTCGACATCACAGATATTACTTTTCTTCAGAATGCTTCGCATCTCGAAAATAAAAGCAAACAAGCCCAACATTTAATAATAAAATGGAAGTATGAAAAGGTCTCAATTCCTATTGAGCACAGGGTTTGAAAAACCTCTTTTACAAAACTTCATTGATATATCTTGGTTAAAATTGAATTTTTCTATAAAATTCAAACCTTGTGTATATAGGTGCGAACGAGGCCTCTCACTACTTTCAAATAATTGCACATTGATCCACACACACACACATAAACACACACATTCATATAACAATTTCTTTGAGAAGTGGCAGTCACCGTGGTAACACGGATGTCGGGGGGGTGCCTAACACCTTCCCTTCGCATAATCAAGCCCCCGGACCCAAAATGAATCTCGGTTTCACAGACCCATTTAGCAGTGTCAAAACACTGGGTCAATGTGCAAACCTTTTCGGTTGCGTTGGTGCAACCAGTTAAATACACTAACTGGCAACTCTTAAAGTCAAATCATCAACATTACACATGTCGGCCCTTTTTCACTTGTTTTTTCAAACAAATCTCACATTAACATGAGAACAGCAAAGAACAAGTAACAAAAAGGGACACTCAAAAATCCCGACGTCGACAGGTGGCGACTTTGCTGGGGACTCCAATAAGAGGGCTTAAGCCGCTATTACAAGCTTTTCAAAATTGTTATATGCTTGTGTGTGAATGTTGTATTTACATTTATGATGAATGTGTACGGATGCATTTTTATTACTGCACTGCTAAATATCTATCTGTGATATTAGTGCTTCGCACATGTCATCATTTTGCATAAACGGTGAGACACATTGTATGTGAATGTATGTTGTGTGGTCCCTCCACCAGGAGGCTATCCTGTCGGTGTTTGATTACTGGACTCGTGGAAAGAATAATTCCCCGGGGCTCAGGAAAGGCACCACTCAGATTCGCTCCAGTTGAACGATCGGATTAACTTCCCGTCAAGTAGATTGCGATGATCTGGGAACCTTTATGCCGAAAATCCGCGAGAGAAACCCTAGGATAGGTCAACCTCTAATAAACCAAACGTGGAGGAAAGTTTCTTCATGCTTTCCATTTTCAATTACTTGTAAAAGCATTTACTTGTAATTTTATTCCATGTCCATCCATATGTAATGGAAAATATGAAAAATATATGTGCATGCATGACATGTTGTCAATTAACAAATCGGTTTTGCAGGACGAATTCCCAAAACGGACATGTTATGATAACATTTATATTACCCTAAGACTAAACAACGTAAGTCTTTTGTAGGGAAGCAATTGGGCCTGTTACTCCTCATTAAATCCAAAAAAGGTCATGAGCCTACAAACCAATCATGTCCTCTTCCGAACAGTCTAATCTTGTTTCCCGAGAAGAATTTGACGGATTGAGTAAACAAATCACAGACTTGGCTATTCTATTAAAAGAATTACACCAGTCTACTCAGGGTACGAAGATACCTACACATACTGAATCCTCTACACAAGGGGGAGTTCAAGGTCTGGAAAAAACAATTCCAGAACATCAGTTGGATACAACCAACAAAGACCATAAAGGCACCCATCTCAAAGGAGATCCAGACACTAGTGACATCAGAAAGAAGGTCCTTCAAATGAAGGAAACCATTCGCATTCTAAAAGCGATTGGAACATATGGCAGTGTTTCATATGCAGACCTTTGCATATTCCCTGGTGTGCATTATCTAGAGAAATTTAAGACACCTGATTTTGAAAAGTATGACGGATTAGGGGATCCTTACACACATTTAAAGGTGTTCATTGGAGAACTCGGATCTTATGCGGAGAATGAAAAGCTCAAAATGCAAATTGCTTTTAGAAAAGTCCTGACCGAGAAGCCCGCTCATGGTATACTAGATTAGACAACTCTAAGATCCATAGCCGGAAGAGCCGGCTCATGCCTTCCTCACTCAATACAGCTTTTCAATCTCGATGGCTCTGACCTGCACTAAATTACCAAGGTCAAGAAACAAATGAATGAGTCATTTAGAGAGTATACTCAAAGGTGGAGGCGCCTTGCTGCTCAAGTTATTTCTTCCATGACAGAGTCAGAAATGGTCATGACTTTCATAGATGTACAGGAAGCTCCTTTCTATGAGAGAGTTTTAGCTGGTATTGGCAAACCATTTTCTGAAATGATCAAACACGGCGAGATTGCTGAGATGGGATTGAAGTCCGATAAAATTCAAGACCTAGCCGCTCTTAAAGCTGTTGCTGAGCACATCCAATCCAGATCTTATGGAAACAACCCCCGGAGGGTCCATAAAAAGAAAGAGGAGGATGTTTCCTTGATATTACAAGGACAAAAAGGTAATCCAAACATGCCTATGCAGAGGAGAAACTACTCCCCTTTTCCAGCACAATCTTCAAAGCCTCCATTGCCTAAAAGTGGAGAAGTAAAGTGACCTCGAACGTTCACACCCTTAGGGGATTCGCTCGAGAACATTCTTGCTCTTCTGACTGCTCAGAAGAAAATTACACATCTTCTTCCACTAGCCAACCCTAATGGCTAAAACCACTCAAAAGTGTGCTTATCATGCCGAGGCACCCGGATATGATACTCAAGATTGTTGGTCCTTGAAACATAAGATTCAGGATCTGATAGATAACGGTGAGATTGTAGTCACCAAACCAGATCAACCTCATGTGCAAGACAACCCTCTTCATCAATACAAAGAAGAAGAGGTCAACATGATCAGTTGGAGCACTGTACAAGGTTCCAATGGCGAATCGTCCCAACCCATCAAAGATGGTGTTGACAAATGGGATTATGCAAAGTTCCAATTTACCATGGAACGAAAGATGAAAGCTCTTTCCAAACAAATTGAGCAATTGGCAGAACTTGTGACCCATCAACATCAAGTCACACGCCAATTAGTCAGGCAGGAGCATGCACATCTCCTTTCATTTGTTATAAATGCACCATCAACACCTTCAGAAAGCGAAGCTATGGAGGATAAGGTTGCAAAGCGAGAAAGTGCTAAAGCCCATCGAGATTTTGCCAATCAAAGGGAATTCACCTACTAGGCAAGTCTATGGAAGAGATACTTCAAATGTTGATCAATGAAGGAAGAATCACATTCCTTCTCCCTCCCATCAATCCCCGCTCAGGGTGGTTCAATCCTGATGAAATGTGTCAATATCATTCACATTCTCGCAGTCACAGCACAGAAGAATGTTGGGCACTCCGCCATCTTATTCAGAATCTTATTAATAGCGGTTTCAAATAATGTATGATTACACTGCAAACTCAAGGGTGGGAATGCATGCCCTACCCAATGGAAGGGATCGAGAGTGCTTATCTCCGTAGAGAATGATGAGATCACAAAGTATTTCCCATACAACCAATTCAACTCAAAGGAGCCGACAATCCTTTGAAAGTGGCCGCACTGAGCCAATTCCTTTACCTTGCACACCACAACATCCTCATTATCGACTTGCACAAAGTTCCATGGAATTATGGAGAAATCAAGGATCCACGCCTCATACTATCAAGTATAGGGTCGAAAGAAAATCCATCAGTACCTTCCTCAACGGGTTATCAAACCTAGTTCATGGGTTAAAGGGAAATTGCCCATGGAGAAGATTGAAAATTCCTCCGTATTTATGGGTCATAATGAAGCCAAAGTGGTTTTAAGCTTGCGAGAAGCTCCACACCAAATTTCAATATCGGATTTGGTTTTCTTCCGAGAATCATCTAAGATCTTGTTGAAGGTTTTAGAAGAAGCCTACTTGCCAAAATCGATTGACGTGAAAAATTTCAACATTTGGTTGATCACATTTTCAACAAAGAATGTGATATCCTTCATCGATGACGATATACCTCCCGAAGGACCGGTCATCGTAAGTCATTGCACATCACAAAGGTTATCTTCCCGGGTATATGCTAGCGTGAGTATTGATAGATGGAGGCTCATCTCTAAATATCCGTCCTTATACCACCTTGGTAAAATGAATATCAATCTCAAGCGGATCCAAAGCAGCCATACGGTCATCCGAGCTTTTGATGGATCCCGACGAAATACCGTTCGGAAAGATTGAATTGCCAATTGAGATTGGTCCAAATACATTCAATGTATCCTTCCACATCCTCAAGATAGATTCAGGATACAACCTGCTATTGGGGAGACCATGGATACACATTGCTGGAGCTGTTCCATCCACATTACATCAACAACTCAAATACATTATCAACAACAGTCTAGTCACTGTCAACGCTGAGCCGGATTGTCCTGAACAAGGAATTCTACCAATCATCAGCTTCAATTCAGAAGTTGAACCAGCCAGTTTCCATACTTTGGAAGTGAGTAATACGCAATACCATTCCATTGGAGTGCCACTTCCCGTACCCAAGATTTCTGCCGAGGTTATGTCGTCCACTTAAGAAATTATGTCATTGGGTCATCAACCTGGACAAGGGCTCGGTAAAGATAAGCAGGGTATTAAGCACCCTATTCAAATGTCCAGTCAAATCAGAACAGCCGGACTAGGTTATTCTGCTAGTTCCAGTCACAGGAATACTCATAAGCACAAGCAGGTTCCTCAAGCTTCTGCCGCACGGCGATTTTTTATACCTTTACCTCATGAGTTAATGCAATCTCCAAAGAAGGTGTCACCCATGTCATGGCTATGTCAAGCTTCCAAAACCAGTGCCAATCAAAGCAAAAGAGGTGCTAATTCCTGATCCCGAGACGGAAGAAAAGGAACGAAAACGTAAACATGACCTTGCCTTGATGATGGCAGGCATTCGTGTCATTGTTTATGATGAACATACCAACAGATACACCCCAGACGATGATTGCCTAGATGTCATGGTTATCATTCGGGAGAAGGAGGACAATGACAATCCTTCCATCACTACAGTCCTTTAGGACTTTGCCCTCGACAATTGGAGCAGCACTCCATGCATTGGTCGACGAGGGACTCTGAATTTAGATGTGCTTGTACTTGCTGATGAGGTGCCTTCTCTCCACAAGGGCTGTAACTTTGATGCAAAGTTAGACTCAGACTTGATGGACATCCAAGAGGACATTGAGACAACTCAAGAGATTAAGGAATAGGTCGCAGACAAACCCAAACCCAATTTTGATCAAACCACTCCTTTCAATCTCGGAACCTTAGACAACCCTAAGCTAATCTAGATTGGTTCAGACCTTACCACAAATCAACGGAATGATATGGTTGTACTATTAACCCAATCCCAGGATGTGTTTGCATGGTCTTATGAAGACATGGTGGGTTTGTCCACTGACATTGTTCTTCATCGCCTTCCCATTAAAGAAGGATTCAAGCCAGTTAGACAAAAACTCAGGCGATTAAAACCTAAATGGAGTTTAAAAGTTAAAAAGGAAATTGTGAAACAATTTCAAGCTGGCATCATCATGGTGTCTACATATCTAGAGTGGATATCCAATATTGTTCCCGTGCCTAAACCAAGGGGAAAGGTGCGAGTTTGCGTGGATTATCGGGATTTGAACAAAGCTTGCCTTAAAGATAGCTTTCCCGTGCCCTTTATCCACATTCTTATTGACAATACTGCTCAATAAGGCATGTACTCCTTTGCTGATTTCTTTGCGGGGTACCATCAAATTATGGTCGCTGATCAAGATCGTGAGAAAACTACTTTCATCACTCCTTGGGGAACCTTTTGTTACAGACGGTTGTCATTCAGCCTCATCAACGTCGGGGCAACCTATCAGTGAGCTATGATGGCTCTTTTCCACGATTTAATGCACAAAGAGATAGAGATCTACGTGGATGACATCATTGTCAAATCCCAGAAGGAGGAGGACCACTTATACCATCTTACAAAACTTTTCAATAGGTTGCGTAAGTACAACTTGAAGTTGAATCCCGCCAAGTGCGCCTTTGGTGTTAAGTCAGGCAAGTTGCTAGGTTTCCTAGTCAACAACAAAGGGATTGAACTGGATACTACCAAAATCCAGGCCATCAAGGAAATGCCCATTCCTCAGATAGAGAAGGAAATACGGGGATTTTTGGGAAGGATACACTTCATTAGTAGATTCATTTCTCAACTCACAGCAACCTGTGACCCAATTTTTAAGCTGTAAAGGAAGAACTCCTCCATGAAATGGAACAATGAGTGTCAGAAAGCCTTCCTCATAATCAAAGAGCAACTGATTAACGCTCCTATTTTGGTACCTCCCAGGGATGATGTTCCCCTGTTCATGTACCTGTCCATAAATGACAATGCTATGGGCTGCATACTGGGGTAAAAAGACAATAGAGGCTAAGAACGAGCTATCTATTACCTCAGCAAAAGATTCAACACCAATGAACACAAGTACACTCTGATCGAGAAGACTTGTTGTGCTTTAGCATGGGCTTCCATGAGGTTACAGCATTATCTCCATGGTCACACAACCCATCTCATATCCCACTTAGATCCTCTCAAGTATGTGTTCAGTAAACCCATACTGAATTATCAACTGTCCAGATGGCAGTTGATCCTACAGCAATTTGACATCGTCTATGTGACGCAAAAGTCTATCAAAGGTCAAGGAATTGCGGATCAACTGGCCGCCACACCTGTAGGGGATTACAAACCCTTAGAAACATACTTCCCTGACGAAGGAGTAATGACAATTCAGCTGCAACATCAGTACAATACATGCCGAACGTGGAGAATGTATTTTGGTGGAGCTTTTAATACAGAAGGCTCCGGAGCTGGAGCAGTCCTAATATCCGGTACGGGGAAGCAGTATCCCATCGTCGTCAAATTGTAGTTTGTCAGCACCAACAACACAACTGAGTATGAAGGTTGTATCATGGGGCTAAAACTTGTCCGTTCAATGGGCATCAGGTGGTTAACTATCTTTGGGGATTTCGAATTGGTAATCAAGCAATCCGCAGGAATCTATCAAACCAAAGAATTGCATTCGCTGCCTTATCATCGGCAAGTTTTATAGATGGCTTTGGAGTTCGAAGAAATCTCCTTTCTACACATTCCTCGTAATAGGAATGATTTTACAGATGCATTAGCAATGTTGGCCTCCTTGGTTTACATACCTGACAAGGAAAACATGCCAAGCATCACGTTTGCTCTGTAAAAAGCCCCAGTCTATGGGAATTACGTTGCAGAAGTATCGAATGAGCTACCTCCCATCCACAATCCTTGGTATCAGCACATCAAGGAATATCTACGAGATGGATCTACACCCGCTGAGGCGAGCCTAACTGAGAAGAGGAGGATTCATCGACTTGCTATGAAATTCTACCTGAGCGCAGATGCACTCTACAAAAGAGATTAGGTCTCCTCAGAGGTCTGGACAAAGACCAAGCTCAATGACTCATGGATGAGATCCATGGTGGAGTATGCGGCCCTCACATGAGCAGACCCTTACTTGTCAAGAAAATTCTCAGAACGGGACATTATTGGCTTACACTCAAAGCTGACTGTGATGATCACGTCAATAGGTGCTATCAATGCCAGATTCATGGAAATGCTATCCACGCCCCTCCAAGGGAACTCCACAATATGAGTTCGCCATGGCCCTTCTCAATGTGGGGAATGGACGTGATCGGGCCCATCGAGCCCAAAGCCAGTAATGGACATCGATTCATATTAACCATGATCGACTACTTCACCAAATGGGTAGAAGTAGCATCCTTCCCCAGGGTTACTAAAGAAGTCATCATTGCTTTCATCAGAAACAATGTCGTGTGTCGATATGGACAACCAGAGGTCATCAGTCGCAAATGCTAAGAACCTCAACAAAAAAATGATAGAGGAGTTATGCAGAAAATTCCACATCAAACACCTCAACTCCGTCATCTACCGTCGAAAGATGAATGGTTTTGTTGAAGCGGCTAATAAAAACATCAAAAAGATCATGCAGAAAATGTCCGCCAATCACAAAGGATGGCCTGACCTTTTGCATTTGACTTTATTAGCCTACAGAACTTCCATGCGAACTTCCACTGGGGCAACCCCCTACTCATTAGTCTATGAGATGGAAGCAGTGCTCCCCATAGAAGTGGAAATGGAATCCCTCAGAGTATTGATGGATGCTCAGTTGGATGAAGACCTATGGGTACAAGACAGGTATCACCAATTATCTTTGATAGATGAAAGGAGAACCGCGGTAATCTTCCATGGTCAGTTATATCAACAAAGGATCGCACGATCCTACAACAGAAAAGTCCGACTATGGCAATTTAAATAACATGACTTGGTTTTGAAGAAGATCATTGACAACCAAGATCGCCTAAGGAAAATTCGCTCCTAACTGGGAAGGCCCATTTGTTGTCAAAGAAGTATTGACAAGAGGTGCTCTCAGATTGCAGGAAATGGATGGCGATGAATTTCCATAGCTTATTAACTCGGACACCGTGAAACGGTACTATGTCTGAAGTTACCATCAAACAAACATTCTTGTTTTGATCACCAAATCACCAGTCAATCCGGTTTTGAACCCTTTCACCCTTTTACATGCTCTTCTGCCCCTCAGAGAAACATACACTTCAAGCCAGCAACCTGGTTTTACTTCATTCCAAACCTTCCATACAGTTTTGGATTTCCTGAAGACGGGATTGAACCTTTCACACCTGCAGTTTATCCTGAAGACGGGATTAAACTTTTCCACGCCTGCAGTTTGTCCTGAGGACGGGATCAAACTTTTTACACACTTGCAGTTTGTCCCCATTATGGGATTAAACTTTCTTCTCCCCGCAGTATAGCCTACACATGGGATTCACACTTCTCTTCGCCTTCAATTCATCCTGAGGGGCGAACTACGTCGACCTGATCTTCCTGATACCCGGGGGTATGTAGGCAACCATATGCTATATGGCCCGGTCGCAGTAAAGAAAAACAACAAAAACATTTCTACCCTTTCTCTATAAAATAACAAAAACAACAAAAATACTTCTACACCCTTATGCCTTCCGCATTCAACGTTGAACCTCCCACACTAGGTTCGAACTACGCAGACTTGATATCCTCTTCAATAGGAGTACGTAGGAAGCCATTCATGGTGCAGTATAACCCCTACCAGAACAACGTACTTGTCACACAGTACTGGGATCAATCTTCAATTTGCCCCATTTCATCGATTTCAGATCAAAGGGATGGAATTACCCACCCTCTTCTCACAAATAGAAGATTCGGTGACCATCTAAGCTGCGATCGTGCCTCAAAGAGCAATACCAACCCATAAGAGATGGAATTAACTAGGGTTCTCACAAATAGAAGTACCGGCGACCATCTATGGTGCGGTCAATCTCAGAGAGGAAGAAACCACCCTCCTCTCCACATTCCATACAAATACCAGTCCTAAGACACCAAAGATGGTAGGGATTCACAAAAATCAACGATCCGTTCTGAGAGATCTTGCGACGTCTCAATGTCCATCTATCAAAGATAAGTTCATAATGCATCAAGATCACAAGGCCCTGGAGAAACAGGCAAACATCAAGAAAGTATCAAGGCATAACTAAAAGGGAAGTGAATCAAAATATATTTCCCTGCCATACATAATACTGTTTGATATATACATTTATGCTGTACATGACAAAATGGCTAAGCTAGTTTGCGCAGGAAAATACAAAGCTATCTACAGATCTGTATGCATGCGAACTATCAAATCTAACATAGCATCCCTCTCTGAAGACGGAGGAAGCACTGCAAGCTCCTGCCCAAGGGTATCTACACGAGCTAGCAGATCAGAGGCTAACTGCATGGTGGCATAATGCTCATCAATGTATGCACTCATGTCGGTCAGACTGACAGTCATCTGGGATCTAATGGAAGTACTATCTACAATGGCCACATCTCTAGCAGATAAGGTGGCATCCCACTCCCCAATCAATGCATCCCTAGTTGATCTAGCCTCATCACTCTCTAACGGAGCGGTATCTCTCTCATCAAGAGCTGTCAATATCGCGGCCCTAGCCTGATCTCTATCATAGGTTATCAGATGTAAGCTCTGTTCCAAATGCTGTGCTGAATACTGGGTAACAGTGGAACTCAAGGTGGGAGAATCCATCATAAATGCAAGCATCCCAGCAGTCAAATCATCGGTGGGAATAATAGCCTCCTCTATAGGATCCTCATCGTCAGAATCAATCCCACACTGACCGTGGATACCGCCGCAATGATCGCGCAAATCTTCTTCATCCATGCAGAATACTCTGCAGAACAACCCAAATGACTGACAGAAAAATCAGCCAGCTCTCTCTGATCCCAACAGGCATACAACCTGGATCCAAACTCCATAGCTGTGATAAACCGCCAATCCATCGGCGTCATCATCACCTCACAATCCATCAAATGGAGTGACTAAGTCTGGTGGAACCACCGCTCAGACAATGCCCTGAGGTAACCCCAGGGACAGCGACAGGGTAGAATGGAGAAGAACCTCCCGAATCCCCAGCCATGGACGATCGCTCTGTAGTCATCATGAAAGGCCTGATACATAGAGTGGATGCTAAACCAGTTTCCTCGAGGCTGTGTGAAGCCGGGAACCTACATCAAATGAAGATCAACATCAGACTCCATGACTCCTCATCAATAGGAAATAAGGAAGATTAAAGATCTAACTTCATACCTCGTTTGCATACAGGTATACTGAAGGATGCCTACTTAAGTCACCCAGAAGATCTGGGTTCGCCACTTGAATACCTGGAAACTCCCTACGGGGAACACGTACAGTAGGAGCAGGAACCTCGATCGTTGCATCTTCCTCCTCGTCCTCGACATTCGGCACCTCAACCTGAATAGGACGTATCACCGCCTCCGCCAAACGACGAGGTCGCCTAACGTAATCAACATGCAGGGCTCTTCAAAAGCCCTCCTCAAGACACACGTAAGTGGTCCTGCATGAACTACTCTACCGGGTTTGGATACATAATATCTAGACAACAAGTCTCCAAATCACCTCAGAAAGGGTGTGGTAATTTCTTACCATGAGTCTTTTCAAAATGCATTCTATAATTACATGCATTACTTTAACATACATCTACAGTAGAGTTAAAAATGCATGACTACCCAATACCTACATTTTGGGAAAATTTTGCCATAGCCCCTTTGTAAATGGGACTATCCACATGCACATAGGCATGACTAGGTGGCCATTCAAGAAGCACACCACACATACACAAATATATACATCCTGTATGCATCAATACATTGCATAAAAAAAAAATTTCGTAAGTGTAGTCTAATTACCAGGATTATTTTGTTTGTCTACCTTTAATCATTTGTCCTCAGATAGGATAAGAAATGACAGTTAAAGGTGCCAATTTGACTGTTTCAAAAGTTAATTTTTTTTCACATCATTATGTTCAGCATGGTTTAATACTAACATTTTCTATGTTGAATATTTTTTATCAAGTCATATCAGCATGCATATTCACTACTATGTGTCTAAATGCATTTCATGCGACAAGTCATTTTCCAAAGGACAAAAATTGGAAAAAAATACATGCATGTGTTACCAGGACAGTAAAGAACGCTTGTACGGTGGAAGAATATGTAAAAAGTTGCCTGAACTCAGCAGATCTGAAGAAGAGCCCTCGGATTTCCTTCACTGCGCAACTTGAAAATGACTTATGAAAGAAACCAGCCACCTATACATAGGCACAGCTGGCCGCAGGTACACCTGCGGCTCCTACAGGTACACCTGTGGTCCCCCCTACATGGGTCCCACACCTCCGGCTCGCTCCAGTTAGAGTTGTAAAAATGCTACGCGATTGAGCGGAATAGCCTGAAATCTTGGTTTCTTGTCGGTCAGAGTTAAACTCTCGTCATCTCAAAGGTATTCACCTGAATGCAGGGTATACTATACCAATGAGCTTAGCTTTCACAGATCATGTCGGCAATACCCCACAAAGGTCCGATCCTGTCAATGACTGTCAGGAAACCCTGACGTATCCCCGGCGAGGGTTACAATGCAAAAACCACGAAATATCAAACCTCCCCGGTTGGGGTTACAATGCCGAAGTTATCAAGCATCTACATATCCCCGGCGGGGGTCACAACGTGCATCCTTCAAACATCTACGTGTCCCCGGCGGGGGTCACAACACTACGTAACCATTGATACACACATCAATGAAGGTCAAGCAGCCTTGATGTCATATCAGCCGAGGGCAAGTAAACCCATCGACGTAACCTTACCCAGCAAGGGCTACAATACAATGCTACCATTGACACATACATCAATGAAGGTCAAGAATCCTTGACAATGCACCTAACAGGGATCTATCCGGTGATACACACATCAACGAAGGTCAGGCAACCTTGGCAGCGACAACACTGTTGGCAGTAACTCCGACAGTATGAGGGAACATGTTATACACATCCTCAAACAGACAAAGCCTTTATCCCCACAAATCTCTTCCACATAAGAGGTACCTCTATGGAGTATAAGCCAATGTCTAGGATTCAAGACTTTGGTGATAGCCCCAACGTCAACATCCTTGGAAACTTGGATCACATGTCCAAGCTATCACTGATTGTCATCCCAGCATGATTACCTCACAATCACTCATGCATTCTACATGCATTTGCATCATGTTGATGCATATAGCATCATGTTTATCTTGCTTTCATTTCAAGTGTCTACTATTCTTTATCCTATCCATGCCTTGCATTGCACGAATATGATAAAGAGGGGCATCTGTAGACACTCAAAATTTTTTGCACTCCTATTACTAACATTGTAGGAGGTTAGATTCATCTTCTGGAGATAACCCTGAAAGACAGACTACATCCATTCCGGATACTACCGAAAATTCAGTTCCAACCCGAAACACAAACCGGGAACGTCATCTCAAACCCGGAACACTCACCGAGAATGTCATTTCCAATCTCGGAGATAACCCCGAGATATGCAGATCAAAAGACCGGCAACAACACCGGAGAGGACAGTTCTGTCTCGGCGATAACACCGTGACGTTCAGTTCCAGTCCCAGAGATAACACTAGGAGTAGCAACACCATCCTTGGTGATAGCCCCAAGGGATGCCATTGCAGTTCTGGCAATAACCCCGAAAATGCGTGTGTCAAACATGCGATCAACTTCAATCCAGATGACAGTGAGGCATACAAACAAGTAGCCCAATCTCAGATGTAACCCTGAGCAACATCTATTTTCCGTTTAAACCGGCGATAACCCCGGTGAGGAGTCACAACGTCATCTTACCACGTCAACAAGATGATATCGCGGCATACCAACAAGTAGTCCAATCTCAGCTATAACCCTGAGCAACGTCTACTTTCAACTCAAATCGGCAATAACCCCGACGAGTAGTCAAACGTCATCTTGTTCCTTCGATAAATGGCACGTCGTCTCAACACATCATACATACATCCAACAATGTCCCACAAGAACCGAGGAGTGACAATCCCGAGTGACAATTACGTGTGGCAGTACTTTGGAAAGAATTTAAAGCTTGAAGACCATGGGCACAGACCCCTCTTCCAGACTTTGTACAACCTCTAATCCATGTCATTACGTAACTCTCGACACAAGCGGTCCGAAGAAGGTTAGATATACCTCGTTCGGATGCTCGAATTACAGTGCACGACTGCACGTACTACGAGACGACGAGACCCACGAGGCTCGGATCCACCATGACCAGCCGCAGGTACAACTACGGCTGCCGTAGGTATACCTTCGGCCATCCGTCTATATATACATTGCTTGGGTCAGCCATTTGAGAGAGGAGAGAAGGAAAAAGGCGAGGAAGCCCTGTCCATTTTACTCTGCATATACATCTTTTCAGTGTTTCCTCATCTTTAAACACTAGTTAGCTCACATATAGCTATATTTTATCCGGTGGGAGCTGAGTGTTTATCCATTTAAAGTCATAGAAGTCTACTTTGCCAGCCCACTGTAAGCCTTCTTACATTTTATAAAGTCTTCTTCTCATATAGCACACACTGTTATACACATTGAGAGTCGCGTTGTGTGCATTTGCCCGAACTTCGGTCCGTGGTTTTCATTTATGTCTATATATATATACTAATATATGTATATATTTCATATATATGGCCTAACATTATCGAGTTATGCCTCGATTGAGCCTAGACTTCAGTCCGGAGCATTTAAATTGTTTATATATATATATATATATATATATATATTGATGTCGGACATATCCGATGAGCCTGGATTTTACATCTGTGCGTTTATTCGCTTATATATATATATATATATATAATTATTGTCGGACATATCCGATGAGCCTGGATTTACCTCCGATGCGTTTACTGCTTATATATCATACATATATATATATATATATATATATATATATATATTCACATTCTGTCGGGCAGCAGGAGTTTACTTATTGGCCTTTTTACAGCCTTTTATTTACATTTTGTCCGCACCTGGAGTTTACTTCATGGCGATTGATCGCTTTTTTACAAACTTTATTTACATTTTGTCCTCGCCTTTGAGTTTACTTCATGTCGGTTGATCGCTTTTACTGCCTTTTATTTACATTTCGTCCCTTTGAGTTTACTTATGGCGGTTGATCATGTCCATATATATATATATATATATATATATATATATATATATATATTTTACCGCTTTTATATATTTACATTTCCGATCCCCATGGAGTTGCTTTGTGGTGGTACGATCATATCTCAGTATATATATATTTACAACTTTTATATATATAATCGCTTCCATCGCTTTTCATACAAATTGCAAGATTCATGTGAGCTTAGGAATCATGTGATCACGAGTGTTCATTCTTCAATCTAGATTCTGCCCCATGATGGACATTTTTCATCCAGTAAGCGACTTGTACATTATTTATAGTGTATCCAATTTCCTTGGATGGTCATCATGCCCATGAGGAGTTCTAAGATCATTGCTGTGTATTATTTTCTCTAGAATGCTTCGCATCTCGAAAATAAAAGCAAACAAGCTGAACATTTAATAATAAAATGGAAGTATGAAAAGATCTCAATTCCTATTGAGCACAGGATTTGAAAAACATCTTTTACAAAACTTCATTGATATATCTTGGTTAAAACTGAATTTTCTATAAAATTCAAACCTTATGTATATATAGGTGCGAACGAGGCCTCGCACTACTTTCAAATAATTGCACATTGATCCACACACACACATAAACACACACATTCATATAACAATTTCTTTGAGAAGTGGCGGTCACCGTGGTAACACGGATGTCGGGGGGTTCCTAACACCTTCCCTCTGCACAATCAAGCCCCCGGACCCAAAATGAATCTCGGTTTCACAGACCCGTTTAGCAGTGTCAAAACACTAGATCAATGTGCAAACCTTTTCGGTTGCGTTGGTGCAACCAGTTAAATACACCAACTGGCGACTCTTAAAGTCAAATCGTCGACATTATACATGTCGGACCTTTTTCACTTGTTTTTTCAAATAAATCTCACATTAACATGAGAAAACCAAAGAATAAGTAACGAAAAGGGACACTCAAAAATCCCGACGTCGACAAGGTGTTAGGTGAGAAAGCAGTATGCTGTGTCAGTGGGCCAGAATGCAATTCAGAAGGTGTGCAGAAAAGTCTCCATCAAAGTTCTGAAATGTCAAACTCATTTAATGCTTCAACAAATGGCTTCAACGGATAAATTTCAAGGATCACATATATGCAGAACATATGCAGATGATAGATCTAAGCAAGTATTGAACAAAAATGCAAAAGAACACTCAACGCTCAACTCTACGATCTGAGAAAAAGAGGAAGCTTGCTCAGCTACTCAGTTCTTTCGAACAAGTGCTTAACTGTAACTGAGTAGCATCAATCACGAACTCAACAGCTACCAATCAACTAAAGTAAGAGTTCCAAGTTAGAAGGACTTGAAGAGTTCTAAGTGAACTGTGAAGAACCAAGTCTGTTGGACTTGAAGAGTTCAAGAGTGAACTAAGAAGTGCCTAGATCTGGCTGGTCAGAAGGAATCATGAGATTCGTAAAGTGTAAAAGACATCCTTAGTGGATTTCCTACTCGAGGAGTAGAAGAGTGGACTAGGAGCTTTAAGTGCTCTGAACCACTTAAAAATAACTGTGTCTATTTCATTCTTGCTATAACTGCTATAACTGCTATAACTGTTATAACTGCCTCAATCTCATTAACTCTATCTTAAAGGGAGTTCAAAGAAACCTTAATTCCGTTGTGTTTAAATCATTATTAAAATTGTCTTAGTAAAAAGAAAAGTTTTTAGTTATCTATTCAACCCCCCCCCCCCCTCTCTAGATAACTATTGTGCCTTCGGGAACTAACAATTAGTATCAAAGTAGGTTCTATAATATAGCCTACAAAGCTTGAGTAGATCCAATGGCACACTTACCAAGCGAATCAAAGTCTGGAGGAGGCAACAAGCCACCTATGTGCAACAAAGATAAATTCGCTAACTGGAATGTTAGGATGCAAGCTTACATGGATTCAATATAAGAAGATCTATTTGAAACTGTTCAAAATGGGCCCTATGTTCCTACAAAGCTTGCACCAACTACAGACGACCAAAATAGAATACAGATCAAAGTCAAAGGAGAATGGACAGAAAACAAGAAGAGAGCTATCCAGCTCGACAAAAGGCCAAGAACATCTTATTCCAATCCTTAGAAGATGATCTGTTTGAAAACGTGGTCAACAGCAAAACAACAAAGGAGGTTTGGGAAGCATTACTCATTATGCATGAAGGAACAGAAGAAGTCAGAGAAAACAAACAATCTCTCTTGACTCAGCAATATGAGATGTTTGTTCACATTCAAGGAGAGAATGACACTGCCACCTACGTGAGATTTAATGTTCTGCTCAACTCTCTACGAGCCTATGGAAAGATCTATCCAAACAAAGATCTAATCATAGAGTTCATGAGAGCCTTTCCAAGCAAGTGGGATGCCAAAACCACTGCCATTAGAGAGTCAAAGAATCTACATGAAATGACTGTTTAACAGTTATATGGCAACCTTCTCACATACGAACTGGAGCTAACTCAACGAGTAGATACCTTGCCTGAAGGAAGAAAGAAGGATAAAAGTGTTGCTCTCAAAGCAACTGAAAACACCTCCAAAGTCAACACTAAAGTTGATTCTGACTACGATGAAGATGATGATGAGGACTTTGCAATGCTGGTGAAGAGACTCAGAAGGTTCATGTGACAAGGCAAAACCAGCAAGCCAAAGAAAGTCAGCAACTACAGCAGCCAAGAGCAAATGAATGACCTATGCTACAATTGCAAGAAACCTGGCCACTTCATTGCTAACTGCAATAAACCTCTCAGAGAAGAATTCAAGAAGAAATCACATTCAAAGAAGGAATACAAGGCAACAAAAGGCCTTAGAAAAAAGACAAAGGCCTTGTAGCTGGAGGATCGTGGAGTGACTCAGACAATTACTCAACTCCGGAATCTGGAGATGATGAAGATCCTCAAATGGCAAATCTTTGCCTGATGGCCAAAAATGCAAGGGACAAACAGAACTCCAACATACATGAAGTAAGTATCGATGAGGTATTTGACTTCAACTCTCCTGATGTAGATATTGATGACTTAAGAACTGCACTGCATGGTATAACATCTTATCTACATCAATACATGAAGTGGTTTAGAGTTCTGACCAAGGAATATTCACTTCTTCAAAAGGAGAAAGAAAAATTCAAGAAGAACTGGAAACATCTCTTCTAAGTACTGATTCTCTCTCCAAGTTTGAAGTTGAGAATAAGCTCTTAAAACAAACAAATGAGCTAAATGCAAAAAGAAAGTCAAGTCTAACCTCTAAAATTGAGGATCTAGAAAAGACAATCTCTACATGGAATAGATCCTCTTCATCCATGGACTCCCTAATCTCTACCCAGAGAAGTGTCTCTGACAGAACAGGGTTAAGCTTTGGGGAATCTACCTCAGAGCCATGCATGGAAAAAGTAAAGGAAATTAGCACTAGTAATGCCTCAAGTTTTAGTAGAGGCATTATACTTGTGAAATCCTCACAGAAGGATGAGCCTGTCAAACCCTGCTCTAATGATTCATTCCATATTCCTAGAAAAAAGGGATCTCATGCCGGTCTGAGTTTCAAAAAAGAGAAGAGTAACCCAGCCACTACTCACCAACCTCGAAGGATCGTAGAGGCCAGTAAGATCAGCTCTACGAACTAACTGGGAAGGTACAGTAGATGTAAGGTATACTCCTCACAAATCATAAAACACAAGTACACATGGAAGAAGGAATACCAGCTTAACAGTAGGATGACCAATAACCCACAAAAGTCCAAATGGAGGAAGAATTTTCACACACACACAAACATGCATCATATTAGATGTTTTGTGTGCTATAAAGTTGGCCACAAGGCTGCAAAATGTCATTATAATTCCATACATATGAGACCCAAAATCAAGCAGGTTTGGGTCCCCAAGGGCACTAACAAAGTAGGACCCATGCAAGTATGGGTACCAAAATAAAGGTTTAATGTTACTACAGGAAAAGAGCTCCACGATCACAACCTGGTATCTGGACAGTGGATGCTCAAGGCACATGACTGGGAACAAAGCCCTTCTGTCTAACTATATAGAGAAGGAGGGTCCCTTGGTCATCTTTGGAGACAACGGCTCTGGCAAGACAAGAGGATATGGCTCAGCTGGAAATGGTGCAGTATCCTTCAACAAAGTGGCCTATGTGGAAGGACTACAACACAATCTTCTAAGCATTAGCCAACTCTGCGACAAGGGTCATCAAGTAAAATTCCTCAACAATCAATGTCAAGTCCGAGACCTGAAGACATCTGTTGTAAAGTTAACCGGAACAAGAGAAGGAAATGTCTACACAGTAAACCTTGGACAACTAAGCTCAGACGAGACTATATGCTTTCTGGTTAAAGCATCTAAAGAAATGAGCTGGCTATATAATCGAAGATTATCTCATCTCAACTTCAAAAGCATGTCCAAATTAGCTTCAAAAGATATAGTTGCAAGCTTACCCAAGTTCAACTTCGTTAAAGAAAGGTCGTGCAATGCCCATAACTTGAAAGCGGACTGTAAGCTCATTCAAGAGTAAAACTGCTAACTCAATTGACAAGCCTCTGCAGTTGCTACACATGGATCTTTTTGGGCCAATTCTAATGACGAGCCTTGGAGGAAAGAGATACTCTCTGATCGTAGTCGACGACTACACTAGATTTACATGGGTGTTCTTTCTAACCTCAAAAGATGAAACAAGCTCCCAACTGATCAAGATGTTCAAGCTAGTGATGAATGAGAAAGGAGAGAAAATCAAGGCTATAAGGAGTGATCATGGCAGAGAATTCAACTTCTCAGAAATGGACCAGTTCTGCACAGACAATGGCATTAGTCACAACTTCTCAGCTCCACGAACTCCCCAACAAAATAGAGTAGTTGAGAGAAAGAACAGGACATTGATAGAGGCTGGAAGAACTCTACTAGCAAACCCATCTCATCTCGAATAATACTACAAGCGTAAGTCATCAACAACCGCATGCTACACTCGTAATGGATCACTCATACACTCTACGATTAAGAAGACTCCTTATGAACTATGGAAAGCAAGAAAGCCAAGTGTCAGTTACTTTCATATTTTTGGCTGTGCATGCTACATTCTCAACAATGGAAAGCAATATTTAGCAAAGTTTCAACCAAAGTCAGACAAAGGAATCTTTCTTGGATATGCCACAGACAGTAAGGCCTACAGAGTGTTTAACAAGAAGACACTGAGTGTTGAAGTCTCGATTCACATCATCTTTGATGAGACAGAATTAGATAAAATAGTGCTTCAAGACACTACGACCAACAGTTTAGACACTACGAATGAGGTCGTCAAGCTCAACACTACGATCGTAGTGTCAGATAGTGAAATCGTTGAGCAAGGAAATGAGATCGTAGAGAGGCATATGCCAGACAACGAACCTCCACACCAAGAAGAAGAAATAAATCTTGAAGATCTAAGACAAGAAGGCATAAGAATAGATGTCCCAATGGGAAGCAGATGGGCAAGAGAGCACACTCAAGATCTAATCATTGGAGATCCGAGTGCAAGAGTCAAAATAAGAGCTGCCACCCAAAATGAATGCTTTTATCTAAGCTTCATGTCACAAATGGAACCTAAGAAGATAGAGGATACTATGGAAGACTCTAGCTTGATAGAGGCCATGCAGGAAGAACTTAAATAGTTTGAAAGAAGAAAAGTATAGAGATTGGTACCAAGACCAAAGAATCATCCTGTTATTGGAACCAAGTGGGTCTTCAGAAACAAGATGGATGAAGATGGAGTAATAACTAGGAATAAGGCAAGACTAGTGGCCAAGGGCTACTCTTAGGAAGAAGGCATTGACTACGATGAGACATTTGCACCTGTTGCCAGACTAGAAGCCATCAGAATATTCCTTGCCTTTGCTGCTCACATGAAATTTAAGGTCTTTCAGATGGATATCAAAAGTGCATTCTTGAATGGTGAACTTCAAGAAGAAGTCTATGTAGAGCAACCTCCAGGTTTCATCAATTCATCTCTTTCTAATTATGTCTTTAGATTAGACAAAGCCTTATATGGTCTTAAACAAGCACCTAGAGCATGGTATGAAACACTAACTAACTTTCTTATTAAAAATGGGTTCGCTAGAGGTAGAGTAGATGTGAGACCCCAGATTTTATCAATAAAGATTTAAATTTTGTCAAAATAATTTTTTATATTATGGTGTGAATTTGAGATAATATTATAATTGTGGGTAGTATTTATAAATTTTGCAAAGTATGCAAGTGGTTATATTATATTCGATTGGCTCGGGAATATTTGGTTTAGCAGGAATATTCGCACAACTACTCAATCATTGGTGGACCCTATAATGTAATTATTGCTTGATTAAGAAAACGACAAAAATATTTTATTGAAATAACTACGAAGTTTTACCGCTTGATACCGCTGAACTACTCTTGGTAGTAAAAGTACAATGAATACGTGTGGTTGCATAAGAGCAAGCACCATATTGATTATCGATGCCTATGTGAGAAGTCACTCATTTGATTCCATTATCACGATTATTAATAATATGAATTATTATAATGATAATGACGCTTTTGTTTTATTCAGATTATTAACGTAATAAAATGTAAACATCTTTTATATAAAATAGAATACTTTATTAAAGTTATTCTATAAATAAAATATATTATATTTTATTATGCATAGTGTTGCATAGTATTTTGCATAGTGTTTTGCATATAGTATTGCATAAAGTGTTTGCATAGTAAAATATTTTTATATAAATAGAATATATTATATTTTATTTAAAAGATTTTTCTTTAAATATGGACCGCCGATTAAAGTAAATCAATCTGGACCGCTCATGGATTAGTTACTATGCATTCCATTTTCCTATAAATAGAAGCTCATTCCTTCATTATTTTCTTACTTAATTCATTGAAACTCTGAGAGAGAAATTATAGAGAGAAGCTATAGAGAAAAAAATTATAGAAAGAAGAAGCGTATTCTCGCTACTTCACTACTTTTATATTCAGCCTTTTTACTGTAGTGGGTGTTATTCTTTCTTCTTGAAGAGAACTTTTGTTATTCCATTCATTATCATTCTCGTTGAATAACTCAGTAAAAGTGATATACCCTATACATAACTCCGATATGCGGATATCCTATACTTGGTGAAATCCTTATGTTATTCCATTCTTATTTATTCTCATTGAATAACTCTCAGATACGCTGCTTTTACCCTATACTTGGTGACATTTTTCTATTATTCTCGCTGGAACATCCTCGCTCATGTGTTTTACACCGACCGGTTCCGCTTTTTTTATTCTCGCTGGAACATCCTCGTCATGTGTTTTACACCTTTGATTAAAATCTTTTTATCATTCTCGCTGAATATCCTATCTCGTGTGTTTTACACCGGATCCGGGTTCCATCTTTATTATTCTCGTTGAACATCCTCGCTTGCAGAATTTCACCGACCGGTTCCGTTATTATTATTCTGTTGAATAACTCCGCCCATGCAAGTACCGCATGCATGGTGATTTCTTTTGTTATTCCATTCTTTATTATACCCAAATGGTTAAAACTTTGACTTCTATACTCCATGAAATTAGTAGAATATCCTTGATATTTGCGCTTCATCCAAAGATCTTTTCATGGAAATATTCTTCCGATCATTCTTGAATTTTACTCTCACGTAAACAAAGATTATGTTGACAATTTGACGTTAATAATTCATGGATTAAATAATTTCTTGAACTTGTTTTATTGAATTACTATGTCATTGTCATCATCCTCATGTTATATTATGTTATCTTTGCTTACGTGCATAGATGAACTTAGTATGATTATGATTAGGATCATTCGGTATAATCACGACTTGATATAAATGATGTGACAAAAGTCCTCGGTGGCCTGTAATGCAGTTGATGGAAAGTTTTTGGTATGATTATGACCAGGGGGTAATTCTTGTATAGATAGTCATGACCATTGATAATTTGATGAAAATCCTCGACCGTGGTACAGAGATGATTAGATGTGGTGGTTTATTTATTGTCGAGTCTCAAATGATAAAAATTGATGAAAACCTTTTAAAACCTAAAAGATAGTAGACTTTTATTCTCTACTTGACTCTTTTAATGGATTGCTTATTCCACCGCAGCTTAAACCGGTTGTCTATTGTATTTTATCGCTTTAACATCATTGAAGGCTAATGATAATTTATTCTCGCATTATCTTAGTCATAATATTTCTTATCGGGCTAGTTGAGCTCACCCTTTCTTTCACCGTTTCTTCTTGAAATGAGAACATAGCCGGGACGAGCCTGGGAACGTAGTAATGGTCCGTAGAGGATAGCATTAGTAGTCCTCACTATTCTGTGAAATAGTGTGATAATAGTTGTAATGAGGACTCCTTTTGAGTTTGTATAATATCTAGTAGACAATATTTGTATTCAAACTCACGCTTTATGTCGATTGTATACCTACGCGCTTATATTAGTAAGTTGTATTTGAATTTATGTACCATGTAAGTGGCGACCCAAGATGGGTGACGATACCTAATTTTGGGGGCGCACAAATTGGTATCGTAGCTTAGGATATGATCCCCGGCCGAGATGTGAGATAAGAACTAGGAGGGAGAGACGGGAATTCTTCGCTAGTATGACCTACCTAAATTTATTTGGTATTTAATTGGCTCACGTAGTATATAGGGATAATATGTGATATGTTAATTAACCCTTGTTTTGTGACAAAGTGTTTGAGAATGATATCCGAAAATGCCGAGATAAGCAATGAAGCACATGAGAGTGTTGATTCACCAAACAAAAGGTAACGACCAACAATACGATAATAATCATATATCGGTGGCAACGGCCATCGTAACAATGATAACCATCGTGGGGAAATTATCATGCTAAGAATGGTAACCACTTCGGTGGTAATCATGGCAAAGATAATAGAAGTGGAAATTTCAAGAAGAGAAGGTCATTTAGCTCGATTTTTGTCGTATAGTGAAGTCAAGTCCAGCTGGGATAGTGGCACCAAAGGCGGATACGGACAAAACAAAGTCTGGGTTTCAGAAGAGCGTTTTTCGTGACTTCTCAAAAGTGGGTAACCCGAACGGTTAGCACGGGTTAGTTAATTATAAATTCTTGCTAAGTCTATACCTTATTAGATACCGCCTCTACCCATTCTTTATCTCTCTTGCTTATGCTCAACGCTTAAATTTGACCCCTAGAAATTAGACTTTGATTTATCTATCAAACTTCGTTGGGAGAAACCTTCATTACCTCCACTGCTTATTAATCTTGTTGTTTCAAATAAACACTTTCACGCTACTTCGTCGATCTTATCTCTTTGAAAATACTTGCCTTTGAGGTAATTTTTGAAAACGATTGATTAACTACTTATTATTCTTTTTTCGTAAGGTTGTTAGCTTTTATATTTATAACAACCTCATTATACTTAATTCAAAGTAACCAAACCCTAAAGCTAATCATTGTAATATCAAGCCATAAGTAAAGAGCTCTTAACCTTTCGTTGTTGACTTTCTTGTGTGGAATGCAATCAAGCCGACTTTCAGAGGGCGACATCGTGAATGAAGATGGCAAGTTTATAGGTATCATTGTGAGGTGCTATCTAGGTTAAGGGATGAAGTCACAGCTTGGTATCAATGTGACGTATTATCCAAGTCTTGATGAGAGTAATGCTTTTGAATGATATTTCTATCATTAATAAATTTCTTGGCGATTTCTTGAAGACTTCCTAGCCTACCCTAGAGCGTGAAATCGAATTTTGTATCGACCCCCAAAGACAAAACCCATTTCTTAAACCCTCAAATATTTCTTCAACTAAAATGAACAGTTTACGTGGTTTATGATGAAAGTCATAATAAAAGTATTGGACTAATGAAAATCATGGGTATTCGTGGTATTAGTAAGTGTTATGATGAGTTATGTTGGTTAGTATGTGAAAACATGAAAGTTTCTAAGAAATCACAAAGAGTTGAAAATCGATTTTGGTGAAAACGAAACATGAAATTCAATTGACTATATCTCTTATTATATTTTGAATTTTTGAATATGGTCAAGTCCTAGAGTTAGATCTATGAGTTACCTAACTAATCCAAGTGGAATTACTGGAAAAGGTGTTGTAGATTTTTGTGGGGACTGATTTTAGCAAAGGAGGCCAAAGCTGTAAATTTCGAAAATGCTACTGCCCAGAAACTTTAAGGGACTGTTTCGGCCACTTAAATTATGAGAAAAATTCTGGCCTTTTGGGACATGAAGGTATATGGTATAAAGTACCTCCTGTCCAAAAATGAGCTCATTTTGACTTAAAATGAGCAAGTTATGACTATTTCAATATTTAGGTTTTTCCGATTTAAAAACGCTATAACCGAGTTCTATAACTCCGACCATGAAATTTAAACTAGAAGCTCACGTTAGCATGTGTAAGATCCTGCCAAGATTTGGGAATTTTTGGAGTTAAACTTGAGGTAGCTAATTTCTTAAGGAATTAATTAGAAATTGATTTTTGAAAAATAGTAAATGAATTTTAAAAATTCCGAGAAAAATATATTTTCATTATGGGACTATATTATGCTAAATCCCAGAAAAGAAATATTTTTGGGACTAATTTGGTATTTTTCATGAAAATAGTTTAGTTACGAACATATGAGTTAAATATGTTATGTGAAGTAACAAAGTTGAAAATAGGATTTTATGGCTAGAGAATCCTATATAGAGTATATGCATATTTTTTGAGAGATTTGATAATTGGTGATGATATCTTATGAGTATGACATTTTTGAATGATTAAATGCATTATATGGTAAAGCGTAAACAATTAAGATAAATTGTTTATAAATTTAAGAAGTGATTAAAATATTGTTATAATATTAATGATATTAGATTATGAGATTATTAAGTGATTGAAAACATGGAGATATTCTTGAATCTCGGATAAATTATATTATAAATGTTTAATATTTATCCTTTATCTCATTTGATTGATTCTTTATATCATTATCCTCATGTTTATATTATGTTGAAAGTCATCTCGTGTCCTCAGAAGTGCATAGATGGACTTGGTATGATTATGACTGTGATTGTTCTTGCATAATCATAACCAGAATTGAAAACACAATTATCTTTGGTAGTAGTGCATGGATAATTTGTGGTCGTGATACTAATGAATACACAATTATCTTTGGTCAGTAGTGTATGGATAATTTGTGGTCGTGATACTAATGAATACACAATTATCTTTGGTCGTAGTGCATGGATAATTTGTGGTCGTGATACTATTGAATACACAATTATCTTTGCCGTAGTAGTATGGATAATTTGTGGTCGTGATACTAATGAATACACAATTATCTTTGGCCGTAGTGCATGGATAATTTGTGGTCGTGATACTAATGAATACACAATTATCTTTGGCCGTAGTGCGTGGATAATTTGTGGTCGTGATACTAATGAATACACAATTATCTTTGGCCGTAGTGCATGGATAATTTGTGGTCGTGATACTAATGAATACACGATTATCTTTGGCCGTAGTGCATGGATAATTGTGGTCGTGATACTAATGAATACACAGTTATCTTTGGCCGTAGTGCGTGGATAATTTGTGGTCGTGATACTAATGAATACACAATTATCTTTGGCCGTAGTGCATGGATAATTTATGGTCGTGATACTAATGAATACACAATTATCTTTGGCCGTAGTGCATGGATAATTTGTGGTCGTGATACTAATGAATACACGCTTATCTTTGGTCGTAGTGCGTGGATAATTTGTGGTCGTGAAACTAATGAATACACAATTATCTTTGGTCGTAGTGCATTGATAATTTGTGGTCGTGATACTAAATGAATACACGATTATCTTTGGTCAGTAGTGCATGAATAATTGTGGTCGTGATACTAATGAATCCACAGCTATCTTTGGTCGTAGTGCATGGATAATTTGTGGTCGTGATACTAATGAATACACAATTATCTTTGGTCAGTAGTGCATGGATAATTCGTGGTCGTGATACTAATGAATATCCTCGGCCCAGTAGTGTGGATGATTCGATGATATGGATTAATTATCGAAATGAGTCTCAAAGAATGAAATATTAATTCATGGATGTGGTAAAAGTCATCTTCGGTCAGAGTGCATTGATAGACTTGGTATGATTATGACCACGGATTATTCGGTATAATCATAATCAGATTTGAAAACACGAATATCCTTGGCCAAGAAGTGCATGGATAATTCGTGGTCGTGATACTATTAAGCTAAGTCTCAAGATTATTGGTTTTACGCTTATATATCTTTGGCCTCAGAAGCAAAGATGAATTGTTAATGAATATCTTTGGCCTGGATTAAAAGATGAACTTAATATTTTTAACAATAAAGGTATTCAAGGTATCCTTACCTCTTTATCATATCAGTATCGCATTTAATTTCGAGGGCTAAAATTCTATAAGGAGGGAGATCAGAGACCCCAGATTTTATCAATAAAGATTTAAATTTTGTCAAAATAATTTTTATATTATGGTGTGAATTTGAGATAATATTATAGTTGTGGGTAGTATTTATAAATTTTGCAAAGTATGCAAGTGGTTATATTATATTCGATTGGTCTGGGAATATTCTATTTAGCAGGAATATTCGTATAAACTACCAATCATCAGTGGACCCCACAATGTAATTATTGTTTTGATTAAGAAAATGACAAAAATATTTTATTGAAATAACTACGAAGTTTTACCATTGATACCGTTGAACTACTTTGGAGTAAAAGTACAAGAATACGTGTGGTTGCATAAGAAGCACACCAGATTGATTATCGATGCCTATGTAAGAAGTCACCACTTTGATTCCATTATCATTTATTAATAATATGAATTATTATAATGATAATGACGCTTTTGTTTTATTCAGATTATTAACGTAATAAAATGTAAACATCTTTTTATATAAAATAGAATACTTTATTAAAGTTATTCTATAAATAGAATATATTATATTTTATTATGCATAGTGTTGCATAGTATTTTGTATAGTGTTTTGCATAGTATTGCATAAAGTTTGCATAGTAAAATATTTTTATATAAATAGAATATATTATATTTTATTTAAAAGATTTTTCTTAAATATGGATCGCCGATTAAAGTAAATCAATCTGGACCGCTCATGGATTAGTTACTATGCATTCCATTTTCCTATAAATAAAGCTCATTCCTTCATTATTTTCTTACTTAATTCATTGAAACTCTAGAGAGAGAAATTATAGAGAGAAGCTATAGAGAAAAATTATAGAAAGAAGAAGAGTATTCTCGCTACTTCACTACTTTTATATTCAGTTCTTTTTACTAGTAGTGGGTGTTATTCTTTCTTCTTCAAGAGAACTTCATTATTCCATTCATTATCATTCTGTTGAATAACTCGTAAAAGTGATATACCCTATACATAACCTCGTATATGCGTATATCCTATACTTGGTGAAATCCTTATGTTATTCCATTCTTATTTATTCTCATTGAATAACTCAGATACGCTGCTTTATTCTATACTTGGTGACATTCTTCTCGTTATTCCGTTGGAACATCCTCGTCTCGTGTGTTTTACACCGACCGGTTCCGCTTTTTATTATTCTCGCTGGAACATCCTCGCTCAGTGTTTTACACACCTAACCGGTTCCGCCTTTTATCATTCTCGTTGAATATCCTATCCGTGTGTTTTACACCGGATCCGGGTTCCATCTTTATTATTCTGTTGAACATCCCGCTTGCGTGAATTTCACCGACCGTTCCGTTATTATTATTCTCGTTGAATAACTCGCCCATGCGCAATCGCGCATGCACGGTGATTTCTTTTGTTATTCCATTCTTTATTATACCCAAATTGTTAAAACTTTGACTTCTATACTCCATGAAATTAGTAGAATATCCTTGATATTTGCGCTTCATCCAAAGATCTTTTCATGGAAATATTCTTCCGATCATTCTTGAATTTTACTCTCACGAAACAAAGATTATGTTGACAATTTGACGTTAATAATTCATGGATTAAATAATTCTTGAACTTGTTTTATTGAATTACTATGTCATTGTCATCATCCTCATGTTATATTATGTTATCTTCGCTTACGTGCATAGATGAACTTAGTATGATTATGACTAGGGATCATTCTAAGATAATCACGACTTGATATAAATGATGTGACAAAAGTCCTCGGTGGCTTCAGAATGCAAATGATGGAAAGTTTTTGGTATGATTATGACCAGGTAATTCTTGTATAGTCATGACCATTGATAATTTGATGAAAATCCTCGACCGTGGTACGTGGATGATTAGATGTGGTGGTTTATTTATTGTCGAGTCTCAAATGATAAAAATTGATGAAAACCTTTTAAAACCTAAAAGATAGTAGACTTTATTCTCTACTTGACTTTTTAATGGATTGCTTATTCCGCCGCAGCTAAACCGGTTGTCTATTGTATTTTATCGCTTTAACATCGTTGAAGGCTAATGATAATTTATTCTCGCATTATCTTAGTCATAATATTTCTTCTCGGGCTAGTTGAGCTCACCCTTTCTTTCACCGTTTCTTCAGAAATGAGAACATAGTCGGGACGACGAGCTCTGGGAACGGGTAATGGTCCGGAGGATAGCATTAGTAGTCCTCACTATTCGTGAAATAAAGTGATAATAGTTGTAATGAGGACTCCTTTTGAGTTTGTATAATATCTAGTAAACAATATTTGTATTCAAACTCACGCTTTATGTCGATTGTACACCTACGCTTATATTAGTAAGTTGTATTTGAATTTATGTACCATGTAAGTGGCGACCCAAGATGGGTGACGATACCTAATTTTGGGGCGCCACAAGAGATACCACACTATTTCTTAGAAAGCATAAAGATAAAGTCTTATTAGTTCAAATATACGTTGATGACATTATTTTTGGATCTACTGATGAAAAGTTATGCAAGAGATTCTCCAAGCTTATGCAGAGCAAGTTTGAAATGAGCATGATGGGTGAGCTGAATTTCTTCCTCGATCGCAAGAAAAGCGCATCGATGAAGGAATCTTCATAAACCAAGCCAAGTACATTAAAGACTTACTTAAGAAGTATGGCATGGAATCAGTCTCTCCCATGAAAACCCCAATTGCTCCTACAACCAAACTTGACAAAGATGAAAAAGGTAAAAGTACTGATATAACTCAATACAGAGGTATGATAGGCTCTTTTTTATATCTAACTGCCAGTAGACCAGATATAATGTTTGCAACATGCGTTTGTGCTAGATTTCAGGCTAATCCTAAAGAATCTCATTTAACTATTGTAAAGAGGATTTTCAGGTATCTCAAGGGTACACCTCACTTGGGGCTTTGGTATCCCAAGGAGTCCTCTTTTGAACTAACAGGATACACAGATGCTAATTTTGCAAGCTGTAAAATAGATAGAAAGAGTACCAAAGGGCACCTCACAATTCTTTGGGAAATGACATGTGTCCCGGTTTAGCAAGAAGCAAAATTCAAGATCTACTTCAACCGCAGAAAGTTTAATACATTACATCTTGGCAAACAAGCAAGCTCGAGATCCTATGGATGAAAAATCACCAGCAGATTATGGGTTTGAATTCAAATCCATACCTATTCACTGTGATAACACAAGTGCAATTGCAATAACTCATAATCCTGTCATGCATTCTAGGACTAAACATATAGAAATAAGGTATCACTTCATTAGGGATCATGTGCAAAATGGAACTATATCTTTACAATATATCCCTACTGAAAACCAACTTGCTGATGTCTTTATAAAACCTCTAGATGAATCCAGATTTAACAAGTTAATAAGTGAGCTAGGCATGCTTAACTTACAATCATGAAAAATATGCTCTAGTTTGTGATAACTATATAGATTTAAAGGCTATATTCGAAATCATAGACATGATCAAAAGAAGTCCATGATCGTAGAGCTGAAGTGTCATAAAAGACAACGATCGCAGTGTAGACTCAACAATCGCGGTGTAGACTCAATGATAGCAGAATTCCATCAACAAAACAAAGGAGCATCCTGTGATGATGAAAGTTCAACAAAACAAAGCAATCTATCTAATAAGCGCCTCAAGGATAAACCTAACCCTTGATTCATTCAATGAGGTTGGCCCTTCCTGAGTTACCTTAAACCAAGAAGAATGCTAAGTCAAAAGTTCATCACAAGGACTTGGTCAGACTCGACGATTGTAGTTCAAACTCGATGATCACAGTTCAGACTCGACGATTGCAGCTCAGACACGACGACTGCTGAACTGACTCAACGATGGCTGAGAAGACTCGATAAACGTAGACCAGACTCGACGATTCCAAGGACCATCTCAATGATCGTAGTCCTTCTGAAGAATATATTAGCTCAGAAGGTGTTAAGGGCAATTCAGTACAATCCACCTTTGCCAGATTTATAGAGCCAAGCAGAATTCGACACCTGTCCCACTAAGCGAAATGGAGAGAGGGAAGTTACAAGTACAAATTGAAATCATCCTTTTGAAATCAAAAGTTCAAAAAGCTCATCTCTCTCATTCTCTCTCAAGCAAAAGCCCAAAAGAAAGCTCAGACAGTCATACTCCTTGCAAAGAAATCAGAATCGGCTTTCAACATCATCTCTGGCTACAGACTCTATTTTGATGAGTTCAAAACAGCTGAACCCAAATTTCACAAAACTCTGTCATTATTAAAGAAGGCTGGTCTCGAAGAGGCTCTAGGTACAGACACATTGATCTACCCTAAGCTAGTGAAAGAATTCTACAAAAATGGTGTGTTTGAAAATGACACCATCACTATGAAAGTCAGGGACGTGGAAATTAGGCTGAGGGCTGAGGACATCAACCTAGCCCTAGGTTTCAAATCTGCAAGGTATTCATTCATAGATGGCATAGACTTCCATGAGGGACTTAAAAGGATGCATCACAAGAAATCCCTCTCTGTCAAAGGATATAAGAAGAAGGAGTTTCCTCAGAGGTACGAATTCCTGGCTAACATTTTTGGGAAATGTATATGGTGCAAGAGTTATGGTCATGATTTTGTAAATGAGGTGCAACTCAAGCTCATGACTGCCATATGTTATGGAATACAATTTAACTATGGAGTTTTATTGCTTGAATGGATTGGAAAGTGGATCACTAGCTCAAAGAAGACAAAGAGCTCTCAAAAGATGCTCTACGGGTGATTTATAAGCATCATCCTATAGTCTTCTCTGGGTGACAAAATTGGGGACGATGAAGGAAAATCCATCAATCCAAATAGACAAATGACCCAGCAACTATTCGAGAACTGGAAAAGGAATCTAGCAGAAAATGTGCGTATGATATCTGAGTCCAGTGGTAGGATTGCTGATGCAAAGGAGTCAGGGATTCCAGGGAATATGTCAATTATCAGGGAGACTGAAGAAGAACAAGAAACTAACAAGGAAGAACCCACTGGCCTGGTCAGAAAAAGCAAGGGCAAGAGAAAGCTAAAGGCTAGGATGGCAGAAGAACCCCAGGGATCAACTACTGATAAACTTGTAGAGTCCTCTGACATTGAGACTCTAAGGATCCTAAGAAGAAAACAACAGCAGGCTGAGGCAGAAGAAGACAGAGCTACCATATCATAGCAGCTGAAGAAGAATAAAATCAGTCAAAAATCCAAGAGGCCATCTGTCTCTTCGATCGTAGAGCCTCTACTGATCGTAGAGACCAGACTGAATACCTCGAGCAAGGAAGTTGCTGCATCAGATGTTCTGGCTGATCAACAGGACAAAGTTGAAGCTCAAGAAAGTCCTGAGGTTGTGGCTCAGCCTAGAAAACCAAGATAAAAACTGGTTAAAAAGTATATCCTTGTCAATGAAGGAGTACTCAAAAAGGAAGACAAAGAGTTGGCTGCTAAAAAGGAACTATCCAAAGAAAGCCAAAAGGACAAAGCTCAAGCTGAGGGGGAGTTGCCTGAAGCTCTCATCCTAGAAAATGCTCCAGCTGAGGGGGAGTTACTAATCCTGCATGAGGATGATCATGTTGAGGGGGAGGCTCATGATATCCCCATGACAGAAAAAGAGGTTCCTGCAGAAAATGAGGGCGAACCAAAGCAGGAACAAAATGAAGCAATTGATATAGTGGACTCCTTGAACGAAGATAAAGAAGAGGACGAAGATGATGAGGTCGAGATCATAGTTGTGGGCATTAATGGGTATAGAAAAGCTAATATGAGTAACTGTTCTCCTATCTACCCATGATGCCTTTTCATCAAGCTCAAATTCTAAACTCCTGGAATCACAAGTTTTGGAGCTTCAAAGAATATCCAGCCATCTCTGTGCTAGCTCATGGATTCCCAGGAAACTTCAACTTTGCCAAACAGCTGATCACAAATGGTCCCTCCTCAAGAATGGTGCATGAGGTATTAACTATCCTAATCTTATTCAGAGTTAATCACTATCCACTATCCTTCTACAGCCAATTTTATGAATTTCCAAGCTAGCTGGAAGTGGTCCTCAATTAACCAAGTCAATTCCCAGTTACACAATCCCAAAATTATGTAACTGATGAACCAAATATGCCCAATTTTATATTTCTCCCACCTCACATCATCTCTACGATCACTGACTCTAGCCCCATTGTAGAGTCCCAAGCTCAAATCGTAGAGCCACCTACTCTAAACACCCAAACACAGGCCCCTCCATCCGACATTCCCTCCTCATCCACCAATGAATACTTCAACCTCGATCTTGCCCTCTACTCATTATAAGATCAATTCAAGAGAACACCCCCTCCTTCATAAATTCCCCAACTCAATGAACTTCTTTCAGAGCTGCCCACTAAAGCCGATTTGTCAGCAATGTCCAAAAAAGTGATCAAGGAACTCGATGAGAGTCTAGAAGAACACACTGAACTCATTCAGATGAGATTAACAACAATGATCAATGCTGCAAATAGTCTCCCAAGCTCCCTAAGCTCTACGCTCACTAAGAAACTTAAAGAGTTCATCAAGGAAATGATTCAGAGCATAAAGGAAAGGGTTGACATTCACTTTCTAGTAGCCAAAAGACACAGAGATGTTGTTCTTGTCTTACAGTCCACTCAGGAAGCTCAGAATAAACTTATGATGGAGAACTTCCTCAATTTGAAAACTACCGTAAAAGAATTCCAAAAAAATTTCGTCAGCCAAGGACAGCAGACTGACAATATACTAGCCGTTCTTCAACAACGGGAAGCTCAATCTGATGCTCTGATTAAAGAAAATCGAGAGGACATTGCTCAAACTCAGAGTCAACTCAACAAGCTTTTCCAAGGATTGACTCGCCTCTCAGAAGACATTCGAACCCTTGATGCTATCATAAAGGGGGAGAATAAAGTGAAAGGAGTTCAAGGCAAGGGCAGAGGTCAATCCCAGACTCAATCTTCAAGGAATCCTCCTGCAAGGCAATTCCACCAACAGACTCCACGATCCAACCATCAGACCCAACGATCTGATCAGCAGGAAGTTTTAATAGCTCAACCATTAAGAAGTCAAAGGCCTTCTCCCAACTCTCATGAGGTGCAACAACAAGTCTAAGAATGCCAATAGGAGATCCTGCATTTATGAACAGACATGATCATAGTGAAAGACTCAGTCAAAGCGAGCTGGAAGAAATAGCTCGAAGAGATGAAACTAGTAGGAGAAGAAGAGCTGAGGAATATGCAAATCCTCTGAAAAGCAAAAGGCTGAAGAAATAGTGATAAGGTGAAACTTAAATTCTTATTGATGTAAAGCTTATCTGTAATATCTATTCTTCAAACATCAATAAATTCATGCTTATTCTCTAGAAATTTCAGCTGCTCACTGAAATATTAAGTCATGTTTACTTTCCTAAAAATGCATCTAGAACTTGATAATCATGACAACAAATCTCCTTGGTTATGTCAACATCAAATAGGGGGATATTGTTGGAAGAATGCATATTTTGATTTGATGTTTAAAGTAAATGCTCATGATTAAATGTAAAGTCCTTCAAGGAACATATGTACAAGGACTTAGTGATAGATAAAAATTGTTAGGTTGATCTTAGCTTTTAATGTTCATCATTCTATGTGACACCCCCAAAATAGGTTTACAACACCCATTTTGAGCCGTCAAATACATGGTACAGGAACAACTACAACTTTATTAATACAATTGTTGTGCAAAATACAACAACACATAAACTGTGAGTTTAAAAATAAATATTGTCTTCTAGACAATATCAACACTCAAATAAGTTGTCATTACAATTATTGATACACTATTTTACAAAATAGTGAGGACTACCAAAACGACTTTCTAGAACCTTCATTCCATACCCTGACTAGTACTCGCTACATTCTCGCCTCCTAAGAAGAAAAATGGAACAAAAAGGAAAAGGGTGAGCTCAACTAGCCTAGTAAATAATATTATGACAAAGATAACATATAACAAATTATCGTTAGTCCTCAACAGGGAAAAATCTGATAGAATACAATAGACAACAAGTTTTAAATTAATATTCGCAGCGGAAATAATAATTCATTAGAAGAGTTATGTAGAGAATGAAATCTACTTTCTTCTATGAATTTAAAGTTTATCATCAATATTTTATCCCTGTAACATCAATCAATATACATCTTGAATAAAATATTCATCTTTGCACTACAGGCCAAAGATATTCATCAGTTGGTCATGTTCATCTCAACACCTGTACATCTTTGCACTATGAGCCAAAGATATTCATAAGAAAATCAATCATCCTTGCACTACAGGCCAAAGATATTTAGTAATATCATCAGTTAGGACTGAGGATGATGAAAAATATTTTAAAAAAAATGAATCCAGTGAAACAAAAGAACAAATAATAAGAATTCGTACTTTAAACAGTCCAAGTTCAAAAATACTTCATAAATAACCATAGTGAAGTAAAATTCAAGAATGATCAAAACATGGATACAATCAAAGCTAGTATCCATAATAGATATTTTGGACAAAAAACAAAAATTTAATTTTTCTATGAATAGTGCCGTATTCGTGAATAGTGTCGTATACATGAATAGTAATCCCGACACTAAAAGACAAGAATTTCACAAGAAAAATATTACTAATATTTCGGCATAATGATATTGAAAGAGATAATATCATTTATAAAAAAAATAACATCCCTTATCTCGAAAGAATAGTACTTTTAATTCGAATATCGATATAACGAAAGGAACTTGCAGACCGATATAGAACACTCAAAGTATCAAAATACTCACAAGAATACGCTCGATAATATAGAGAGAGAAAATTTCAGTTTCTGGTATGATTTTTTATTATAACCTAAGCACCCTATTTATAGGAAAATGCTTAGAACACCAAAGCAGAAAATTTAATAAAATATTAATATATTTTATTAAATTTCCTACGCACACAAACTTGGTTCAAAATCAGCCACACACCTCACCAAAAGTCACAAAAACGATTTTCATGTAAAAATCACTTAAAACTAAAAAAAAAAAAGAATAATCAATTAATCCAGAACTTCAATAATTCATAATAAATAGCCCTTTTATCAGAAAAATTTGAATCTTATGTCCATTCTATAGGAAATTCAATTCTCTACAACTTTGTAATTTTAAGTTTTTCCAAATTCCAAACAGAAATTGACTGAAACCCGCATACGGACGATTTTACAAGCTATAATCAAATTTCAGTCAAGAAATAGGGTCCACAAACATGAAAAATATGTTTTAAATATTTTTAGTAACAAAAATACTCTTTCTCCACATTTATTCATATATCCCACATTCATTGTAAAAATATCACCATTATTATATTATTATAATATAATAATATATTTAAATAAATTATTTTATTAGAAAAAAATAAAATAACAATTTTTAACAATTGTCACATTAAAAATTTTCTCCATCTATATCCACATAAAATGAATATTTTCCTTATCATAAAAATCAATAATTAATTATTCATAAACAATATTACAGAATCACAATACTGACAACCAGGCCATTCCCAGGAAAGAGGGGGCTTTCTAATAAGGATTTGTCCTTCATCAAGCGCAGTAATTCTAAGGACCAAACCTCTCCTTAGATGTAACTTTCTAGACATTTCCAATATTGCTATCTAATAATATTATTCAAATAATATGAATTATTGATCTGATAATAGAAAATACCGTGTAATGATAATTATTGAAACAACAATAATATAAAATATCAACGTATCAATTATTGAATTAATAAAATAAAATATTGAACAAGAATTATCGTAATAATTATTGAGTAGTGCCTTCTTACGTAAGAATCAATAATTGTGCAATACCACGTACTATCGTGTTTTAACCAATTTAGTATTTCAACAAGATTAATCTGTGAATAACTACGCTATTTATTTATATAAACAACTTATACTTGTCGTTTTCTTCATCTAATCATTTTCCGTTATGGGGCCCACACAAGGCTGCGCTACCGTACGAATATTCCCCGATACTAAGAATATTCCACGACCAAATGAATATTCCCCGACAACAATGAATATTTTATAACCACTTGCTTATTTGAAATATTTGCGTATTTTACCCATAATTAACCACATTAATCAAATCAACCCTTACTATTTCAAAATAATAAATAGACAAATTCAATTTCATTTATAATAAGTTAGGGTCTTACAACCTCCCCTCCTCATGAAATTTTGTCCTCAAAATTGACGTACGTACCTGGCATTTCGAAAAGGTGAGGATACCTCGCTTTCATTTCTGTTTCCAACTCCCAGGTCATTTCCTCAATAGCATGGTTCCTCCATAAAACTTTGACTTGTGGAATGACCTTTGTACGTAAGACATGCTCCTTCCTATCCAAGATCTTGACAGGTACCTCCTCGTACGTTAAGTTTTCGGCTATCACATCTGGTTCTAACTCAATAACGTGGTTCAGTTCTTTCACATATTTACAAAGCACAGATATATGAAAAACATTATGAACACAAGACATACTTGGAGGTATCGCGAGTCTATAGGCCACATTTCCTACTCGGTCAAGAATCTTAAATGGATCAATAAATCATGGATTGAGCTTTCCTCTTTTCCCAAATCTTGTAACTCCCTTCCATGGAGCAACACGCAACAATACATGATCCCCAATATTAAATTTCACGTCCTTTCGATGAAGATCTGCATAACTCTTTTGTCGATCTTGTGTCGTTTGTATACGTTGTCGATTCATTTAGATCTTTTCTATAGTAATACGTACCAACTCTGGTCCCAACAATGTTGCTTCACCCATCTCATCCCAACATACTAGAGAGCAACACTTTCATCCAAATAATGCTTCAAATGGAACCACACCTATATTTGACTGATAACTATTATTGTAGGAGAATTCCACCAATGGTAAATACTTATCCCAACTCTCTTTGAAGTCTAGGACACAGAGTCTTAATAGATCTTCAAGATTTGAATAGTCCTCTCTAATTGTCCATCCGTTTGAGGATGGTATGCCGAACTGAATCGTAAATCCGTGCCCATAGCTTTTTGTAACCTAACCCAAAATCGTGAAGTAAATCTTGGGTCATGATCCAAAACTATGGATACTGGCATGCCATGCAATCTCACAATCTCATTTATGTACATACGAGCAAGACGTTCAAGGGAATAAGTCTCCGTGACGTTAAGAAAAATGATCAGACTTGGTTAATCTATCAACAATAACCCAAATAGCATTTATGCCTTGAGAAACCGTGGGAAGACCCATAACGAAATCCATGGTAATGTATTCCCACTTCCATTTTGGAATCTCAAGTGGTTGCAATGGACCCTTAGGCACTTAATGCTCTGCCTTTACACGTTGACAAGTTAAACACCTCGAGATAAACTTTGTAATCTCTCTCTTCATATTGTTCCACAAAAATGTATGTTGAAGATCACGATACATTTTGGTACTTCCAGGATGGATTGCAAATGGTGTATTGTGTGCCTCCATCATGATCTTGTTCTTCAAATCAGAGTCGTTAGGAATACAAAGTCTGGAGTGGACTCGAAGTATTCCTTCTTCATCGATTCTTGCTTCTGGAATAGCACCTTCTTGTACTTTCTTCTTCATACGCATCAGCTCCGGGTCTGTGGCTTGAGTAACTTTAACTTTTTTAATTAAAGTCGGTTCTATGCGTATACTTGACATCATCGCATGGGTCCCCGGAGTCTTGAATTCTATCTTCATCTTTTGTAAATCACACAAAATGGGCCTTTGTGTTGACAACATCACACTCGTTCCAGCATATGATCTTCTACTCAACGCGTCAGCTACCATGTTTGCTTTTCAAGGATGGTATTGAATGGTGTGGTCGTAATCTTTCAACAGCTCGAGCCAACGTCGTTGCCACATGTTGAGTTCCTTTTGGGTGAAGAAATATTTGAGGCTTTTATGGTCTGAATATATCTCCACTTTCTCCCCATATAGATAGTGCCTCCAAATCTTTAGGGCGAAAACAACTGCTGCCCACTCTAGATCATGAGTAGGATAATTCCTCTCATATTCTTTAAGTTACCGCGAGGCATAGGCTATGACTTTCCCATGTTACATGAGAACACAACCTAACCCTTTGCCCGAAGCATCGCTGTAGATAACAAATCCATCTGAATCAGATGGTATTGTCAGAACAGGTGCCAAAATGAGTCTCCTCTTGAGCTCTTGAAAACTTTTTTGTATTCCTCGGTCCATACAAATTTTGTATCCTTCCGAGTCAACTGAGTTAACAGAGTAGTGATTCGAGAAAACCCTTCCACGAATCTTCGATAATAACCAGCTAAGCCCAGAAAACTACGAACTTCGGTCACCGTCTTCGGTTGCTCCCAACTTTGTATTGCTTCAATCTTCACCGGGTCGATAGATACTCCATGTTTTCACACCACGTGCCCAAGGAATGCTATTTCTTCAAGCCAGAACTCGCATTTCTTCAACTTGGCATAAAGCTTATTTTCAGGAAGCCTTTGGAGTACCATCTTCAAATGGCGCTCATGATATTCACGACTTTTAGAATGTATGAGGATGTCATCAATAAAGACAACAATGAACTGATCAAAATATTCCTTAAATACTCGGTTCATCATATCCATGAAAGCTGCAGGAGCATTAGTCAATCCAAAAGATATGACTAAGAATTCATAATGCCTGTACCGAGTTTTGAAGGCGCCTTTGAATATCCTCGCCTCTAATCTTTAGTCGATGATATCCGAATCTAAGATCGACCTTTGAAAAGAATTGTGCTCCTTGTAACTGGTCAAACAGATCATCAATACGAGGTAGCGGATACCTATTCTTGATAGTGACATGGTTTAATTCTTGGTAGTCAATACAAAGTCGCATACTCCCGTCTTTCTTCTTTACGAATAAAATAGGAGCACCCCAGGGAGATGTACTAGGACGAATTAAACCGATGTCCAATAACTCCTGTAGTTGGACCTTTAACTCTTGAAGTTCAATAGGAACCATTTGATATGGGGTTTTAGAAATGGGCTTTGTACCAGGTTCAAGGTCAATAAAGAATTCAACTTCACATTCTGGGGGTGGAGCGGGAAGTTCTTCAGGAAATGCATCAGAAAATTCACTAACAACAGAAATTTTATTCAAATCTGACGTGTCTTTATTCAAATCCATAACATGGGCTAAGAAAGCTTGACATCCGTTTTTCAATAAACGAATGGCTTTATGACTTGATATGACAGTGATTGATTTTAATAGTGTAGTTGCTTGAATTCATACAACAGGTCGGTTAGGAATATGAAAACTAACAACCTTACAAAAATAATCAATTTTGGCATGATGAGTAGTTAACCAATCAATCCCTAAAATTACATCAAAAGCAAGTATCTTTAAAGAGATAAAGTCAACAGGTAATGTGATGGTGCCAACTTGGATCAAACAAGATTTATAAATAGTAGATATAATGAAAGTTTCTCCTAACGGAGTCTCCACAGATAAGTCAAAGTCTAATTTCTCCGGAGTCAAGTTTAAACATTGTGCACAAGCAGGAGAGATAAATGAATGGGTAGCACCTGTATCTAGTAAGGTATAAACTTCTCAAGAATTTATAATTAGCTTACCCGTGATCACCTCGTTTGGGTTCCTCACATTTTGACCAGTCACAACAAACGCTCTTCCAGGAACTGTTGACTTTGACTTTTCTGGGACAGCCTTTTGAGTCACCATCCCCGCTGGGCTTGGTTTTGCTACCGTATAATCTCGAGCGATATGTCTTTCCTTTCCATAATTATAGTATACCTTGAACTGTTGTGGACAGTTTGGGCTAATATGTCCCTCTTTTCCGCATTTATAGCATAGGACTGGTGGTCGTTCTCCTCCCTTAGAACCAGTTGTTGCTAGTGCTGATGTCTTCACATTGTCATTGTTGAATCTCCTCTTTTTAAAATCTCCCCTTGACTCGCTTCTTCTATTTTCATGGCCATGATTACCACCAGAGTGGTTTCCACTTTTGTCCGTATTTTTCTTTTCCCCATTGGTTATCGCTGCTCGATAATCGCCACCACCGGTATGATGACCGGTTGTGGTCCCTCCGCTGAACGTTTCTTGTTATCTCGCTCTAATAATTGAGCCTCATTGACAACATCTCAATATAGAGAAAATTTATGAGAAATGAGATATCGACGTATGCCGGTTTCAAACCTCTCGTAAACATCCGCGTCATACGTTCCTCATTCTCCACCAAATGAGGTGCAAACCTGGATAACTCCGCGAACTTCGCCTCGTACTGGGACACCGTCATATTGTTCTGCTCCAGTCTTATAAACTCTACCTCTTTCATATGAAGAATACTTTCAGGAAAGTACTTGTACTACAGGCCAAAGATATTCATAAGAAAATCAACCATCCTTGCACTACAGGCCAAAGATATTCAGTAACATCATCAGTTAGCACTGAGGATGATGAAAAATATTTTTTAAAAAATGAATCCAGTGAAACAAAAGAACAAATAATAAGGATTCGTACTTTAAGCAGTCCAAGTTCAAAAATACTTCATAAATAACCATAGTGAAGTAAAATTCAAGAATGATCAAAACATGGATACAATCAAAGCTAGTATCGATAATAGATATTTTGGACAAAAAACAAAAATTTAATTTTTCTGTGAATATTATCGTATTCGTGAATAGTATCGTATACGTGAATTGTAACCCTGACACTAAAAGACAAGAATTTCACAAGAAAAATTTTACCAATATTTCGGCATAATGATATTGAAAGTGATAATATCATTTATAAAAAAAAATAACATCCCTTACCTCGAAAGAATAGTACTTCTGGCTGGAATATCGGATATAACTTATTTGAAAAGAACTTGCACCATATAAGCAATACTCAAGTATCAAAATACTCACAAGAATAAACATTGTGATTTTCAATTCTAACCTAAGCACCTATTTATAGCAAAATGCTTAGAACACCAAAAGCGAAAAATTTAGTAAAATATTAATATATTTTATTAAATTTCCTCGCACACAAACTTGGTCCAAAATCAGTCACACACTTCACCAAAAGTCGCAAAAACCTTTTTCATGTAAAAATCACTTAAAACTCAAAAAAAAATAATCAATTAATCCGGAACTTCAATAATTCATAATAAATAGCCCTTTTATCAGAAAAATTTGAATCTTATGTCCATTCCATAGGAAATTCAATTCTCTACAACTTTGTAATTTTAAGTTTTTCTAAATTCCAAACAAAAATTGACCGAAACCCACATACGGACGATTTTATAAGCTATAATCAAATTTCAGTCAAAAAATAGGGTCCACAAACATGAAAAGCATGTTTTAAATATTTTTAGTAACAAAAATACTCTTCCTCCATATTTATTCATATATCCCACATTCATTGTAAAAATATCGCCATTATTATATTATTATAATATAATAATATATTTAAATAATTATTTTATCAGAAAAAAATAAAATAACAATTTTCTACAATTGTCACATTAAAAATTTTCTCCATCTATATCCATATAAAATGAATTTTTTCTTATCATATAAATCAATAATTAATTATTCATCAAGTAATATTACGAGAATCCGCAATCGTGACCGGGTAGTTTCCCGAGAATGAGGGCTTTCAATAAGGATTTTTTCTTTACGCGCGCAATTGATTAGGTGACCAAACCTCTCCTTGAAGCGAACTTTCTAAATATTGCCAATATTGCTATATAATAATATTATTCAAATAATATGAATTATTGATCGATAATGGAAAATCCGTAGTGAAATTATTGAAACAACAATAATATAAAATATCAACGTAGCAATTATTGAATTAATAAATAAAATATTGAGCGATAATTCACATAACAATTATTGAGTAGTGCCTTTTACGTAAGGATCGATAATTAGTGTAATACGATTATCTTCTTGTGTTTAACCACAGTATTTCAACAATATAACAGTAATAACTACTCCATTATTTATAAATAACTTATACTTTTCATTTTCTTCATCGATAAACTTTTATGGGTTATAAAAAATATTTCATTGTAAGATACGGTTAAAAATATTCTTCTATTCGTATGAATATTCTTACCAGATAGTAAAAATATTCACGACCAAGGAATATTGTGTGAATATTTTATAACCACTTGCTTATTTAAAATATTTAGATTTTACCAAAAACGACATTAATATAAGTTGTTTATAAATAATAAATAAATATTTTTGTTATTTATAATAAGTTGAAATACTTCTATATTAAAATATAGATAAAAGATTATCAGATATTAGGTTGATCGATTGCACCAATTATTGATTCTTACGTAGCAAGAAGGTACAACTCAATAATTGTTACACTAATTACTATTCAATATTTTATTTTATCGATTCAATAATTACTACGCTTGATATTTTATATTATTGTTGTTTCAATAATTGTTACTACACAAAGATTTTCCATTATCGATCAATAATTCATATTATTTGAATAATATTATTAGATAGCAATATTGGCAAATGTCTAGAAAGTTCTCTCAAGGAGAGGTTTGGTCACCTAATCACAGCACTCAAAGAAAGAGAAATCCTTATCGGAAAGCCCCTTTTTCGAGAACTACCGGGTCATGATTGATTGATTCTCATAATATTATTTGTGAATAATTAATTATCGATTTATATGATAAGAAAAAATATTCATTTTATGTGGATATAAAGGAGAAAATTTTAATGTGATAATTGTTGAAAATTGTTATTTTATTTTTTTCTCGATAAAATAATTATTTAAATATATTATTATATTATAATAATATAATAATGGTGATATTTTTACAATGAATGTGGGATATATGAATAAATGTGGAGGAAGAATATTTTTGTTACTAAAAATATTTAAAACATGTTTTTCATGTTTGTGGACCCTATTTATTGACAAAAATTTGATTATAAATGTAAAAATCGCTCAGATGCTGGTTTTGGGTCTATTTCGCTTGGAATTTGGAAAAACTTAAAATTACAAAGTTGTAGAGAATTGAATTTCCAATGGAATGGACATAAGATTCGAATTTTTCTGATAAAATGGCTATTTATTATGAATTATTGAAGTTCCGGATTAATTGATTATTATTTTTTTTGGAGTTTTAAGTGATTTTTAAATGAAAAACGTTTTTGTGACTTTTGGTGAGGTGTGTGGCTGATTTTGGACTGTTTTAGGTAGAGGAAATTTAATAAAATATATTAATATTTTATTAAATTTTCTACTTTGGTGTTCTAAGCATTTTCCTATAAATAAGGTGCTTAGGTTAGAATTGAAAATCACACCAGAAACTGAAATTTTCTCTCTCTATATTATCGAGCGTATTCTTGTGAGTATTTTGATACTTTGAGTGTTGCTATAAGGTGCAAGTTCCTTTCAGCGTTATATCTGATATTCCAGCCAGAAGTACTATTCTTTCAAGGTAAGGGATGCTATTTTTTTTATAAATGATATTATCTCTTTCAATATCATTATGCTGAAATATTGGTAAGATTTTTCTTGTTAAATTCTTATCTTTTAGTGTCGGGGTTACTATTCACGTATACCGCACTATTCACATATACGGCACTATTCACAAAAAAATTAAATTTTCGCTTTTTGTCCAAAATATCTATTATGGATACTAGCTTTGATTGTATCCATGTTTTGATCATTCTTGAATTTTACTTCACTATGGTTATTTATGAAGTATTTTTGAACTTAGATTGTTTAAAGTACAAATCCTTATTATTTGTTCTTTTGTTTCACTGAATTCGTTTTCTTTAAAATATTTTTCATCATCCTCAGTCCTAAATGATGATATTACTGAATATCTTTGGCCTGTAGAAAGTAAGGATGGTTAATTTTCTTATGAATATCTTTGGCCCAGAGTGCAAAGATGTACAGTGTTGAGATGAATATGACTAACTAATGAATATCTTTGGCACAGAGTAAAAGATGAATATTTTATTCAAGATGTATATTGATTGATGTTACAAGGATAAAATATTGATGATAAACTTTAAATTCATAGAAGAAAGTAGATTTCATTCTCTACGTAACTCTTCTAATGAATTATTATTTCCGCTGCGAATATTGATTTAAAACATGTTGTCTATTGTATTCTATCAGATTTTCCCTGTTGAGGACTAACGATAATTTGTTCTATGTTATCTTAGTCATAATATTCTTTACTGGGCTAGTTGATCTCACCCTTTTCCTTTTTGTTCCATTTTTCTTCTTAGGAGGCGAGAATGTAGCAAGTACTAGTCGGGGTATGGAATGAAGGTTCTAGAAAGTCTTTTTAGTAGTCCTCACTATTTTGTAAAATAGTGTATCAATAATTGTAATGAGGACTTATTTGAGTGTTGATATTGTCTAGAAGACAATATTTGTTTTTAAACTCACAGTTTATGTGTTGTCGTATTTTGTACGACAATTGTATTAATAAAGTTGTAGTTGTTCCTGTACCATGTATTTGGCGACTCAGAATGAGTGTTGTATACCTATTTTGGGAGCATCACAGTGGTCCAGACGTTTGCCGAAGCTAACTCAGAGATCGTAGTGTGCTCTCGGAAACGTAGAGTCTGCAAGATGAGCAAGTGAAGATCGTAGTGTGCAAATCCTTGAGAGAGATCGTAGTGTTCTCTTCAGACCAAGCACCAATGTGACAAGACACCACGATATGGATCGTAGAGTATCATCTACCTTGTGTCAGAAGCATCGAGTCCTACTTTTGTTTGGAGACAAATTCTAACAAATGTGGAATGGTTTTGAAACGTTGAAATCCTCACCAGTCCAAATGGTACAAAAGATATCCTTAGTATTCAACAAAAGGAACGTATTCAAGAAGATAAGGAAAGGACCATAGGACAGAGGAAAAACACCTTTTCAGGTGTTAGGTGGGAAAGCAGTCTGCTGTGTCAGTGGGCTAGAATGCAATTCAGAAGGTGTGCAAAAAAGTCTCCATCAAAGTTCAGAAATGTCAAACGTATTTAATGCTTCAACAAATGGCTACAACGAATAGATTTCAAGGATAACATATATGCAGAACATATGCAGCTGATAGATCTAAGCAAGCATTGAACAAAAACGTAAAAGAACACTCAACGCTCAACTCTACGATCTGAGAAAAAGAGGAAGCTTGCTCAGCTACTCAGTTCTTTTGAACAAGTGCTTAACTACAACTGAGTAGCATCAATCACGAACTCAACAACTACCAATCAACTGAAGTAAGAGTTCCAAGTCAGAAGGACTAGAAGAGTTCTAAGTGAACTGTGAAGAACCAAGTCTGCTGGACTTGAAGAGTTCAAGAGTGAACTAAGAAGTGCCTAGACTGCTGGTCTAGAAGAAATCTGCGAGATTTAGAAAGTGTAAAAGACATCCTTAGTGGATTTCCTACTCGAGGAGTAGAAGAGTGGACTAGGAGATTTAAGTGCTCTGCCACCGGTATCGAATGAAGTCATGCTCACATTGTCAAAACTGCATCCAAAGTTGCTGGGGAAATGTCCAAAGAATTCGATAAGAAAGTAGATGAATTAATAAATATAATTATCGAAAACCTATCAAAATGTGATGAACTCTACTTCCAAAAGATTGTTGAGCATAAAGCAGTAGTTTTATCGCTTCAAAACACCAATATAAAATCTGTCAATCTTCTTTCAGATAAAGTTTTCTCAATGAGCTTCACTTTGCTCGACTTCAAGGGTCTTGTTAGCTAGTCAATGGAAATGATTGATAATGCTCTGAAACTTGTTCACCATCATCGCGATCAAGATAAAGCCAAGTATCAAGAGTCCAGATATGACATTTTTTTGTCCAGAAGCTAAATACAAAAACTGGTTAACACTGTCAAGAAGCTCTCTGAAAAAGTAAATGCTCTACGAAATGAAAGAGATGCTGACAAAAAAGTGAGAGGAGACGACCTTAACAATCATCAATTGCTCCTCGTCATCATCCCTTTAGAAATATTTCTTCTGCACCTTAAGTCATACCTCTGGGCAGAGGATAGTTAAGTGGATAGACAGCCCAATCTTCCTCATCTAGGCCAAGATCGTCGAATGCAATAACACCTATTGGCTTACAACTCCCGTCCAGTGACCCAACCTTCATGGGAAAAAATATTTAATGATCTCACATAGAAAGGGAAGAACGATTCGACATGCCATATCTTGGACCCAAAGCCTTATTTGAAGAAATTCAAATAAGAGCATAGGAAGGGAGAGAAAGTTATTTGAGAAGGAGAGAAGCTGGAAGAAGATATCCGCCAAGGAGTAAAAGAGGTAAGAGGTAAATCAATAGTTATGCTGTATTTTATTTTTTAAATTTCTTTTACTCTATGTAAAATTATTTTTCATTCATCAATAAATTCATTCATTCTTTTTAGAAATACAGTTGCTCTATATGTAAGTCACATTTAAATTTATAATATCAAATTAATTGCATCTTAGAATTGATGATTGTTTAAAACTATTGGTTTTGTCATCATCAAATAAGGGGATTGTTAATATAATGCATATTTTGGATTTTATGATGATATAATGTATATTTGTAACTAGTAGCTTTGTAAAGTCCTTATAATAAAAATGGTGTAAAAGGGCTCAAATTAGAAGATCAAACTTGTTATGTTGATCTATTTCGTTGAGTGAATCTAATGTATAGATCTTAAGTCAATAGACGATCATAGAGCATACTTGTTGAAGATCATAAAGTATATTGAATATCTTAGAATACATTGATGATCACGGAGTCTTGTAGAGCATACTAGTCAAAGATCGTAAAGTACATTAAAGATCGTAAAGTCTGCTGAAATCGTAAAGTCTACTGAGAATCATATAGCCTACCAATCTTAGAGCCATAAATTCAAATGTTTTAAGATTGCAAAATCTTCAAGTCATTATTCAAGACTCTAAGAGTACACACAATAAGCAAGTGATTAGAGTACAGGTGAAGATCATTTGAACAAACGAAGACTTAGAGAAGCTTTGTAGAGTATATTGAATTTTTATAGAGTTCGCCTAGCCAGGTACTCTACGATTAGGAAAATCCTAGAGTACATCAGTTCTAATAATAGACTATCAATGACAAAACTCGTATAGTGAAGAATCCAAAGAAGTTTGTTGAATATCTTAAGACTAAGGAGAAGGTCAGATCGAAATATGTCTAACAAGTAGTTTGGTGAAGTGACAACACCCACGCGAGTATCTACGTAGCAGTACTGATGTGATATATCATAGTCAAAAGTTGACACATCCTTTCCAAAAGTAAACAATTAGAAATCTTCTACAATCATAGTATTAAATGAGCAATGAAAACTTTCCAACGGGGAAAAAACTTGAGGAAGGTGAATAAGAGGGCAAACAGATTCAATCAAACAATAACGATTAAACATTAAAATTTTGAATTGTTGTCAAACTAAAAAGAACACTACTCTACGAACTTGAACAACTTGTTCAGTTGCTAAGTCATTCAACACTGAACTTCAAGAAACTTAGTAGAACCTCAAAAATCACTCTCTTAGTGTTCTTTTTTGTCTTAGTGACCTATTGTAACCAAGTCTCAGTGACTTAAAGAAATCTTAGTGATTTATTGTATCCAAGTCCTAATGACTTGAAGAGATCTTAGTGATCTATTGTGTCCAATTCTTTATGACTGGAATGAATCTTTGTGATTCATTTTATGTAACTATTATGTGTGAACAAATCTTAGTGAACACCAATCCTTAGTGGATTATTCTTACTTAAGAGTAAAAGAGTGGATTAGAAGATCTTTGTACTACGAACCACTTAAAAATATTGTCTCTTTTAATTTCTTGCACTTATCTTTTTGCAAATGTATTTAATTATTCTGTGACTTAGTTTCACATTTTTTACGAAATTCAGAACTGTGAATTTTCTTAAATCTTTGAAGTGGTTTTTCAAACTATTATTTCGCTGTGCAAAAGCTATTAAATTAACCTACTTAAATTATAATTTGGTAATAAGTCTTTAAAAGCAAATTATTTTAAAGGATATATTTAACCCCTTTCTAGATCTTTTAGTGCCTTTGAGATGTAACAAACACCTTACTATTTAAAATAATATATAAAATAATTTAAATTTTATTTATTAAAAGTTGGGGTCTTACAACCTATCTAAAAGTAGTATGCATACAAGTCAATCATGTATGATGATAAAGCATATACTTTGTAAATAATCTTATTCATTTATGAATAAAAGTATTAATTTATTAAAGGCATTTAATTATCTACATGTTTCTATTTTAATAATATGTGATAAACCCATAGTTTTAAGCAGTGTTTTTAGAATCATGATGAGATCATGCTAATGAGATCTAAATTCTTAGATAGCTTAAAAACTAAAATGTTTCCAATCACTGGATTACTAAAAAGGGGATTAGTGAATCCGGATAGATTGGTACATATGTTGCTTGCTCATTAGATGAAGATGATTTATCTCATGATCATTTGTGTGGAGGCATTAAAGCAAGTATGTAGGAGTTTATTGGAGAATAAGTTCATTGAACGTGGCTCGCTAAGGAATACCTAATGGAGTTTTACATGCATGTCAATTGGAATTCATGTAGTGATAGCAGTACAAGTGATCCTTAGACTTGAGATCATCATAGTATCTTGTGTATAATGAATTATACTTTGACTTATTTCTTAAGACCCTTTTGCTAGGTTTTGTGAAAATCAAAGTAGCAATCAAAATTGCAAAATATAGCGGAAGCGAGATAAAATCAGATTTTAAAATTTTTCATAAACCAATTACCCGGATCATCCTTTATGCATATTATTAATTAAACGAAGAATAAGAAATTATGAAATCATACCCTTGTAGAAACGAGCTTCCTCAGGTACGAGTTCACCTCCTACTTCTCCGCGATCTCCTTGAATCTCCGGGTAGATTCCTTCCTTTGATTAATGTAAGCCACCCAAGTGTATGGCCTCTATAGGTGATCCACCAAGGAAGAGGAATTTTTCAAGAAGAAGATATTTGGCTCAAACCCTAGTTTTTCCTATCTGAATAAGAAAAGGGGTGTACTCTCCAAATCTTAGAATTACGTATATTAGATATCTAATATAAGACTCCTCTTATAAAGATATCATGTAACCCTATTTTAATTAAAATAAGGTATTATTTATTTAATTAAACTCTTTTAATTAAATGGGCTCCCTAATCCTATTAGGGTTAATTAATTAAACTCCTTTAACTAATTTTCTTTCCTAATCCAATTAGGAATAAATGAGAGTACTTATATTAAATTAATTCCTAAACCTTTTAGAAATTAAAATAATAATAATTATAATAATATTAATAAGACTCCTCTTATTAATTTATATTTAATATTTCTAAAATATTAAATAATAAATATTAAGCTATTTAATTTATTCTATCACCATAGATTAAATTAAATATACTTAATATATTATTACAATTATGCCATTAACTTCTTAAATAATTATTCTTCCTTTTATGGTGTGACCCTTTAGGTTCTCCATATTAAACCTAGGTTGTGAATAAATCAATTAGAACAATTTAATCTCATTTAAATAAATAAATTAAACAAATAATTTATTTAAATAAATAACATTTATTCTACAATAGGGATAAGCCTCCCTAGCGATTAACGACTTTTCGTATAATATAGATTTCAACATTAATCATAAAAGAACCTTTGAGTAAATAGTTACCGCATAATTCAATCCTTCCACCATACTATGTCCCAATTAAATATAAGACATGGAATTACCGTCAAAGTCTTATTTTATTTAATTATATGTATTTCGATTCCTAAATGAATAACTCCCCAATGAATGCAAATTAGAAACTACTTTCTAATTTCATTCCACCTTAACCAAGGATTCTGGGTTGTCATTTATCAAATCACATAGACATTTCTCCTTTTACTAGAAGTGGTAGATTCTTTATCGATCATTCATTATCTTCATATATAACTTATTACACCCAAGCATACCCTTTGATATACTCTAAGAGTCTTAAGGAATAAGTCAAAGTGTAATTCATTATATATAAGATACTATGATGATCTCAAGTCTAAGGATCATTTGTACTACTATCACTACAGAATTCCTATTGACGGTAAGTAAAACTCCATTAGGTATTCCTTAGCGAGTCACGCTCAAATGAACTTATTCTCTAATAAGCACCTATATACTTGCTTTAGTGTCTCCACACAAATGATCATGAGATCAATCATCCTCATCCAATGAAAGCAAGCAACGTATGTACCAATCTATCCGGATTCACTAATCCCCAATTTAGTAATCCAATGATTGGGAACTATTTTAGTTTTAAGCTTTCTAAGAATTTAGATCTCATTAGAATGATCATCATCATTATTCTAAAAGCGTTGCTTAAAACTATGGGTTTATCACATATTATTAAAACAGCACCATGTAGATAATAAATGCCTTTAATAAATAATTCTTTTATTAATAAATAAATAAGATTGATTACACAGTATATGCTTTATCATCATACATGATTGGCTTGTATGCATGATACTTTCAATCTCCCACTTGCACTAAAGCCAATCGCCGTGGTATCTCATACTCATCTTCTCTAAGTGACGATCAAACTGCTGTTGTCTTAACGCTTTAGTAAATGGATCTGCAATATTGTCTTGAGAGTCCACACGCTCCAAGGTGACGTCTCCTCTTTCAATGATCTCTCTGATCAAATGAAATCGCCGCAACACGTGTTTGGATTTCTGATGAGACCTGGGTTCCTTAGCTTGCAATGTGACTACAATGTTGTCACGAGAATAAAGGCACTTTGGTCCTTTAATGCTAGGAACCACACCAAGTTCGGTAATGAACTTCTTTATCCAAATGCTTCCTTTTTGCGCCTTCACTTGCGCTATGTATCATCACATTTGAATCAAGAATCGTTTCATTGCTTGAACTTTTCCAACTCATTGCGCCACCGCTTAAGGTAAACACATACCCCAAAAGGATTTCTCATCATCTTGGTCTCTGCTTTGAAAACTTGAGTCTCATGAAGCCCTCTAGTTTTAATTCGCACCCACCGTAGACAAGAAATACATCCTTAGTTCTTCTTAAGTACTTTAGGATATTTTTCACCGCCTTCAAAGGTTCTTCTCTCGATTCGACCGATATCTCGCTTTCGATACACTAAGTGCATGAGCGACATCTGGTCTAGTACATATCATACCGTATATGATAGATCCTATTATCAAAGCATAAGGAATCTTACTCATACGGTTTCTCTCCTCCGTGTCTTTGGGGCTTGTTTCTTGGAGAGATGTATTCCATGGCTCATCCAAGATGAGACCTCTTTTAGAATCTTCCATGCTAAACCTTTTTAGCATCATGTCAATGTACGTTCCTTGGGATAAGCCAAGCATCCTATTAGATCTATCTCTATAGATCTTTATCCCTAAAATATAGGATGCTTCTCCCAAGTCCTTCATGGAGAAGTGTTTAGATAACTTGATTTTAATTGTTTGCGGAAAGATAGAATATCATTCCCTATCAGTAATATATCATCAACATATAATACAAGGAATGAAATAGCGCTCCCACTAACCTTTTTGTACACACATGGTTCATCCTCATTTTTGATAAAATCAAACTTTTTGATTGTCTCATCAAAACGGATGTTCCACCTACGAGAAGCTTGCTTTAATCCATAAATGGATCGTTGAAGCTTATGCACTTGATTTGTTCCAACCTTTGAAACAAATCCCTCTGGTTGTGTCATATACACATCCTCCTCAAGTTTCCCATTGAGGAAGGCCGTTTTCACGTCCATCTGCCAGATTTTGTAGTCATAGTAAGCTGCAATCGCAAGCAAAATCCGAATGGACTTGAGCATTGCTACTGGTGAGAAGGTTTCGTCATAGTCAACTCCTTGTCTTTGTTTGAAACCTTTTGCAACCAGTCGGGCCTTATAGGTCTCTACCTTGCCGCCTGCTCCAGTCTTTCTTTTAAAGACCCATTTACACCCAATAGGCTTAATGCCTTCAGGTGGTGAGACCAAAGTCCATACTTGGTTCTCATACATGGAGTCCATCTCGGTTTCATGGCTTCTTTCCATTTCTCCGAGTCTTTACTACTCATAGCTTTGCTCAGTAATTCAATGGATCATCATCATTTATGATCGTACCTCATTGTCATCTTCTATGACAAGTCCATACCGTCTGCATCTTTGGTACTCTTCCGTATTCTGAATATAGGTGTGGTATGTAAGAATCTCTACTTGGTTAGGTACCTCACTTTGATCTCGTAGTATTTTGTGGTTCTTGAACTTCTTCAAGATATATCTTACTCCCAATCGACCCCTTCAAGGATAAACTCCTTTTCCAAGAAGGCAAGATGTTTCATAACAAACACCTTTTGATCACTTGGATGATAGAAATAATACCCGATGTTTCTTTAGGATATCCCACAAATCTACATTTGTCGATCTAGTCTGCAGCCTTTATCGCTTTCAAACTTTTTTTCGACATAAGCGGACAACCCCAAGTCTTAACATGCTTAAGATTTGGTTTCCTCCCGTCCCCATAACTCATATGGGGTCTTGGGGATGGATTTTGTAGGTACCTTGTTAAGTAGGTATGCACAATGATTCTAGGGGCATATCCCGTAAGAAATTGGAAGGTCTCAAAACTCATCATAGATCGAACCATGTCCAACAATGTTCGATTTCTCCTTTCAGATACACCATTCATTTGTGGCGTCCCTCGTGGAGTCCATTGTGAGATTATACCATTTTCTTTGAGACAATTGAGAAACTCACCACTTAAGTATTCTCCTCCTCGATCGATCGAAGAATCTTAATACTCTTACCGGTTTGCTTCTCAACTTCACTTTTGAACTCTTTGAACTTTTCAAATGATTCGATTTGTATTTCATTAAATACACATATCCAAATCTTGAGTGGTCGTCAATGAATGTAATAAAATAAGAATACCCTCCTCGTAAGCGATTAGTTGTCATAGGTCCACATACATCTCGTGTACCAACGCTAACAACTCAGAACTCTTTCTCCTTTTCCACTAAAAGGAGATTTAGTCATTTTACCCATGAAACAAGATTCACGGGTTGGATATGATTCATAATCGATAGCTCTAGAGCCCATCTTTATGCAACTTGGATAATCTTGTTTCATTAATATGACCGAGTCTACGATTACCACATGAAGGTATAATTAACATCATCTCTTTTCTTTTTATTAGTTTGTTCAATTTGAAATATATTTTCATGCAAGTCAAGTATATAAAGTCCATTTCGCAAAAATTACCAACACCATATAAAACATTATCATTATAAATGGAACAACTGTTGTTCTTTATTATAATATTAAAACCATCCATATCCAATACGTAGATAGAAATAATGTTTCTAATGATATTTGGAACAAAATAACAATTATTTAAATTAATGAACTTGCCCAGAGGCGGTGCTAAACAATAAGTCCCTACAGCCTAATAATGTGAACCTTTGCTCCATTTCCCACTCGTAGGACGACCTCATCCTTGCTCAGCTTTCTACTTCTGACCAGTCCCTGCATATTATTACATATGTGAGAACCACATCCGGTATCCAATACCCAAGTAGAAGATTGACTTTCGTAAAATTAATTTCAATCATAAACAAACCTTGATTAGGATTCAAGCTTCTCCAAGCTTCTTCTCGCTTTTTGTTCTCGCAAGATAATCCTTGCGCCCTCTTCCAAATGACTCGACTTGTTGCAAATGGAAGCAAATTCCTTTGCTAGTTGGATCGTGTTTCTTTTGATCCTTCACTTTCACCTTTCCCTTAGCCTTCTTGGATTTCTTCCTTTCGAAGATACCTTGGGCCTCTTCCTTTTCTTGGAAGAATCATCCACCAGTAAGACATGGTTCTTCTTGGATGGGAAGTGACCTTCAGCATTTTTCAACATGTTAAGTAATTCGTGCAAGCGGTGACATCCAACTTATTCATGTGAAAATTCACAACAAATTGTGAGAAGGTGTCCAGGGAGTGACCGCAAGACTAAATCTTGACTCAACTCCCCATCCATGACGAACCCCAAGTCATCCCAAGACGTTCAATCGATTGATCATCTTTAGGACATGAGTCTCAATTCAGCGGTGCCCTCGGTCATCCGAGATCTAAGAGCTCCTTAGATATTTCATATCTAGCGGTCCTACTTTGCTCACCATACAACTCTCCAAGGTGCGAGAGCATAGTAGGAGCATCCATGTTTTCATCTTGATCTTCAAGCTCATATCATGGATGCGAGCATGATGCATTGAGCCACGATGCATCATCTTGCCACCGCTTAAAAGTAGCAATCTCTTCCTCGGAGGTCGTCTCTCGCAACTTTTTAGTAGATGCAGGCGAATTTAGGACATAAGAAATCTTTTCAAAGAAGAGAACAATTCTCAGATTCCTTAACCAAATCAGTGTAGTTCTAATCCGGGTTACTTTGTTAGCATCAAGTATGCTTATGAGTGAAATTAGTGAATGTGACATTTTCAAAATTACGCATGTAAAAAGACAATATTTTAGCAAACATTCATTTATTAATTACCAAAATAAATTAGGTCTTATTTTATATTGGTATCTCCCACTATTTTCTTCAAACTATATTACCCTCATGTATATAGTTCGGCAAAATCTAATTAAAGTTTTTGCTAGTGAGAATAAGGATCCCATTTCAAATATATATAGCCTTGTGGTGACACAACAAACTATATATAAATAAATAGGTAGACAACTCCTTGTCAATTACATCAACATGTAACTCCTTATGTTTTGCCTCTTGGATTATTTTGATCAAGTGGTGGCACATCCGAATCAAAATTATCTAAGTTAAGTCCAACCTAGCACTTTCATATATTCAAAAAAAAAAATATCGCCTTGTGGTGACACAACAAAACAATATTGTTCAATTTTCTTTATAAGCATCAAATGTAATAAATTAACATCTTAAATACTTAATACTTGCCTTGCGGTGACACAACAAACTCATATTAAATATTTAATACTCTATTAATTTTATCATGCTGAAGGCGACGTTCGATATTCTAAATATCTTTGAACGCTTAAGACTTAATAAAAAAAACTTTGAGGATTTGTTATTATTTGTCTCATCTTGTTTAAGCGCAAGCATGCAAATATATATATAAAATACGCGTCATATTATTAAACATGCGAAGCATGTTTGCATAATATATAATATATATAATACTAGCATGCACATATAGAATACTATATTCTACTACCCTTGATTGATTATGGACTTTTATTCTAGTTTGGTTCACTAGAGCCACCAAGTGAACCAAAAGGTCAAACCCTAGGGTGCAAAGAATAAACATTTAAATATAACTATTTCATTTAAACCCGGGCTCCATTACAAACGGGTCTTCAAACGCTCCTTGATCTCCGGTTCTTCAAAAAATTCTAACTAATCCTATTACATTAAACTATTTAATTTAAATAGAAACCTTGATCGTAAGTCAAGGGAAGTACATAGGAGAGAGATAGAATTTACATCTAGAAGAAAACCAGAAAAGACGAGGTACGCAGACCCCATTTAATAAAACCCATTCATTCAAACATCCAACTAAAATAAATCCAATCATATTGGTCAATTGTCCATAATCAATCCCATTTATTATCATACATATCATCATATGTATCAATAAAGAAAATCATTCCATATATATATGAGTATCATTTAATGGGCAATTTTATGTTGCGTGAAATCCAATTTCAAGATTAAAATAAACTCTTTTATTTTAATTTTAAAATTATTAAAATTAATATATATATATATATATATATATAACAATTATATATATATATATATAAAAAGTCCAACTCTTTAAAAATTTCCGGACCTTGCTGGAATCTCCTGGACACTTAAGTATTTTATACATACTGCTCTCCTATAAATATTTGGACAAAACATATATTTATACAAAACATATATTTAATATATTTATACATATTTATAGGAGAGCAGGCGTTGTTGTTGTTGTTTTTTTTTTTTAAATGCCGTCCCACGTGATCAAATCACTGCCATACGGATAGCCTTCAAAAATCTAGTAACCTCCCAAGCTGCTTCGGTCCAGTCAAAAAAAAAAAAAAAAAAAAACAGGAACCTTTTTAGTCATCCATTATCGGTCAACGTGATGCCCCTTTGAATTTTTAAACGTGACAGCAGGTCACGGTTTTTATATATTCAAGCTACGGTTTTTTCTTTTTTTTTTCATAAAATAATAATTTTATACAATAAATTATGCCCAATAAATTATTCAAAATACATACCCATACATATTTAGAATCTAAATAATTAATAATTCGCATAAAGTTTGGCTCATGATACCACTGTTAGGTTTTGTGAAAATCAAAGTAGCAATCAAAAAAAAAAAAAATATAGCGGAAGCGAGATAAAATCAGATTTTAAAATTTTTCACAAACCAATTACCCGGATCATCTTTTATGCATATTATTAATTAAACGAAGAATAAGAAATTATGAAATCATACCTTGTAGAAACGAGCTTCCTCGAGTGCAGGTTCACCTCCTACTTCTCCGCGATCTCCTTGAATCTCGGGTAGATTCCTTCCTTTGATTAATGTAAGCCACCCAAGTGTATGGCCTCTATAGGGTGATCCACCAAGGAAGAGGAATTTTTCAAGAAGAAGAGATTTGGCTCAAACCCTAGTTTTTCCTATCCTAATAAGAAAAGGGTGTACTCTCCAAATCTTAGAATTACGTATATTAGATATCTAATATAAGACTCTCTTATAAAGATATCATGTAACCCTATTTTAATTAAAATAAGGTATTATTTATTTAATTAAACTCTTTTAATTAAATGGGCTCCTAATCCTATTAGGGTTAATTAATTAAACTCCTTTAACTAATTTTCTTTCCTAATCCAATTAGGAATAAATGAGAGTATACTTATATTAAATTAATTCCTAAACCTTTTAGAAATTAAAATAATAATAATTATAATAATATTAATAAGACTCCTCTTATTAATTTATATTTAATATTTCTAAAATATTAAATAATAAATATTAAGCTATTTAATTTATTCTATCACCATAGATTAAATTAAATATACTTAATATATTATTACAATTATGCCATTAACTTCTTAAATAATTATTCTTCCTTTTATGGTGTGACCCTTTAGGTTCTCCATATTAAACCGGTTGTGAATAAATCAATTAGAACAATTCTAATCTCATTTAAATAAATAAATTAAACAAATAATTTATTTAAATAAATAACATTTATTCTACAATAGGGATAAGCCTCCCTAGCGATTAACGACTTTCCGGATAATATAGATTTCAACATTAATCATAAAAGAACCTTTGAGTAAATAGTTACTGTATAATTCAATCCTTCCACCATCTACTATGTCCCAATTAAATATAAGACATGGAATTCTTTGTCAAGTCTTATTTTATTTAATTATATGTATTTCGATTCCTAAATGAACAACTCCCAATGAATGCAAATTAGAAACTACTTTCTAATTGCATTCCACCTTGGCCAAGGATTCCTGGGTTGTCATTTATCGAATCACATAGGACATTTCTCCTTTTACTAGAAGTGGTATATTCTTTATTGATCATTCATTATCTTCATATATAATTTATTACACTCAAGCATACCCTTTGATATACTCTAAGAGTCTTAAGGAATAAGTCAAAGTGTAATTCATTATATATAAGATACTATGATGATCTCAAGTCTAAGGATCATTTGTACTACTATCACTACAGGAATTCCTATTGACAGGTAAGTAAAACTCCATTAGGTATTCCTTAGCGAGTCACGTTCAGTGAACTTATTCTCTAATAAGCACCTACATACTTGCTTTAGTGTCTCCACACAAATGATCATGAGATCAATCATCCTCATCCAATGAGCAAGTTAACGTATGTACCCAATCTATTCGGATTCACTAATCCCCAATTTAGTAATCCAATGATTGGGAACTATTTTAGTTTTAAGCTTTCTAAGAATTTAGATCTCATTAGAATGATCATCATCATTATTCTAAAAGCGTTGCTTAAAACTATGGGTTTATCACATATTATTAAAACAGCACAGTATATGCTTTATCATCATACATGATTGGCTTGTATGCATAATACTTTCACCTTTATGGTATATCAAAGAGTATGCTTGAGTGTAATAAATTATATTTGGAGATAATAAATGATCAATAAGAAATTTATCGCTTCAAGTAAAAGAAGGGATATGTCCTATGTGATTCGATAAATGACAATCCAGGAATCCTTGGTCAAGGTGGAATAAAATTAGAAAGGAGTTTCTAATTTACATTTATTCAGAGATGTGCATTTGGGAATCGAAATACATATAATTAAATAAAATAAGACTTGACAGTAATTTTATGTCTTATATTTAATTGGGACATTGTATGGTGGAAGGATTGAATTGTACAATAACTATTTACTTAAAGGTTCTTTTATGATTAAAGTTAAAATCTATATTATCTAGAAAGTCGTTGATCGCTAAGGAGGCTTATCCTTATTTTATAATAAATATTATTTATTTAAATAAATTATTAATTTATTTATTTACTTAAATAAGATTAGAATTGTTCTAATTGATTTATTCATAACCGGTTTCATATAGAGAACCTAAAGGGTCACACTATAAAAGGAAGAATGTTTATTTAAGAAGTAAATGGAATAATTGTAATAATAAGTTAAGTATATTCAATTTAATCTATGGTGATAGAATAAATTAAATAGCTTAATATTTAATATTTAATATTTTAAAAATATTAAATATAAATTAATAAGAGGAGTCTTATTATTATTATTATTATTATTATTATTATTATTATTATTATTATTATTATTATTAAGTTAATTCCTAATGGTGTTTGGGAATTAATTAATATTAGTACTCCCATATATTCCTAATAAGATTAGGGGGCTAATTAATTAAAAAATTATTAATTATTTCTAATTAGATTAAGAAGTCTAATTAATTAAAGGAGTTTAATTAATTAAATAAAAAATACCCAATTCCTAAATAGTTTAGTACGATTCCCTACATCTATAAAAGAAAGTCTTTTTATGGAGAGAGTGTGAGACCCCGAATTTTATGAAATAAAAGTATTCAATTTTTTTATTTTGGTAAATAGTTAAATTCATAAAAGTTTAAAGTTAAGGGTGACATTTGAAAAATTTTCAAAGTAAGTGATGATGAAGTTTTGTTTTATTAGTATTATTAATGTAATAAAATAGAAAAAACTTTTATATAAAAGCAGAATAATTTTATAAAGTTATTCTATAAATAAATATATTATATTATATTTTATTATGCAGTATTTTGCATAGTAAAATCTTTTTTTATATAAAATGAATACTTTTATAAAGTTATTCGTTTTATTAGATTATAAATAGAATATATTATATTTTATTTAAAAGATTTTGCTTTAAATATGGACCGTCCAGATTAAAAGTAAATCAATCTGGACCGCTTATGAATTAGTTACTATCGCAATCCATTCTTACATAAATAGAAGCTCATTCCTTCATTATTTCTTCTTAATTCACTTTGAAACTCTAGAGAGAGAATTCTCCTTCTATAATTTTGAGCATATTTCTTTAGAGTTTAAGAAAGCTTTGAGCATAGTACAAGTTTTCTTCGAGTATATCATCGCCCCTACCCAATTGAGATAATACTCTTCTTTCAATGGTAAGGGATATTATTTATTGTACATATAAGGGATATTATTTCTTTTGTATTTATGAAGAGAACTTATGTTATTCCATTCCTTGTTATTATGTTGAATAACTTTTTTTATCTAAGTACCGCATACATGGTGAAATTCTTCTGTTATTCCATTCCTTATTATTATGTTGGAATAACCTGTCTATGCAAAGTACCACATACATGGTGAAATTCTATTATTATTCCATTCTTTATTATTCTGTCGGAATATCCTGTCTGTGCGTTTTACGCCGAACCTACTTTCGTCTTTATTATTCTGTTGGAATACCCTGTTTGTGCGTTTTACGCCTGACCTAGTTCCGTTATTTATTATTACATTGGAATAACCTATCTATCAATCTGCATGCATGGTGATTTCTTTTGTTATTCCATTCTTTATTATACTCAGTTGGTTAAAGTTTTGATTTCTATACTCCATGAAATTAGTGGAATATCCTTATATTTGTGTTTCATCCAAATCTTTTTCATGGAAATATTTTTCTCGAGCATTCTTGAATTTTACTCTCTGAAAGAAGTATCATGTTGACAATTTGGACGTTATTAGTTCCTAGATAAATTAATTCTTGAACTTGTTTTATTGAATTCTTATATCATTGTCATCATTCTCATGTATATATTATGTTGATAGTCATATGTGGCCTGTAGTGCATAGATGGACTTGGTATGATTATGATCAAGGATTATTCAATATAATCATAACCGTAATGTTACAAATTATGTGGAAGAAGTCCTCATTAGCCCGTAGTGCATTGATGGACAGTTTTTGGTATGATTATGGCTATAGATTCTCTTCGGCCAAGGGTGCAAAGATGAATTGTTTTATGGCATGATCAGGACCGTTAATGAAAACACGATTATCTTTGGCCCGTAGTGCATGGATAATTCATGGTCGTGATACTAAAAGAATATCCTTGGCCTATAGTGCAGGGATGAATTGATGATGTGGATTAATTATTGAGTTGTGTCTCAGCAATGAAATATTAATTCATGGATATGATAATAATGAATATCCTTGGTAGTAGTGCATGGATAATTCATGGATGTGATATTAACGAATATCCTTGGTCGTAGTGCAGGGGTGATTCGATGATGTGGATTATTTATTAAGTTGAGTCTCAGCGATAAAATATTGATAATAAGTTTTTAAATTCGTAGGAGATAGTAGATATCATCCTCTACTTGACTCTTCTAGAATACAGTTGTATGTCTTTGGCCTGTAGTGAAAAGATGAATTATTAATGAATATCTTTGGCTGTAGTGCAAAGATGAATTTATTAGTATGATTATGAGCAGGGATTGTGATTTGGTATAACCATGATTTTTGATGTTTCAGGTGAAGATAGGTGATGAAAATTATCTTCGTCCTGGGTGCGAAAAGGAATTCAGAATCACAATTATGATTATGAGTTATTCATATGATTGTTGACAGGAATTGTTGATTAATGTTACATGGATAAAACATTATTGGTGGAGTTTTAACATGGAGAAGATAATAGACCTAAGGGTCTATTTGACTCTTTTAATGGATTGCTCGTTCTGCTGCAACTATGGTTGAAAAGTTTTATTATCTATCATATGTTCTAAATCTCTAATTTATTATTGACAAAGCTATTGAAAATTTAATTATCTTTAGTTATGATATTCTTTACTGGGCTAGTTGTGCTCACCCTTTTGCTTCACAATTCCTTTCAGGTAATAAGAGTGTAGCTGGGTCGAGCGGGGATAACAGGGGAATAGAATGGTGGTCTATAGCTGTTGAGGTTCTCCCTATATAGTATGAAAATAATTTTATTGAGAACTTTAGATAAGTGTGTCGTATTTTATACGTCATTTGATATTTAATTTTGGTGAACCAAATAGGGTGAGACGAACCCAACTTTGGAAGGGTGTTTTGTCACTATCATACAAGATGTCTAATGACATACAACCTGGTGTTATCATAAGACAGGGTTGTGCACATCCACTTGTTGAGTATATCTACGAGCACTACTTATATGATCTTGGAGTTTATTTGAAATATAATTTTCACTTGGAGACAGTGGAGAATGTTATATGTCAAGAGAAGACTCACCATTGGAAGGAGCATGATAGTAATCTTTTCATTTTTCTTTGGGGTCTATTGGGTCAACCAAGGATAATTCTCTGGACATATGATATCTATCATAACTTAGATTCATGGCCTCCTATGTACGAAGGTTTCCTTGAGCACTTCCCAAAGATTTTAATCTCTAAAATAGTTTTTGACTATACTTTTATGTAAAGTACCATTGTAAGGTTGTGGTAAAGGCACCATGAGAGTTACATACATTTGTATTAAAACTCACAGTATACCTGTCGTCATATTCTGTACGACAGTTCAATAATTGTATAAATGAAGTTTGTATTTGATTTTTATAGTGTGATATATGGCGACTCAAGATGAGTGATGTATACCTAATTTGGGGGTGTCATATTTGGTATCAGAGGTTAGGGATATGGTTGCTGGCGGAGATATGAGTCTAGAACTAGGAGGGGAGAGACGAGTAATATACTTCTCTAGTGTGTGACTTACCTAAGCTGAAATTGTTTACTTGATAAGTTGACAAATTATGATATGTCAATTAAGCTTGTTTTGAAGTATATTCTAGAAGGATATCTGAAACTCAGGAGATGAGCAATGAGAAAATCATGATACAGAGGAAATAACCGGGAAGGTACAATCCGAAAAGAAAGCAAGGTATTCTCATCTCTTCGAAATACCAAGTACGTACGTCAATTTCGAGGGCGAAATTTCATAAGGAGGGGAGATTGAGAGACCCCAAATTTAATGAAATAAAAGTATTCAATTTTTCTATTTTGGTGAATAGTTAAATTGACAAAAGTTTAAAGTTAAGGGTGACATTTGAAAATTTTTCAAAGTAAGTGATGATGAAGTTTTGTTTTATTAGTATTATTAATGTAATAAAATGCGGAAAAAGCTTTTATATAAATGCAGAATACTTTTATAAAGTTATTCTATAAATAGAATATATTATATTGTATTATGCATAGTGTTGCATAATGCATGCATAGTGTTTTGCATAGTAAAATCTTTTTATATAAAACAGAATACTTTTATAAAGTTATTCGTTTTAATAGATTATAAATAGAATATATTATATTTTATTTAAAAGATTTTGCTTTAAATATGGACCGTCCGATTAAAAGTAAATCAATCTGGACCGTTCATGAATTAGTTACTATGCAGTCCATTCTTCTATAAATAGAAGCTCATTCCTTCATTATTTCTTACGAATTCACTGAAACTCTAGAGAGAGAATTCTCCTTCTATAATTTTGAGCATATTTCTTTAGAGTTTAAGAAAGCTTTGAGCATAGTACAAGTTTTCTTCGAGTATATCATCGCCCTACCAGTCGGAGTACGTACTCTTCTTTCAATGGTAAGGGATATTATTTATTGTACCTGTAAGGGATATTATTTCTTTTGTATTTATGAAGAGAACTTATGTTATTCCATTCCTTGTTATTAAGTTGGAATAACCTGTTTATGCGAAGTACCGCATACATGGTGAAATTCTTCTGTTATTCCATTCCTTATTATTATGTTGGAATAACCTGTCTATACAAAGTACCGCATACATGGTGAAATTCTGTTATTATTCCATTCTTTATTATTCGTCGAAATATCACTCGTCGTGCGTTTTTACGCAACCTACTTTCGCCTCTTTATTATTACATTTGGAATACCTGTTTGTGCGTTTTACGCTTTGACTGAGTTCCGTTATTTATTATTTTGTTGGAATAACTTTTATGCATGTCTGTAAATACGTCATGCATGGTGATTTCTTTTGTTATTCCATTCTTTATTATACTCAGTTGGTTAAAGTTTTGATTTCTATACTCCATGAAATTAGTGGAATATCCTTATATTTGTGTTTCATCCAGTATCTTTTCATGGAAATATTTTTCTGAGCATTCTTGAATTTTACTCTACAAAGAAGTATCATGTTGACAATTTGGACGTTATTAGTTCCTGGATAAATTAATTCTTGAACTTGTTTTATTGAATTCTTATATCATTGTCATCATTCTCATGTATATATTATGTTGATAGTCATATGTGGCCTGTAGTGCATAGATGGACTTGGTATGATTATGATCAAGGATTATTCAGTATAATCATAACCGTAATGTTACAAATTATGTGGAAGAAGTCCTCATTAGCCCGTAGTGCATTGATGGACAGTTTTTGGTATGATTATGGCTATAGATTCTCTTCGGCCAAGGGTGCAAAGATGAATTGTTTTATGGCATGATCAGGACCGTTAATGAAAACACGATTATCTTTGGCCCGTAGTGCATGGATAATTCATGGTCGTGATACTAAAAGAATATCCTTGGCCTATAGTGCAGGGATGAATTGATGATGTGGATTAATTATTGAGTTGTGTCTCAGCAATGAAATATTAATTCATGGATATGATAATAATGAATATCCTTGGCCGTAGTGCATGGATAATTCATGGATGTGATATTAACGAATATCCTTGGTCGTAGTGCAGGGGTGATTCGATGATGTGGATTATTTATTAAGCTGAGTCTCAGCGATAAAATATTGATAATAAGCTTTTAAATTCGTAGGAGATAGTAGATATCATGCTCTACTTGACTCTTCTAAAATACAGTTGTATGTCTTTGGCCTGTAGTGAAAAGATGAATTATTAATGAATATCTTTAGCTGTAGTGCAAAGATGAATTTATTAGTATGATTATGAGAAGGGATTGTGATTTGGTATAACCATGATTTTTGATGTTTCAGGTGAAGATAGGTGATGAAAATTATCTTAGTCCCGAAAATGCGAAAAAGGAATTCAGAATCACAATTATGATTATGAGTTATTCATATGATTGTGGACAGGAATTGTTGATTAACGTTACAAGGATAAAACATTATTGGTGGAGTTTTAACATGGAGAAGATAATAGACCTGATGGTCTATTTGACTCTTTTAATGGATTGTTCGTTCCGCTGCAACTATGGTTGAAAAGTTTTATCATCTACCATATGTTCTAAATCTCTGATTTATTATTGACAAAAGCTATTGATAATTTAATTATCATTAGTTATGATATTCATTACTAGGCTAGTTATGCTCACCCTTTTGCTTCACAATTCCTTTCAGGTAATAAGAGTGTAGCTGAGTCGAGCGGGGATAACAGGGGAATAGAACGGTGGTCTATAGCTGTTGAGGTTCTCCCTAAATAGTATGAAAATAATTTTATTGAGAACTTTAGATAAGTGTGTCGTATTGTATACGTCATTTGATATTTAATTTTGGTGAACCAAATAGGGTGAGACGAACCCAACTTTGGAAGGGTGTTTTGTCACTATCATACAAGATGTCTAATGACATACAACCTCGTGTTATCGTAAGACAGGGTTGTGCACATCCACTTGTTGAGTATATCTACGAGCACTACCTATATGATCTTGGAGTTTATTTGAAATATAATTTTCACTTGGAGACAGTGGAGATTGTTATATGTCAAGAGAAGACTCACCATTGGAAGGAGCATGATAGTAATCTTCTCATTTTTCTTTGGGGTCTATTGGGTCAACCAAGGATAATTCTCAGGACATATGATATCTATCATAACTTAGATTCATGGCCTCCTATGTACAAAGGTTTCCTTGAGCACTTCCCAAAGATTTTAATTTCTAAAACAGTTTTTGACTGTACTTTTATGTAAAGTACCATTGTAAGGTTGTGGTCAAGGCACCATGAGAGTTACATACATTTGTATTAAAACACACAGTATACCTGTCATCGTATTCTGTACGACAGTTCAATAGTTGTATAAATGAAGTTTGTATTTTATTTTTATAGTGTGATATATGGTGACTCAAGATGGGTGATGTATACCTATTTTGGGGGCGTCACATTTGGTATCAGAGCTTAGGGATATGGTCGCTGGCGGAGATATGAGTCTAGAACTAGGAGGGGAGAGACGAGTAATATACTTCGCTAGTGTGTGACTTACCTAAGCTGAAATTGTTTACTTGATAAGTTGACAAATTATGATATGTCAATTAAGCTTGTTTTGAAGTATATTCTAGAAGGATATCTGAAACTCAAGAAATGAGCAATGAGAAAATCATGATACAGAGGAAATTACCGGGAAGGTACAATCCGAAAAGAAAGCAAGGTATTCTCATCTCTTCGAAATACCAGGTACGTACGTAAATTTCGAGGGCGAAATTTCATTAGGAAGGGAGATTGTGAGACCCCGAATTTAATGAAATAAAAGTATTCAATTTTTCTATTTTGGTGAATAGTTAAATTGATAAAAGTTTAAAGTTAAGGGTGACATTTGAAAATTTTTCAAAGTAAGTGATGATGAAGTTTTGTTTTATTAGTATTATTAATGTAATAAAAGCGAAAAAGCTTTTATATAAAAATGTAATACTTTTATAAAGTTATTCTATAAATACAATATATTATATTTTATTATGCATAGTGTTGTATAGTGCCTGCATAGTGTTTTGCATAGTAAAATCTTTTTATATAAAACAGAATACTTTTATAAAGTTATTCGTTTTATTAGATTATAAATAGAATATATTATATTTTATTTAAAAGATTTTGCTTTAAATATGGACCGTCCGATTAAAAGTAAATCAATCTGGACTGTTCATGAATTAGTTATTATGCAGTCCATTCTTCTATAAATAGAAGCTCATTCCTTCATTATTTCTTACGAATTCACTGAAACTCTAGAGAGAGAATTCTCCTTTTATAATTTTGAACATATTTCTTTAGAGTTAAATAAAGCTTTAAGCATAGTACAAGTTTTCTTCGAGTATATCCTCACCCTACCAGTCGAAGTACGTACTCTTCTTTCAAAGGTAAGGGATATTATTTGTTGTACCTGTAAGGGATATTATTTCTTTTGTATTCATGAAGAGAACTTATGTTATTCCATTCCTTGTTATTATGTTGGAATAACATGTTTATGCGAAGTACCGCATACATGGTGAAATTCTTCTGTTATTCCATTCCTTATTATTATGTTGGAATAACCTGTCTATACAAAGTACCGCATACATGGGTGAAATTACATTATTATTCCATTCTTTATTATTCAGCTTTAATATCACATGCATGCGTATTACGCCGAACCTAGTTTCATCTTTATTATTACATTGGAATATCCTCGTGCATGCGTTTTACGCTTGACTGTTCCGATTATTTATTATTCGTTAGAATAACTTTGTCTATGTCTGCACCGCATGTATGGTGATTTCTTTTGTTATTCCATTCTTTATTATACTCAGTTGGTTAAAGTTTTGATTTCTATACTCCATGAAATTAGTGGAATATCCTTATATTTGCGTTTCATCCAGTATCTTTTCATGGAAATATTCTTCTGAGCATTCTTGAATTTTACTCTACAAAGAAGTATCATGTTGACAATTTGGACGTTATTAGTTCCTGGATAAATTAATTCTTGAACTTGTTTTATTGAATTCTTATATCATTGTCATCATCCTCACGTATATATTATGTTGAAAGTCATATGTGGCCTGTAGTGTGACACCCCCAAAATAGGTATACATCACCCATTCTGAGTCGTCAATAACATGGTACAGAAACAACTACAACTTTATTAATACAACCCATAAACTGTGAGTTTAAATACAAATATTGTCATCTAGACAATATACGTACCCAACTAAGTCCTCATTATAATTATTGATACATTATTTTCCAAAAATAGTGAGGACTACTAAAACAACTTCTAGAACCATCATTCCACACACCCCGACTAAATACTACTTTATATTCTACGCCTCACGGGAAGAAAAATGGAACAACAAGGAAAAGGGTGAGCTCAACTAGCCCGATAAAGAATATTATGACTAAGATAATATAGAACAAATTATCGTTAGTCTTCAACATGGAAAAATCGATAGAATATAATAGATAACAAGTTTCGGATCAATATTACATGCGGAAAAATAATAATTCATAGAAGAGTTACGTAGAATGAATTTTACTATTATCTATGAATTTAAAAGTCCATCATCAATATTTTATCCCTGTAACATCAATCAATATTTATCTTGAATCAAATATTCATCTTTGCACTACAGGCCAAAGATATTCATCGATTAGTAATGTTCATCTCAACACTGTTCATCTTTTGCACTCTGGGCAAAGATATTCATTATAAAATCATTTATCTTTGCACTACAGGCCAAAGATATTCAATAATATCATCATTTAGGACTGAGGATGATGAAAAATATTTTAAAGGAAATGAATCTAGTGAAACAAAAGAATAAATATCAAGGATTCGTATTTCAGCTATTTCATGTCCAAAAAATACCTCATAAATAATCATAGTGAAGTAAAATTAAAAAATGATCAAAACATGGATACAATCAAATCTAGTATCCATATTAGATATTTTGGACAAAAAGAAAAAAATTTCATTTTTCGATGAATAGTGTTGTATTCGTGAATAGTGCAGTATACGTGAATTGTGCCGTATACGTGAATAGTACCCCCGACACAAAACGTTCCAAATTTGATTAAAAGTTCAAACCAATATTTCGGCATAATGATATTGAAGAAAATAATATCATTTAAAAAGAAAATAACATCCCTTACCTTGAAAAGACGGTACTCCTGATTAGAATACTAGATATAGTGTTGAAGGAAACTTGCACCATATAGCAACACTCAAGGTATCAAAATACTCACAAGAATACGCTCAATATATCGAGAGAGAAAACTTCAGTTTCTAGTGTGATTTTCAATTCTAAACTAAGCACCCTATTTATAGGAAAATGCTTAGAACACCAAAGCAGAAAATTTAATATAATATTAATATATTTATCAAACTTTCCTTAGCCCAACTCTAGACATCTGATTTCAGCACTTTGCACATGTTAATGATGTCCACAAAATACAAAAAAAACATTTTTTATCAAAAAATAAATAAAACTTCAAAAATCAATTATTTGAACTTGAACTTCAATAATTCATAATAAATAGCCCTTTTATCGAAAAATTTGAACCACATGTCCTTTCCATAGGAAATTTCATTCTCTACAACTTTGCGGAAGAAAGTTTTCCAAATTCCAAATGAAATTGGCCAAAAATTCACAAGCAGGCGATTTTACGGCTATAATCAAATTTCGGTCAAGAATTGGGGTCTACCGACACACAAAACATGTGTTAATCATTTAATGCAACAAAAATACTCTTCCTCCTCATATACTTATATATCCCACATTCATTGTAAAAATATCACCATTATTATATTATTAAAATAATATATTTTAATGAATTATTTTATTAGAAAAAGATAAAATATTAATTTTCAACAATTGTCCCATTAAAAATTTTCTCCATCTATATCCACGCAAAATTAATATTTTTCTCATCTAATAAATCAATAATTAATTATTCACAAATAATATTACAGAATCACAATAATCGACAACGAGTGGGTTCCCGAAAGAGGGGCTTTCTAATAAGGATTTCTCCTTACTGGCGCGCAATTAGATGACCAAAATTCTCCTTAGACAAAACTTTCTAGACATTGTCAATAATGTTATCTAATAATATTATTCAAATAATATGAATTATTGATCTGATAATAAAAATATTGTGTAGTGACAATTATTAAAACAACAATAATAATATCAACGTAGCAATTATTGAATCAATAAAATATAATATTGAGCGATAATTCTTTATAACAATTATTGAGTAATGCCTTTTACGTAAGAATCAATAATTGGTGCAATATCGTATCTTCTTGTGTTTTAAACCAATGGGTATTCTTCAACAAGATAATAACGGTAACAACTTCTCGCCGTTATTTATAAACAACTTATTCTTGTCGTTTTCTTCCTCCAATCGCTTTTTTAGTTATGGGGCCCACACAAAATTTAGCTTGTGGTCGTCTGAATATATCCCCACGGTAAGAATATTTCACGACCAAACGAATATTCCCCGACAATAATGAATATTTTATAACCACTTGCATGTTTGAAATAATTGCGTATTTTACCCATAACTCACCACATTAATCAAATCAACCCTTACTATTTCAACATAATAAATAGAGGAAATTTAATTTCATTAAATAATAAGTTGGGGTCTTATAACCTCCCCTTCTTATGAAATTTCGTCCTTGAAATGACGTACGTACTTGGTGTTTCGAAAAGGTGAGGATACTTCGCTTTCATTTCCGTTTTCAACTCCCAGGTCATTTCCTCTATAGCATGGTTCCTCCACAAAACTTTAACTTGTGGTATGACCTTTGTGCGTAGGACATGCTCCTTCCTATCCAAGATCTTGGCAATACCTCTTAAATGCGTTAAGTCTTCGGCTATCTCGTTTGGTTTTAACTCAATAACGTGGTTAAGGTCTTTCACATATTTACGAAGTATAGATATGTGAAACACATTATGAACACGAGACATACTCGGAGGTAACGCGAGTCTATAGGCTACATTACCTACTCGGTCAAGAATTTGAAATGGACCAATAAATCATGGATTGAGCTTTCCTCTCTTCCCAAATCTTGTAACTCCCTTCCATGGGTCAACACGCAACAATACATGATCCCCAATACTAAATTCCACGTCCTTTCGATGAAGATCCACATAACTCTTTTATCGATCTTGTGCCATTTGTATACGTTGTCGAATCATCTGGATCTTTTCTATAGTCATACGTACCAACTCGGGTCCCAACAATGTTGCTTCACCCACCTCGTCCCAACATACTGGAGGGCGACACTTTCGTTCATACAATGCTTCAAATGGGGCCACACCAATGCTTGTCTGATAACTGTTGTTATAGGAGAATTCCACCAATGGTAAATACTTATCCAACCTCCCTTTGAAGTCTAGGACACAGAGTCTTAATAAATCTTCAAGAGTTTGAATAGTCCTCTCTGATTGTCCGTCCGTTTGAGGATGGTATGCCGAACTAAATCGTAAATCCGTGCCCATAGCTTTTTGCAAGCTAACCCAAAATCTTGAAGTAAATCTTGGGTCACGATCTGAAACTATGGATTCTGGAATGCCATGCAATCTCACAATCTCATTTACATACATATGAGCAAGACGTTCAAAGGAATAAGTCTCCTGTATCGGTAAGAAATAAGCAGATTTGGTTAATCTATCAATAATAACCCAAATAGCATCGATGCCTTGAGAAACCGTAGGAAGACCCATAAAAAAAATCCATGGTAATGTGTTCCCACTTCCATTTCGGAATCTCAAGTGGTTGCACTGGACCCTTAGGTACTTGATGCTCCGCCTTTACACGTTGACAAGTTAAACACGTCGAGATAAACTTTGCAATCTCTCTCTTCATATTGTTCCACCAAAATGTATGTCAAAGATCACGATACATTTTGGTACTTCCAGGATGGATCGCAAATGGTGTATTATGTGCCTCCGTCATGATCTTGTTCTTCAAATCAAAATTGTTAGGAACACAAAGTCTGGAGTGGACTCGAAGTATTCCTTCTTCATCGATTCTCGCTTCCGGAATAGCACCTTCTTGTACTTTCTTCTTTATACGCATCGACTCTCGGGATTGGGTGGCTTGAAAGCGACCTTAACTTTTTCTATTAAAGTTGGCTCTATGCATATACTTGACATCATCGCACTTTCGTTCACGCATATGATCTTCTACTCAACACGTCATTTACCACGTTAACTTTTCGGGATGGTATTGAATAGTGTGGTCGTAATCTTTCAACAACTCGAGCCAACGTCTTTGCTTGCGTGTTGAGTTCCTTTTGAGTGAAGAAATATTTGAGGCTTTTATGGTGCGAATATATCTCCACTTTCTCCCCATATAGATAGTGCCTCCGGATCTTTAGCGAAGAAGATGATCATTGCTGCTGACTCTAGATCATGAGTAGGATAATTCCTCTCATATTCTTTAAGTTATCGCGAGGCATAGGCTATGAATTTCCCGTTGCATGAGAACACATCCCACAACCCTTTGCTGAAGCATCGTTGTGAGATAACAAATCCATCCAAACGGATGGTATTATCGAGCAGTGCTTAATAAGTCTCCTCTTAAGCTCTTGGAAACTCTTCTAGCATTCCTCGCTCCATATAAATTTTGTATCCTTCCGAGTAAGCTAAGTTAGCGGGGTAGCGATTCAAGAAAACCCTTCCACGAATCTCCGATAATAACCAGCTAGGCCCAGAAAGCTACGTACTTCGGTCACCGACTTCAGTTGCTCCCAACTTTGTATTGCTTCAATCTTCGCCGGGTCGACAGATACTCCATGTTTTGACACTACGTGCCCAAGGAATGCTACTTCCTCAAGCCAGAACTCGCATTTCTTCAACTTGGCATATAGCTTGTTTTCACGAAGCCTTTGGAGTACCAGCTTCAAATGGTGCTCATGATCATCACGGCTTTTGGAATATATGAGAATGTCATCAATAAAGACAACAACGAACCGATCTAAATAGTCCTTGAATACTCGGTTCATCATATCCATGAAAGCCGTAGAAGCATTAGTCAATCCAAAAGACATGACTAAGAATTCATAATGCCCGTCTGGGTTACAAGGCGGTCTTTGGAATATCCTCGGTTCTAATCTTCAGCTGATGATATCTAGAACGAAGATCGATCTTTGAAAAGAATTGTGCTCCTTGTAACTGGTCAAATAGGTCATCAATACGAGGTAGTGGATACCTATTCATGATGGTGACATGGTTCAATTCCCGATAGTCAATACAAAGTCGCATACTCCCGTCTTTCTTCTTTACAAATAAAAAAGGAGCACCCCAAGGAGATGTACTAGGGCCGAATGAAACCGATGTCCAACAACTCACGTAGTTGGACCTTTAACTCCGAAGTTCAATAGGAGCCATTCGATATGGGGTTTTAGAAATGGGCTTTGTACCGGGTTCAAGATCAATAAAGAATTGACTTCACGTTACGGGGTAGGCCAGGGAAGTTCTTGAAATCGTCGGAAAATCAATAACAACAGGAATATTATTTCAAATCGGCGTGTCTTTATTCAAATCCATAACATGGGCTAAGAAAGCTTGACATCCGTTTTTCAATAAACGAATAGCTTTATGACTTGATATGACAGCGATTGATTTTAGTGGCTTAGTTGCTTGAATTCGTACAACAGGTTGGTTAGGACTATGAAAACTAACAACCTTACGAAAACAATCAATTTTGGCATGATGAGTAGTTAACCAATCAATCCCTAAAATCACATCAAAAGCAAGTATCTTTAAAGAGATAAGGTCAACGGTAAAGTGATGGTGCCAACTTGGAATCAAACAAGATTTATAAGCGATGGATGTGATGAAAGTTTCTCCTAACGGAGTCTCCACAGATAAATCAAAGTCTAATTTCTCCGGAGTCAAGTTTAAACGTTGAGCACAAGCAGGAGAGATAAATGAATGGTTAGCATCGGTATCAAGTAAGGTATAAACTTCGCAAGAATTAATGATTAGCTTATCCGTGATCACCTCGTTTGGGTTCCTCGCATTTTGACCAATCACGACAAACGCTCTTCCAGGAACCGTTGACTTTGACTTTTCTGGGACAGCCTTTTGAGTCACCGTCCCCCCTAGACTTGGTTTTGCTATCGTACAATCTCAAGCGATATATCCTTCATTTCCATAATTATAACATACCTTGAACTGTTGTGGGCAGTTTGGACTGATATGTCCTTCTTTCCCGCACTTATAGCATATGATCGGTGGTCGTTCTCCTCCCTTGGAACCATTTGCTGCTGGCGCTGACGTCTTCACATGGTCATTGTTGAATCTCCTCTTTTTAAAATCTCCTCCCGACTCGCTTCTTCTATTCTCATGGCCATGACTACCACCAGAGTGGTTACCATTTTTGTCCGTCTTTTTCTTTCTCCACTGGTTATCATTATTCTGTTGACTGCTATCTCCGATATGATCCTGGTTATGGTCCCTCGGTTGAACGTACTCGTTATCTCGCTCTAATAATTGAGCCATGTTGACAACGTCTGAATAGAGAGAAAATTTATGAGAAATGAGATACTGATGTATGTCGGGTTTCAAACATCTCAGAAACATCCGCGTCATACGTTCCTCATTCTCCACCAAATGAGGTGCAAACCTGGACAACTCTACAAACTTTGCCTCGTACTAGGACACCGTCATGTTATTTTGTTCTAGTCTAATAAACTTCACTTCTTTCATATGACGAATACTTTCAGGAAAGTACTTGTCATTGAACAGTTTCTGAAACGTCTCCCAAGACAAGTTGAGTGCGGCTGGATGGGTATGCTTCACAGATTCCCACCAGTAATCTGCCTCATTACGGAACATAAAGGTGGCGAATGGAACCTTCTGTTCTTCCGTGCATCCCAAGACATCGAATATCTTGGTAATTTGTTTGGCCCACGTCTCCGCCTTAATCGGATCCGGCTTTCCCCAGAATTCTGGTGGTCCCAACTCTTTAAATTGCTTGGCCGTGACAAATCGTGCGTTGTTATCATTTCAACCTGTATTATGTGCACGAGTCTCCCTCGTCTGATTTTGCATGAACTACAAAAAACTTCTAAACATCCCGTCGTTCATCATCTGCTCAGTGGCGTTGTTCATAGTAGGAACATTCCCAGCCTGCTGCACGTTCTCCTCATTGGTGAGTACAGGCGTCTCCATGGTCTCATTTACTCCACTGTTAACATTCTCAGTCGACATTCTCAAATACTGCCATAAAACAAGGGTTAATTAAGGAAATCAATATATCACATAATATCCATATATATTGACCAACTAACAAATAAGCTTAGGGAGGACACACTAGCGAAGGATTTACTCGTCTCTCCCCTCCTAGTTATATTCCCCAGATCTCCGCCAGGAGATCATATCCTAAGCTCGATACCAAGCTGTGGCGCCCCCAAAATAGGTATACATCACCCATTACGAGTCGTCAATAACATGGTACAGAAACAACTACAACTTTATTAATACAACCCATAAACTGTGAGTTTAAATACAAATATTGTCATCTAGACAATAAACATACCTAACTAAGTCCTCATTACAATTATAGATACATTATTTTACAAAAATGGTGAGGACTACTAAAACAACTTCTAGAACCATCATTCCACACCCCGACTCGTACTCGCTACATTCTCGCCTCCTGAGAAGAAAAATGGAACAACAAGGAAAAGGGTGAGCTCAACTAGCCCAGTAAAAAATATTATGACTAAGATAATATAGAATAAATTATTGTTAGTCTTCAACAGGGAAAAATATGATAGAATATAATAGACAACAAGTTTCAGATCAATATTCGCAGCGAAAATAATAATTCATAGAAGAGTTACGTGGAGAATGAATTCTACAATTATCTATGAATTTAAAAGTCCATCATCAATATTTTATCCCTGTAACATCAATCAATATTCATCTTAAATCAAATATTCATCTTTGCACTACAGGCCAAAAATATTCATCAGTCGGTCATGTTCATCTCAACACCTGTTCATCTTTGCACTATGGGCCAAAGATATTCATTATAAAATCATTTATCTTTGCACTACAGGCCAAAGATATTCAATAATATCATCATTTCGGACTGAGGATGATGAGAAATATTTTAAAGGAAACGAATGCAGTGAAACAAAAGAATAAATATCAAGGATTCGTATTTCAGCTATTTCATGTCTAAAAAATACCTCATAAATAATCATAGTGAAGTAAAATTCAAGAATGATCAAAACATGGATACAATCAAAGCTAGTATCAATATTAGACATTTTGACCAAAAAAGAAAAAATTTTATTTTTTGATGAATAGTGTCGTATTCGTGAATAGTGCCGTATACGTGAATAGTACCCCCGACACAAATAGTTCTAAATTTGATTAAAAGTTCAAACCAATATTTTGGCATAATGATATTGAAGAAAATAATATCATTTAAAAAGAAAATAACATCCCTTACCTCGTAAAGACGGTACTCCTGACAGGGATACTGGATATAGTGCTGAAGGGAACTTGCACCGTATAGCAACACTCAAGGTATCAAAATACTCACAAGAATAAGCTCAATATATCAAGAAAGAAATAGAGAGAAAACTTCAGTTTCTGGTGTGATTTTCAATTCTAACCTAAGCACCCTATTTATAAGAAAATGCTTAGAACACCAAAGCAGAAAATTTAATATAATATTAATATATTTATCAAATTTTCCTTAGCCCACCTCTAGACATCTGATTTCAGCACTTTGCACATGTTAATGATGTCCACAAAATACAAAAAACATTTTTTATCAAAAAAATAAATAAAACTTCCAAAAATCAATTATTTCGAAACTTCGGAACTTCAATAATTCATAATAAATAGCCCTTTTATTAAAAAAATTCGAACCGCATGTCTTTTTCATAGGAAATTTCATTCTCTACAACTTTGCAGAAGAAAAATTTTCCAAATTCCAAACAAAAACTGACCGAAATCCATAAACGGGCAATTTTACAGGCTATAATCAAATTTCGGTCAAGAATTGGGGTCTACCGACACACAAAACATGTGTTAATCATTTAATGCAACAAAAATACTATTCCTCCTCATATACTCATATATCCCACATTCATTGTAAAAATATCACCATTATTATATTATTAAAATAATATATTTAAATGAATTATTTTATTAGAAAAGATAAAATATTAATTTTCAACAATTGTCACATTAAAAATTTTCTCCATCTATATCCACATAAAATCAATATTTTTCTCATCATATAAATCAATAATTAATTATTCACAAATAATATTACGAGAATCACAATATCGACAACGGGTGTAGTTTCCAGGAAAGAGGGGGCTTCCCAATAAGGATTTCTCTTCTTTGGCGCAATTATTAAATGACCAAACCTCTCCTTAGATAGAACTTTCTAGACATTGCCAATAATGTTATCTAATAATATTATTCAAATAATATGAATTATTGATCTGATAATGAATATATTGTGTAGTGACAATTATTAAAATAACAATAATATCAACGTAGCAATTATTGAATCAATAAAATATAATATTGAACAGTAATTACTGTAACAATTATTGAGTAATGCCTTCTTACGTAGAATCAATAATTGGTGTAATCTGGTAATGTCTTCTTGTGTTTAAACCACCGGGTATTCTAACAGTATTAACGGTAACAACCATGCCGTTATTTATAAACAACTTATTCTTGTCATTTTCTTCCTCCAATCGCTTTCCGTTATGGGGCCCACACAAGGCTGCGCCATCGTACGAATATTCCCCGACAGTAAGAATATTCCACGACCAAACGAATATTCCCCAACAATAATGAATATTTTATAACCACTTGCATGTTTAAAATAATTGCATATTTTACCCATAACTCACCACATTAATCAAATCAACCCTTACTATTTCAACATAATAAATAGAGGAAATTTAATTTCATTAAATAATAAGTTGGGGTCTTACATGTAGTGCATAGATGCACTTGGTATGATTATGACCAGGGATTATTCAGTGTAATCATGACCGTAATGTTACAAATGATGTGGAAAAAGTCCTCATTGGCCCGTAGTGCATTGATGGACAGTTTTTGGTATGATTATGGCTATAGATTCTCTTCGGCCAAGGGTGCAAAGATGAATTTTTTTATGGCATGATCAGGACCGTTAATGAAAACACGATTATCTTTGGCCCGTAGTGCATGGATAATTCGTGGTCATGATACTAAAAGAATATCATTGGCCTATAGTGCATGGATGAATTGATGATGTGGATTAATTATTGAGCTGAGTCTCAGCAATGAAATATTAATTCATGAATGTGATAATAATGAATATCCTTGGCCGTAGTGCATGCATAATTTATGGATATGATATTAACGAATATCCTTGGCCGTAGTGCAGGGGTGATTCGATGATGTGGATTATTTATTAAGCTGAGTCTCAGCGATAAAATATTAATAATAAACTTTTAAATTCGTAGAAAATAGTAGATATCATGCTTTGCTTGACTCTTCTAAAATATAGTTGTATTTCTTTGGCCTGTAGTGCAAAGATGAATTGTTACTGAATATCTTTGGTCGTAGTGCAAAGATGAATTTATTAGTATGATTATGAGCAGGGATTGTGATTTGGTATAACCATGATTTTTGATGTTTCAGGTGAAGATAGGTGATGAAAATTATCTTCGTCCTGGGTGCGAAAAGGAATTCAGAATCACAATTATGATTATGAGTTATTCATATGATTGTGGACAGGAATTGTTGATTAACGTTACAAGGATAAAACATTATTGGTGGAGTTTTAACATGGAGAAGATAATAGACCTGATGGTCTATTTGACTCTTTTAATGGATTGCTCGTTCCGCTGCAACTATGGTTGAAAAGTTTTATCATCTACCATATGTTCTAAATCTCTAATTTATTATTGATAAAAGCTATTGATAATTTAATTATCTTTAGTTATGATATTCTTTACTGGGCTAGTTGTGCTCACCCTTTTGCTTCACAATTCCTTTCAGGTAATAAGAGTGTAGTCGGGTTGAAAGCGATAACAGGAAATAGAAATAAAGCAGGTCTATAGCTGTTGAGGTTCTCCCTAAATAGTATGGAAATAATTTTATTAAGAACTTTAGATAAGTGTGTCGTATTGTATATGTCATTTGATATTTAATTTTGGTGAACCAAATAGGGTGAGGCGAACCTAACTTTGGAAGGGTGTTTTGTCACTATCATACAAGATGTCTAATGACATACAACATCGTGTTATCATAAGACAGGGTTGTGCACATCCACTTGCTGAGTATATCTACGAGCACTACCTATATGATCTTGGAGTTTATTTGAAATATAATTTTCACTTGGAGACAGTGGAGATTGTTATATGTCAAGAGAAGACTCACCATTGGAAGGAGCATGATAGTAATCTTCTCGTTTTTCTTCGGGGTCTATTGGGTCAACCAAGGATAATTCTCTGGACATATGATATCTATCATAACTTAGATTCATGGCCTCCTATGTACGAAGGTTTCCTTGAGCACTTCCCAAAGATTTTAATTTCTAAAATGGTTTTGACTTTGTACTTTTATGTAAAGTACCATTGTAAGGTTGTGGTCAAGGCACCATGAGAGTTACATACATTTGTATTAAAACTCACAAGATACCATGCCGTCAGTATTTTGTACGACAGCTTCAACAATTAGATAAATGAAGTTTGTATTTGATTTTTATAGTGTGATATCTGGCGACTCAAGATGGGTGATGTATACCTATTTTGGGCGCGTCACAGAGAGAGCGTGACAAGTGATAAGATATACACACTTTATTTCAAGAGTTGGGAGAGTAAACATTTTCTATCAAAGATAGGAAAAAGTAGGGTTTATCCAAACACCCTTCTTCTTGAGTTTTGTTCTTCCTTGGTGGATCACCTCTTATGACAACCCGAATTTTTATAAGTTATTAAAATAAGAATTTTATAATTAAAATTCTTATTACGATGTGATTAATGTAACAATCCAGAATTTTAATTGTAATTATAAATATTTATTGAATTATATAAATATTTAATGGATGTGTTTATTGTTGAATAAATATTTATTTAATTTGATTTGATTTGATTTGGTTAACTATTTGTTTAATAAATAATTAATGGGTTAAGGAAATTAATTGTTGTGAGATAATATTCTAATTTAATTTAATAATTAAGTTAGAGAGTTTAGAATGATTAAATGATTTATTCAATAAATTGTTATTAGAATTAATTAAATTAAGTATGAAAACTTTAATTAAATAAAGTGTGATAAATAACAATATTATAAAAGAGTTATTAAAATAAATTAAAGGACTTTAATTTAGTTTTCCAAACAAGGTTAAAAATATTAAGTGTTTAATTTTAAAAGGGTTTTGCCAAACGAAGCCTTATGGCTTTTGGAGTTTTTTTGAATTTTGAATTATAATTAATAAAATAAATTAAATAAATAAAATATATATATTAATTTGGTAACTGATAAATTGAATAGGGGTAATTAGTAGGCGTCGATTTTTTTTTTAAATGGGTGTGCGTTGGTTTTATTTTGTTTTTACGTATAGAGTATTGGCTTACTGATAATTAACAAAAGAAAAGAAGAAAAGAGTTCTCATAATTTGAGAAAGACATAGAGTTCTCAGAATTACAGAGAGTTTTGAGAGACTTGTCAGAGTTTGAGAAAGACTAGTGAGAGAATTGTTTGCAATTAGCAAGGTTTTCTTAAGCAACAAAATGTATGATTATAACGTTATTATATGTATATATATATAGATATATAGATATGTGTTTTAACGACGTGAGTTTTAGCGTCTATGTTCATGAGTTTTATACTTGCTGTGAATTCTAAATTTCTGTAATTGCTACTATAGAATTAAATTATAATGATTGTATGTGGTTATGACGATTAGAACTAGTGTTAGATAAAGAATTGCATGATAACTGCATCTGCAAGAAAGAATTGGTTTCTTTAAGTGAACATATATGTATGAACATGGTGAATATAGGTATGAATATATATATAATTGTATGATAATAGATAAATTGAACTTTGAATATATTAACTTGGTAAGAAACGAAGACAACATAGTTAGAATAAATCAATTTGGGTTATAATTATGACTACAGTGTTCACTGTGTCAAGAAATATCAAAAATGGAGTTTTGTTGGTTTAAAAACAGTGTTTCAAGGATTTAACTTCTCTAAAATTATTGTTTAAGTTGTGTTAAATTAGTATATGTATGCTTGTTAATGGTTTACATAAATTATATATGTTAATTTAGCTGCTAGAAGCAATTAAACCGTTAAGAATTGTTATGTTCTGTTCTTTGTTTGCGGTTTCTCTAAGTTTCGGCGCCTCAGCGCCTAAAATCAGAGCCCCAACCTAGAACTCCACGCCGCAGCACCGAAATCAGTGCCACAGCGCCAATTTCGCACTGCAACGCCACTGTCTGACATGGACAGTTTTGACCTCCTGTAGTAAATCGGCCATAACATTTTCATACGAACTCCGATTGAGGTTAATCAAGATGATCCGGAACGAGGACGAATAGACCTACAAGTTTAGTTCTTTAAGTTTTTCAATTTGAGGTCGAGAAAAGGGGTCAAAATGGTCATTTGTGGGACTGATATGTATTAGGAGGCAATCGGAGGGCGTCGAAAATGCACATATGCAAATGTAGTGCTCCTGACGATAAAAGATGTTGTCCTAAGTTATAAAACATGAATATTAGTAAATATAATGATGCTTAACATTAATAAATGATGTATTAGATAAGTTGTATAAGCATACTAAGCACACACAAGAGAGACGAATTCCAAGCGTAGATTTAATGAACGTCGAAACGCCGTACAAGTGTTAATGAACTTAAAAAGTGTTTTCAATTCAATTGAAATGAATATTATAAGATATGGAATGGATTTAATATAAAACCAATAAGTAGTCCTAGCAAGACTTAAGCACTTGAATGAACTTCGAGTTTGACTAAGAAGAAATATAGTGAGTTATAAGTCTAAAGTTAACACAATCAAATTGAACATTGTTTATTGATTAATAGGAAGAGTTATAGGATGTAGATTAAAGTTTACATTACAACAATTATGCGTTGCTATGTGACTAATAGTTGATGTGAATGATTATATAATTGTGTAGGGCACGTGAAGTACAGATACCTGTAAGCTGTTAAACTGTTATTGGTAAACAACGATTAAGGTAAGTCTTTCAGTTCCTATTTTGCTATGTGAACTTGATGATTAACTGTTTTAAATCTTTATTGCAAAGAGCATGATATGTTATATATATGTTGAAAGTATGAAATGTTAAAGTCAATTTATGACTATGTTGATTGATTAAAACATGCTGATTGAGTAAGGACTCAATCTTTATACTTGTTATATGAATTTTAGTGTGTATGTTATATGTTGAGCATGTTATTATGTGCTATGTGATGCATGAAAACTGCTAGATTTTGATGGGATGTCGAGCTCAACCTTGAAAATAACCACTTTTGCAGGTTAAAGATTTAAGGTAAAGTATGTGCTACTTGAAATATATGAACCAGATGTGATACTTGAAGATTTATATACTTTGGCTGAATTATTATTATTTGAACCATGTTTAAGGTTCCGAATAATGTATTAATGTTGAATTGTAATATTGTTTTGTGATGTAAACTCTTATAGTATTAAAATGATTCTGAGATATTTAGATGTAAAGGTTGAAAGTTCTGGGAACAAAAATAGTTTGTGATAGAAAATTTTAATTGTAATAGAAAATTTTAATGGCAAAACTAATGATTTGACCACCGAAGTTGGCACGTTTTATTGAATACCCGATTGAACTTTTAATTTTTCAAATTAAATCACTGAACTAATTATTATTTTCAAATTGGGTCATTCTATCAAATCTGGTTAACGGCTATCAAATTTTTCATATGCGGAAGCAAAAAAAAAGGAAAATAAAATAAAAGATGAGGTGGCCAATCAGCAACATAATAAAACACAATAAAAACAAAATCAAAATCAAAATTTTCATCCTCCCCAAATCTTCCATTTTATCAAAATCTTCATCTTCTCCAAATTTTCATCAAATTACACAGCAACCAATTATTTAAAATTATAAACCAACAAATAATTGAAATCAAATAATGGATTTCGCCTTCCCTTTCTGGTGAGGCTCTCAATTGAGGCTGTCCTCACGGACCTCACCCATTCAAATTCGACATCTGAAGTATTATCTTCTTCCCAACTCCAATAATGCTTCTTTCACAAGCATAACCAAACCCTAATTAGATACAATTTCCAATAAATATGTTCTAAAAACCCCCAATTCATCGTTCATCCGAAAACCTTTACCCTCTATATTGGTGACATGGTCAAAAGTGCGTGAATAAATCAAGAAATCGTTTCTCTCAAACGCTCTCGGCCACCGATCTCTCGCCAGATCTTCGTCGCCTCAAAGCTTTACCTTTACCTTTTTTTCCACCTCAAAGACCACCGTAACATACGACCACAAAGCAAAGTAACCCTTAATCCGGTTAAATCAGTTCAAGATATGATGAATGAAGCCTCAAATCTAAACCGATCCAAGATCCAACTTCCAAAACCCCAACCACCAACAAAATTCATCAAGATCCGAAAAACCCCAAACCAAAAAGACCCAAGACGTTATGACTCTGATTCAAGAAAGATATTTTGATGTTTTTATTTTATTTTATTATGTTTTTATCATTTTTAAAACTTTAAAATGTTAATGTTTTTATTTTTTTAAAACTTTAAAATGTAAAAAGAAGGCTTATTTTTTATTTTTTTGCCACGTGTTTTTTTTTTATATATATATATTTTTCATTGCCATGTAGATTAAATTTTAACGTTTGTCTATTTTTTTTAACGGAATAACCCAATTTGAAAATAATAATTAGTTCAGTGACTTAATTTGAAAAATTAAAAGTTCAATTGGGTATTCAATAAAACGTGTCAACTTCGGTGGTCAAATCATTAGTTTTGCCAAATTTTAATTATTCCGCAAATTTCAATGGTTGTATTATCGTTTAATGATGTAAAATTTGAGGTTGAATGTATTGTTAATGACCGAAATCGAGAATTAAATTGTATGAATTTTGGGGTCGTTACAGTTGGTATCAAAGCTGATAGGTTAGAAACCTTAGGTAAGAGTACCTTAGGCTATAACCTTAGAGAAGAGAGGTTAAGATAATGAACGAATAAGCTCAAATAGAATTTGAACAATAAGAAGTAATTTAAGAAATATTTAAAGAAGGGATTAATACATGTGTGAGAGGATTCAAAGAAGAATCTCGCAGAGTTATAAGGAATATGAAAGTGGGGTTACCCAACTCCAATAATAAGGATGTAAGGTGATATTAAATAGACAATGTCTATAAGAAGAGAATGATAAAGAAGTTAAGAATAAAAAGTTATATTTAAGTATGGTACAATTATACTCTTTAATAGTTGATGTATGGTATCTGGGCTAAACGATTCCTTCATAAAGCGGAGGTATATACGAACTAGCAACTCGAAACCTAGTTTGTTGGTTGTTTGTGGGAAACCACTCAGCGTACCATATTGAAACTGTTAGAGACTCGATGTGTACCAAGTATACAAAGTGGATATGTATGATGAAAATGTGGAACTTGAATGAAATGTTGAGCAATGTAAACGAAGTTAGGATTTCTTAAAGGAAGAATTGTTTTATAAACAAGAGAATTCAAAGAAGAATCTTGAAGAGATATAAAGATAAGATATGGGAGTTGCCTAACTCCAATAGCTAAGGTAACGAATAATGATGAATACACAAAATCTGGAAGATTAAAAGCATAAGCGAAATCGTAAATGATGAAAAAAGAAATAAAGATGATCTTAAAACAAAATAATCATGAGTTAAGAAAAGAATTTTAAGGGAGATGATTATAGAATAAGATCACGACGTGATCTGTTTAAGTTATAAGAGAAAGATGGTTTGTAATGTTTGAATAATTATAGCTTGATGCTATGAAGGTAATGTACTATGATATAGTACGAGGTAAACTCACGAGGAGTTATAGATAATGTGATACGAGGAATTCGTATTGAGCAAGTTAAGGGTATGTTGTTAAGAGTAAGATAGAGTTAGGTGGGATTTCAATTGAGGACTCATGTGATGGCTGAGTTGTACAAACCTTTGTATGGGTGAGGGTTTTGTGCTTGTGCTTAGTTTATCACATTGATAATCATTGGAATGTTGGTGTCGCGCTATCAATGTACATGTGGCGAAAAGGTGATTCTTTTCTCATATGTATATTTGATAGTTAGAAACTATTAAGATTAGTCAGATATTATTAGGATTAGGTGTGGTTCTTAAAACTAATGCATATGGTAAGTTCGTGACTCATAATAATATAGTATGTTTTGAACCCCTCAGCGAATGGATGCCTATGGTCTGACTAGGATAAGTTCTTAAACTCATATTATTGTGGCAAGTTCCTGAACTTCCAATGTGTGGTAAGTTTGATGAACTATTTTGGGTAGAAAATGGTTATAGTATAGAGAGCATTGATGAAGTTGAAGATTGATAGAATGGTTAACTAATAAAGTAATGAAGTAAAGATTGAAGTTGATGGATACCTGAATATTCTAAATCTACTAGCTATGCTAGACTTTTGAAATTTATTGACTTCGTGTTGATGTTTGCACTTCTATTTTCTTGAAAACATTGGATCAAATGATGAAACCAATGAGTTTTAAAAATAATATCGTTATTCGTATGTCTATGCTAATTGCTTCAGCTAGACAAAAATGATTTGAAATATATCAAAATGTATTTTTATATCATCAATGTGTCATGGAACCTAGTGCAGAGATGGAAAAAATGATGGAGTCATCAATGCAGTATTACTTAGTGTTGGATGTGATCTAAGGATCGCGTTTCACTTACTATGGTATGATGTAGTATGATAAAATCACCAAATGACGGAATCCTAAAACGGACTGTAAATACAGTGCGGTATCATGACGTCATAAAAAGGATTTTTGAGATTTCTTTAAGATATGAGAATATATATATATATATATTTCGATTGATGTCATAATTATTGTAGAAGTCTATGTTGTTAGGAATAAGCATGTGAATGATATTCCTATTTACATATGATTTGATTATGATATATATATATATATGAATGAATATGCAAGTATGTTTGCATTAAGAAAAGTTGTAAAGTCCTCTGATAGATTATAGAAACATATGTACAAGGACTTAGAATGAATTAATCAAATATGTTAGGTTGATCCTACATAAGCTAAACAGCTTTGTAAAGTCCTTAAAAAGAAATGATGTACAAGGACTATAAATATAGAAAGATCAAGCATGTTAGGTTGATCTTATAATGTAATAGATAGGTTTGTCTGATCGTCGAACACTGCACCAGAAATCGTAGTCTACCAGGAGAGTCAAGGAAAACTCGAGAGCTATCAAAGCAGAATCGCAGTCTGTAAGATAGTAGATCTCGGAGTTCGTAGACTGCCAGGAGAGACGAGGAAGGATCGTAGTGTGTCGAGTAGCACCTCTTCGGAGCCGTAGTCTATTGAGGAAGTCATGTTTAGAATCGTAGAGACAGCCTACCTATGAGCCGACCGAGCATCTGCCGAAGCCAAGTCATGTTCAGAATCGTAGACTACACTTAGAGTCGTAGAGTCTACTAATCGTATCAAAAGGCAGAGATCGTAGTCGAGCAAGATCAGATGAAGACAACAAGCACAACGACAGAAATCGTAGAGTGTCAAAATCTGATCTCGAAGTCGTAGTGTCTGCACAGCCGGAGCTGAATCGTAGAGTGCAGAACTAAGACTTCAATAGATGTGCTCAAAACACCAAGGCAGAATCGTAGAGCAAATACGATTCCCAACAAATGAGCACTCCTAGAATATCCAAAGGAATGAAGCCTCTGGTTGGTACTGCAAAGATACATCCCACCTGAAGGAAACCAGAGAGCACTCAACGAATGGCATGCAAGCTAACAGAAGATCTAAGCATCAACTCAATCAGCATCCAGATTGAGTTGTGAAGCCATTCGAGATGAAGTCTTCCACAAGTTGATCATAAAAAGACTTCAATAACTGACTAAGAAAAGTCAGCAAGTTCAGTAGTTGTTAACTGATCAGAAGATAATAATCTTGAAAGCAACCAGGATCATAGTGTTTGCCAAATAAAGAAAGAACTAATGAAGTGTACATAGAGATACTGGTCAGCTTCTGAATAACAAGGCTAAAGTGATTAAGCATTGGGTCAGTCCATTGATGATAAGTGAATGGGAGATCACAAGGAGAAAGCGAGCTGGACACGCCACAAATCTGAGGTGTCTTGCTATTCGTAAGGGCCGTAACAAAGAGTCTAGCCATCACAATACTTGAGATCATGCAAGCAAACAGAAGTGTTGAGGCACTGCACAAGAGAAGGAAGAGGTGTTCCACATTGAAGATCAAATCAACACTCTTCAAGATCGTAGCGTTGACTCTACATGTCAATGAGCAATAGTCAACAAGACACTACGATCAGGTTCAAGAAAGCAAGCATCAGAATCGTAGAGTTCGGTCATCCGAAGATTGAAGCATTGGCAACGGTTCAATCTAAAGGATTGGTATTCGGACAAAAGCTTATTAAGAGTATCGATGCAAAAGGACAACCTCTGATCTAGAAATCAGAAGGGGGAAATAAAGTCATCGAACTGCTCGAGACATCAAAGTGACATCTCTGACGGGGTAGGTGAAACAGTAGACTGCAGTGTCAGAAAGTCATGTCATATCACATCTGCAGTCTACACCAAATAACTCGAGATCTGCGAAGCAATTCAAATAGCTTTCAATGGCTACATTTCAACGGGAAGATTAGGAAGGAGTATAAATCAACAGAGCTTCAAAGATCAAGAGTTGCTGATGATTGCTAAGTTGCAGAATCGTTGAGTTGTTGGAATGCTACTGTTGACTTACGAGTTCCACCAGAGATTAACAGAATAAGTCTCAGTGACAGTGAGACTACATAGGTGGAAGTGAAGCAGCTTTGAAGAAGGACCTAAACAGATTAGAGCTTCACTCAACAAAGATGAGAATGCCATTAAAGATAGCAGCCAAGCTGAGAGCCGAGAACGCCATGAAGATAACATTCAGAAAAGTGGCAGAATACCAAGAAGATCAAGAAGGTCACTCTACAGATCACCATGAACCAAAAGCTAAAAAAGGACAGAAGCATAATCATATCTTCAAAACATTCAAGAAGGGTTCAAGATTTGCTAAGTGCCAGACGAAGTCTACCAAAAGCTCAGAGACTTAGCAAATTCAGATGGTGATGATGCACAGCTGACATCAGATGAAGATGAGCAGAAAGGAGTAAAGATCAGCTGCACCAAAGAAGATGTAGTCCAGACTCTAAGCAGAATGCCAAGAGGACTACGCCAAGCTGCTAAGTACATAAGATGTTCAAGCTTAAAGACATCTTAGCAGCTCAACACCAACAACAACAACAACTACAACAATAAGAAGCCAGGGCCTGAGGGGTCCTTGTCCAGAGGGACTAAATGAAGTTTCCAAGCCTACTGGGCTTGAAGAGTTCCTAGGGAACTAGAGAAGTTCCAAAGCTGTTGGCCTTGAAGAGTTTTAAGTGAACTGAAGTTGTAACGACCCCAAAATTCATACAATTTAATTCTCGACTTCGGTCGTTAATAATACATTCAACCTCTAATTTTACATCATTAAACAATAATACAACTATTAAAATTTGCGGAATAATTAAAATTTTATACATTTCCCTTCCGTATTGCCTTAAATCGCAACCATTACAATACATTTCCTCGATTCAAATTTATATCATGAATCGTTACAACAAAATAACTTTACAAAGTCTTACATCATAAATAGATATCCAAATACACCAGATAGCTCAACTTACAATTTAACAACATGTTACATACAAAATATCAAATACATTTCTCGTAAAACATAGATAATCTTCATGAATATGGTTCTCTAAAATTCCCTTAGCACATATCCTTACCTTGAATCTTTAATCTACAAAAGTGGTTATTTGCAAGGTTGAGCTCGACAGCCCAGCAAAATCTAACAGTTTTCATGCATCACATAGCACATAATAACATGCTCAACATATAACATACATGCTATAATTCATTTAACAAGTATAAAGATTGAGTCCTTACTCAATCAGCATGCTTTACTAAATCAATGTAGTCATAAGTTGACTTTCACATTTCATACATTCAACATATATAAAGATTTAAAACAGTTAATCACCAATTCACATAGCAAATAGGAACTGAAAGACTTGCCTGATTCGTAGTTTATGAACTACGACTTAACTTCTTAACGCGTATCTGCACTTCGTGTATTCCTACACAGTTATATAATCATGGATTAACATCCATTAGTCATATATTTCATACATTCTTAATATAATAGTAACGTTACATTATTTCCTAACTAGGTTTGTAAAACCTACCTTTAAATTTATCATCATGCTCTTAGAATAGCTAAGTATGTATAGGTAAACCTTAACAATTCATACTTTACATCAACATTCATATATATCATTCACACACTTGACTCGCTATGTGTTCGACACATATTTAAAGTTCATAGATACGCGATCTACATCGTTCTTATATTTTACAAACTTTAATAAAATTTAATAACTCTGTGTTTTATATAAACATTACATGATCTCATGCTTAAACATCATCTATGTTAAGTATTATATCTTTAGACAATCATTACACATATGCTTTATGGTTCAGATCAAAGTTAAAATAATCAGGCATCATTGCCTTGTAGCGAAATTGCTAGAATTAGAATTAGGCCTTAGGATGGCGCAATTGCCGTAGTCCCCGCCGCACTAAAGTTGAGTATTTTCTGGTTTCATCTTGATTCTTAGCATTTATAACTGTTAACACGTATCTTACCCACATGTTATGAGGTCTTAGCCCAAGTTTGGTGCCTCTTGTATTTACCTTAAGTTGTTTTACACTTTATAGCTTTATTGCTATTTATTTCACGGCTAAGTAAGTTCATACAACAAGGTCCTAACTATATGACCACCAACAAGGTTAAACAAATTTCAATATACATGCTTACATGTAATCATATGACTAGCATGGTTTATGACTTGAAATCTTACTTTAAGACATGTATGGTTCATAGTATGTCTATTTAATAGTGTGCATGTACCCATCATGTCTAAAGGCATAAAAGTCATATCATGTTTGCACATATAGGCCATGTTTAAAGACCCAAAAGTTACTAGTATGCCATCCTACAAGTTCAGAAGTTTAGACAACGTAATGCTCATGAATAATGTTTTCAAAACGTCTAAGTTTCTTTTCAAAACACATACTAAGTCATGCTAATGCTTTCTATTATGAGCAAGTAAATCTTATATTTCATGTATAATATGATGAATTTTCATGTTACATCACTTAGAATAACATATTCCATCGTCGGGAGCACTATACTTGCGTATGTGCTCGCTCGACGCTCTCTGATCGCCTCCGAATACGTAACAGTCACAAAGATGACTATTTTGACCCTTCCTAACGACCTCAAATTGAAAATTGTAAAGCACAAAAGTTGTATTTCTATTCGTCCTCGTTTCGGATCATCTTGAATCACCTCAATCAGAGTTAGTATGAAAATGTTATGCACTGTTATTGATGCCCGGCGCAGCTGCGCCCCAATTGGCCTTGGGGGTAGTGTAGCTGCACCCCAAGTCGCAGAACAGGCCCTCAGGCTCTGCTCTTCACGATTACACAGACCCTTACTCCTTCCAATGATCATAACATGAGTTATACTCATCCAATTCAGTCCATATTTGATTCTATAGGTTTGTAACTCATAAAACTACAACATACCAAATACCCATCAACTAACATAAACATTAACTAACCTTAATATGAATTTACAACTCATGTTCATTCTAATTGTTCATGTTTTCACAATTTAGCGAATTCGTTCACTACGAATTCGTTTCTCAACCATTTCGATTCATTCAACTTTCATTATTTTTGTAATTCAACATACTAACAACATATATCATCAATTTAATATTTTATCATGACTTCATCATAAATTTTGATTCCAAAACAAGCCCTAATGTATATATATCAATAAAACTCAATTTCTTCATTCTAAAACATGTTTTCATGGATTTGATTTCTGAAAATCATTTCTAGATAACAACTAAAAGATTATAAACATCTAACAACATATATATGTTATCTCAAGAACACCCAAACTAAGAAGAAACTAGGTTATTTACCTCTTAATTCTTGTTTAGCTTTGTTAGGAGATGTTAGAGAATTGCTACTTCCTTCTTGTTTTCAAGGATTTCTCTTACAATTGCCTCCCAATTCCTCTCTAGCTCTCTCTCTCCTCTCAGATTTTCTCTTCTAGCTTTAGCCTTAGGCTTTAAGAACAAAACACGTAACCTTCATATAACTGATATAAACATAATGCGTATACATTATGGCCTATCAGTTACAATAACAAAGGGTCACTAGGCCATGTTTGGCTAGCACCCAAAATATCCTTTTTAATTTAATTTATTTTTTTTAACAATCCTTCTTATTATATGATACCCTTGTCACACCCATTAACTATTTGAATTGAATTAATCTCAATTCATTAATAAATCCAATTAAACCTTACTAATAAAATTATAGCTTCTATTTAGCCAATATAATTATAATTTTATTTAACAATCATTAATCCTCTAATTTAATTACTTAATTAAATTAGAAAATCACTAACACATTAACGTAATAAATATGCACAAATTATAAAATTATTTATCATCAATTTATTTAATATCATCATAGTTAAATAAATTATTCCATAATAATTTCCATTGAATATTTATTTTAATCCATAAATATTTCAACTAAAATACTTATTTTACTTGATAAATATTTTAATTATTTACGATCTCACAATCATAACATATTAACATATACATTTATATGTAACATAAATTACTCTCTCATATCATAATAAGAATTTTATTTATTAAATTCTTATTTTAATAATTTTCAAAAAATTCAGGTTGTCAGAGAAGTCCCAAGGCTGCTGGCCTTGAAGGAATCTTAGTGATTCAGGGTGCTGCCCTTCCTTAGTGGAAATCCTGCTAGTTAAAAGTAGAAGAGTGGATTAGGAGCTTGAGTCTCTGAACCATTTAAAACCCTTTGTGTCTTTTACTTTATGTCATTTACATTATATACATTAACTGCTATGTATATTTTAATTGCTTACTACTGAGTTAACTCTACGAACATTGTATGTCTGATTATGAATATATCAATGAAGGGGATCTTTTACTTATTCTGTTGTGCTTGAAAAGATTCTTATATTTGTCATGTGCTAATTCATGAGCAACACAAAATAAAAGGAAAAGTATTTGAAATTAAAAAGGATCTATTCAACCCCCCCCCCCCCCTTTCTAGATCTATATTGTGCCTACTGGGAACTAACATATGCTATTTGATTCAGCTAGACGATTATTGAAAGATGTTCATGAAACTCAAGTGTTTCTTGAAAAGTTATACTAAACCAAATTGTTTTGGTGCGGATTCAGATGTTGAAAAGCTGAGATGAACAACCCTTTTATAGGAGATTACACGGAGGCGTTTAGATGTTTATACACAATACATTGTACGAAGGGCTGATCCCCCTAAGTACGAGGAGTCCCTATAGTCTTATGACTGTTAAAATTTAAGTTGAAAGATTACTTATAACTATGGACATATGCATAGCGTTTAAATGTTTGTGTACAATACATCGTACGAATGACTTAACACCTTAAGTACGGGAGTCCCTATAGTCTAATGACTGTTAAGGTTTAAGTTGAAAGAGTACTTATAACCGTGGTCGTAGTTCAAGGTCTTATGACCCTCAGCATGATTTGGAATCTTTGAAATTCCTGTTATTCATATCGCTTCCCAATTATTGAACAATTGTGGAAGATTCTTATTATTCTGAAAGGTGAAAGTGGAAAGGATGAGAAAATTAAGCAAAACATAATAATTTCAAGAAAGAATTGAAACTCCAGAAAGAAGAGAATTGTGAAACTCTTAGAAGAGGAAGAGGTGGGGAATATGATGATCTTAGAAAGATCCTTAGAGAAAGAATTTGGTTGTAGAACCCAATGAATGAATAAAGTATTAACGTAAAATCTATTTTGATAGATTGAATGAATAAAGATTAATAAATAAAATTTCGGGGACGAAATTCTTAGAAGAATGGGTGAATGTAATATCCCGAGTGTTTATGATAATGATCTTTAGAAAAGGAAATGAATGGGTTAAAGAATATATAATACTCAAAATATAATTAAGTTCAAGTGAAAGTTATGAAATAAAACCTAGAATTTGTTGAAGTAATGAATGTAGTAGGAAATATAAAATCTATATTAAGGTAATGTGTTGAAGATATTCAACGATAAATTTTTGAAAAAAACAAGACTTGGTGAAAACCGAGTAAAGGAGGTTTCTTTGATTCCGAGGACAGAATCCTTATAAGGAGGAAAGGATGTGACAACCCGAATTTTCATAAGTTATTAAAATAAGAATTTAATAATTGAAATTCTTATTACGATGTGATTAATGTAACAATCCAGAATTTTAATTGTAATTATAAATATTTATTGAATTATATAAATATTTAATGGATGTATTTATTGTTGAATAAATATTTATTTAATTTGATTTGATTTGATTTGATTTGGTTAACTATTTGTTTAATAAATAATTAATGGGTTAAGAAAATTAATTGTTGTGAGATAATATTCTAATTTAATTTAATAATTAAGTTAAAGATTTTAGAATGATTAAATGATTTATTCAATAAATTGTTATTAGAATTAATTAAATTAAGAATGAAACATTAATTAAATAAAGTGTGATAAATAATTATATTATAAAAGAGTTATTAAAATAAATTAAAGGACTTTAATTTAGTTTCCCAAACAAGGCTTAAAAATATCAAGTGTTTAATTTTAAAAGGGTTTTGCCAAACGGGGCCTTATGGCTTTTGGATTTCTTTTGAATTATAATTAATAATATAAATTAAATAAATAAAATATATATATTAATTTGGTAACTGATAAATTGAATAGGGGTAATTAGTAGGCGTCGGCTTTTTTTAAATGGGTGTGCGTTGGTTTTATTTTATTTTTACGTATGAAGTATTGGCTTACTAATAACTAAAAAAAGAAAAGAAGAAAAGAGTTCTCAGAATTTGAGAAAGACAGAGAGTTCTCAGAATTACAGAGAGTTTTGAGAGAGACTTGTCAGAGTTTGAGAAAGACTGGTGAGAGAATTGTCTGCAATTAGCAGGGATTTCTTAAGCAACAAAAGGTATGATTATAACCTTATTATATGTATATATATATATATATATATATATATATATATGTGTGTGTGTGTGTGTGTGTGTGTGTGTGTGTGTGTGTGTTTTAACGACGTGAGTTTTAGCGTCTATGTTCACGAGTTTTATACTTGCTGTGAATTCCAAATTTCTGTAATTGTTGCTATATAATTAAATTATAATGATTTTATGTGGTTATGAGGATTAGAACTAGTTTTAGATAAAGAATTGCATGATAACTACGTCTACAAGAAAGAATTGGTTTCTTTTAGTGAATATATATGTATAAACATGGTGAATATAGGTATGAAAAAATATATGAATGTATGCTAATAGATAAATTGAACTTTGAATATATTAACTTGGTAAGAAACGAAGACAACATAGTTAGAATAAATCAATTTGGGTTATAATTATGACTACAGTGTTCACTGTGTCAAGAAATATCAAAAATGGAGTTTTGTTGGTTTAAAAACAATGTTTCAAGGATTTAACTTCTCTAAAATTATTGTTTAAGTTGTGTTAAATTAGTATATGTATGCTTGTTAATGATTTACATAAATTATATATGTTAATTTAGTCGCTAGAAGCCATTAAACCGCTAAGAATTGTTGTTGCTCGTTTCTTCGTAAAAGTGCTTTCTCTAAGTTTAAAGTAGCCAGGTACCAAAATCGAGCCGACCTAGAACTCCACGCCAAGAAGACACTAAAATCAGTGCCACAGTGCCAATTTTGCACTGCAACGCCACTGTCTGACTTAGTTCTCGCGCCCTGGGGCCGGAATAGTAGTCTGGGTCGGACAGTTTTGACCTCCTGTAGTAAAACGGCCATAAAGATTTCAAACAAACTCCAATTGAGTCGATTCAAGATGATCCGGAACGATGACGAATAGACCTACAACTTTTGTTCTTTATGTTTTTCAATTTGAGGTCGGGAACAAGGGTCAAAATGGTCATTTGTGGGACTAATATGTATTAGGAGGCAATCGGAGGGCGTCGGGAATGCACATATGCAAATGTAGTGCTCCTGACGATAAAAGATGTTGTCCTAAGTTATAAAACATGAATATTAGTAAATATAATGATGCTTAACATTAATTAATGATGTATTAGATATGTTGGATAAGCATACTAAGCATACACAAGAGAGAGATTTAATCCAAGGCGTGTGATTTAATGAACGCGTCAAACGTCGTGCCAAGTGTTAATGAACTTAAAAAGTGTTTCAATTCAATTCAAATGAATATTATAATATATGGAATGGATTTAATATAAAACCAATAAGTAGTCCTAACAAGACTTAAGCACTTGAATGAACTTCGAGTTCGACTAAAAAGAAATATAGTGAGCTATAAGTCTAAAGTTAACACAATAAAATTAAACATTGTGTATTGATTAATAGGAAGAGTTATATAATGTAGATTAAAGTTTACATTACAACTACTATGTGTTGCTATGTGACTAATAGTTGATGTGAATGATTATATAATTGTGTAGGGCACGTGAAGTATAGATAACTGTAAGCTGTTAAACTGTTATTGGTAAACAACAATCAAGGAAAGTCTTTCAGTTACTATTTGCTATGTGAACTTGATGATTAATTGTTTTAAATCTTTATTGCAAAGAGCATGATATGTTATATATATGTTGAAAGTATGAAATGTTAAAGTCAATTTATGAGTATGTTAATTGATTAAAGCATGTTGATTGAGTAAGGACTCAATCTTTATACTTGTTATATGAACTGTAGCGTGTATGTTATATGTTGAGCATGTTATTATGTGCTATGTGATGCATAAAAACTGTTAGATTTTGTTGGGCTGTCAAGCTCAACCTTGCAAATAACCACTTTCGCAGGTTAAAGATTTAAGGTAAAGTATGTGCTACTTGAAAGATATGAATCAAATGTGATACTTGAAGATTTATATACTTTGGCTGAGTTATTATTATTTGAACCATGTTTAAGGTTCCGAATAATGTATTAATGTTGAATTGTAATATTATTTTGCGATGTAAACTCTTGTAGTATTAAAATGATTCTGAGATATTTAGATGTAAAGGTTGAAAGTTCTGGGAACAAGAATAGTTTCTGATAGAAAATTTTAATTGTAATAGAAAATTTTGATTATTCCACAAATTTCAATGGTTGTATTATCGTTTAATGATGTAAAATTAGAGGTTGAAAGTATTGTTAATGACCGAAATCGAGAATTAAATTGTATAAATTTTGGGGTCGTTACACCTCTAGAGGCAAAACTCTTGGGTGGCTAACGTTGATCAAAGGAAGGAATCAATCCCACATATTCAAGTAGAGCACAAAGGACTAAGAGTTGAACTTGTACCTGAGGAAGCTCAAATTTTCATGGGTTTGATTTTGATTCTCCTACTCTTTTATAGATTGATAATCAAGCACAACAACGATCATGATTTATGGTTTGTAAGAAAATTTTAAAATCCGATTTTATTACGCTTTCGCTTTGTTTATCACTACAACAAAAAGGCTTATTTCTGACGGAATATTCTGTCGATAATAAGGTTATTCCGTCGAGGACAACCTTATTTGCGACGGAATCTTCAGTCGGAAATTCGGTCGTATATAAGCATGTCGAAATTAAGTCCGTCGATTTTTCGGTCGGGGATACTTAGGGTCGACAGAATTAATATCGACCGACTATTCACTCGGAGTTAATATATCACCGACTGAAAATAGTCTATCGAGGATATTCGGCCAATGATAAACATGCCACATGGTAGTCTGATAAAATTAGAAAATAGCTTAAACTCGACATATTTCTGTCGATCATACAACCATTACATCGAGGATATTCGGTCAAGGATATTCGGTCGAGGATAAGTACGCCATGTGGCATTCTGACAAAAATGGGAAATAATTTAATCTCACCGAAAATCCGTCGAGAATACCACCATTCCGTCGAGGATAGTGTTTTTTTTAAAATATTTTATTTGTTTTTGCAATATCTAGGGATTTAACCCACATCTTGTACCTGTACCTTTTTTCCCAATAGCACATACACAAGCTAACAATATGGCCAATAACATGAATTACAATTACAATCACCAAGGCCAACAATTAATCAAAAACCAACTAATTAAATGAGAAGTAAAAAGGCCAAAAACATCCCATTAATCTAAACTAAACTATAACAAACATCCAATTAAGCTAAATTAAACTAAGTGTCAAACAGCAACAAAACCAAAGTAATGACAAGGTTTAAACTATACAATATGTACGTCAAAAATTATGTAAACTACAAAAGAATGTAAACATTTAAGACAAGCTAATAGAGCCCCCAGTGTGAGGAGGATCATCGGGCGAGCGTCGACGCTGATCTGAAGTATGAATATCGCCCTCATTGTCATCCCGCTTTCGTCGATTCACTTTCGTCACCTGATGATAATATAATGTAACTCATTAGTCCATATATATGATTCAGCTTAAAGATAACTAAATGAAAATTAAATAACATGCGTAATATATATTTGTATTTAAAACGGCAGTATACCGAAAGCAATGAAAGGCCGACTCAACATCGCCCAAACGCATCCTCGACTAAGGTAACCACCATCCTAACAATCTCGTCACAGATCGCGCCCAATCGCTCCGGAGGGGATACCATACTTTCGGCGGTGGCACCAAATTTTTACGCCCCACGCAAGTCGATGGAGGCGAAACGACTTGGCGGTCCCCGATGATGGAACAAATGGATCGGTCTCAAACCTCTCCGACACCGCAGCCCATAACACGTTGGAACAAAGCATCGCTCTGCCAAATACCAGATGTGTTGGTCCCACGGGGGCTCTCGGACGCAGACGCTGGCTAGAGCCTACAAAAATAAATATAACATGAATAATATTATAAGTTTACTTTATTCATAAACAAGAAATAAACAAAAATATTATACCTCCTGGAAGTGTATAGGCTGGTATCCTCGGTAACCCCAGCACTCGATACCGGTCGGTAGTACTAGTGGGAGTATCCTGAGACGCGACCCAAAGAGCCGTCTCCTCATCCTGAGATAAACTAATCTTGGGCGGAGGGACGGTGGAATCTAACGTCTCAAAGATCGCCCCTAGCACCGCAACTCATTTATATTAATCGTCATGAGCTTCTCAAACCGCTCCTGTAATTTGATATACAAGTGAGTTATCTTTAACGCAGTCATATAAATTACGTAATATTATCCTAAATAATATTTATTATAGTAAATGTACTACCCGTATAGCTAGTGCTGCTGGAGATATCGTCGACCCCGAAGTAGAGCCCTTCGACGTATGGACTCTATCCCAAAACTCGATCATGGTAGGAGGTCAGCCCAAGCTACTCCGCATGGCCTAAATCATATACATTAAATAATATCACCTTAATTTACTATAGTTGCAGTTTAATATTAAACTAAACTAAAGAGAAATACATACCGACTTAACCTCCTAAAACGACTGCGAGCCAAAAGTATGTACAACTCGCAGCTTGCCGCGATTCTTCTTCATCTGCTCTGACTTGGTCTTGAATGCAAAGATCATCCCAAAGACGCATTACATCGCAAATTTCATGTTGCATCTCGAATCGTTGGCGGCTGATGCTATAGCAAAGTAGTCCCAGGCGATTCTTCTACCGCCCGGACTGCCCTTTGTTGCATCTCGTACAACTAGCCGGCATAATTCTTCGAGATGTAGGCAATGATAATCTGGCACCACCATCCGCCTCAATGATGTCGGCCTCAGATCAGTAGATCTCTATCAAATGTATAAAAACATGCGTATAATTTATTATTTGAACAATATAAAAATAACATGCATGGACCTTGATTTAATATATGTAATTCGACTTACGTGAAACTCCCGCAACACTATCACCATGAAGTCGGCATCGTAGCGCGTCTTTGGATCGATAAATCGTGACGCGACCAAGAGGGGAGATGCGCCAGAAGATGGCGCGTGCACGCCTTTAGGGACGTGATCCATAATACTATTATACAAAATTTATTAAGAACATTTTAATTTATTAATCACATGATAATATCATTCTAATTGAACATAAGTGATATATTATAGTTGAAACCTACACAGACGAGCCGACATCAACTAGAATCGTATGTGCTACTGGGTGGGCGACCTAATCGACCGAAGTTTAGGCCCTCGCGAACGCCGACGTCTAGCATCTGTATGTTTAATATAGTTATGACATTGTCAAAAAATAGTAAATGAATGTATAATATAGTTATGAAAATAATGTTACTGAGCCAAAAAAGAAATCAACTCACTAGCATCTGAATGTATATTGAGTGTATTGAAGAGTAAAGGGAGAGTACTATTGAGTTTATTGAAAATTGTGGCAAACTAAGCAAATGCTACTTAGTTTATTTTGCCAATGATAAACTAAGTAAGTGGTACTTAATTGGTTTATGAGAATTGTTATTTGGAATTTATAGAGATTACTGTTCGACATCCACTCCTAAACACTATTATCAAACGGGTTTCTAAGTTTCATAGCAGTTGCAGCTATAATAGTACTAGGAGAAGAGCCAATCTAAGTTTCATATTAGTTGCAGTTGCAGCTAATAGTACTCCAACCAGTTCCTCGGTAGTAATCAGACAAAAAAAATGGTCGTAGTTCATGTTTGTGTCATATACTCTATTAATAAAGTTAATTGAATTACTGCGGACATTCCTCACTGTTCCACCATAACAGATGACAACATCCCGAAGGAGTTCCATTAAGTTATTGAACCAAGTTCCAAGTTAAGCGACCCTCTAGATGAACGAACGATCACTTCTCTACTATGAATGAATCATTACCTGATATGGGTTCAATCCATGACATAGACAGCTTCTCACCACTCCAAATTCCTCAGATGGGTAGTTCTCATAGAAAAAAAGGTGAGACATTTTGTGAGCACTACCCATCTAAGGAATTTGGAGTGGTGAGAAGCTGTCTATGTTATGGATTGGACCCATATCAGGAAATGATTCATTCCTAGTAGAGAAGTGATCGTTCGCTCATCTAGAGGGTTGCTTAACCTATAACTTTGTTCAACAACTTAATGGCACTCCTTATGTAAGTTGGCATCTGTTATGATAGAACAGTCAGGAATGTCTTCAATAATTCAATTAACTTTATTATTCGAGTATAAGACACAAACAGAAACTAAGACCCTTTTTTTTAATTGTTGTCGAGGAACCGGTTGGAGTACTATTAGCTACAACTGCTATGTCAAACCTTGCATAAAAGGAAGTGCGCGCTTCATTTAATTTATATGTTATTATATTATAGTTAATTTAATTTATATGTTATTATAATTTAGTTTATTATTTTATGTTATGTAAATTTATTTCAAATATATTATGTTATAATAATTTATGTTTATTTAATTTATTAGCGTTGATTTTATTTAATTCGGTTTATTTTTGATCTAATGAAAAACTAAGCAAATGCTACTTAGTTTAAGATAATTAGTTTATTTATTTTTTATATTATATTATTTAAATTAATAAATTTACATTTAATTATATTAAATTAAATTTTAAAATTTTAAAATTTTAATTTATTCTAGTTTATTATTAATTTTTTTTATTTATTTTGATTTATTTATGTATTTTAATTTATTTTTATTATATTATTTAATTTAATTTAATTTAATTTATTTAAATTAAATTAATTTATTTATTTTATTTTTATATTATATTAATTATTAAAATTAATTAAGTAACATTTAATTAATTTAAATTAATTTTAAATTTTAAATTTTAAATTTTTAATTAAATTAAATTATTTAATTTATTCTAGTTTATTATTAATTTTATTTTATTTATTTATTAGATATAATATATTAAATTAGAATTAAATTTTTTATTTTATTTTATTTTGTATCACATTATAATATATAATTTATTTTTATTAAATTATTTTATTTTAATTAAATTATTTTATATCTATTAATTATCTTAGTACTAATTAAGAAACTAAGTAAATTCTACTAGGATTATTTTAATATTGGGAAACATAAGAAATATATACACATATACAGTGCCTCCAAATTTTGTAATTGATTAATTCTGACAGAAATTTAGTCGAGAATTCCGTCAGAAATAACAAATTCAGCATACCTAAACATAATCAAAATTTTATCAAACCCAAATTAATTGCAACATATCAAACCCAATATTGCAGTATAATTATCATCAAACCCAATATTGCAGTATAAATTTTCAGAACAAACAATAGCAGTATAACATTAGAGCATGAACAAACTTATGCAGATTCATAGCATGCATTATAAATTACATAGCAATTTATATAACTCAATTAGGGCATGAACACAATATGTACCAACAAATTTTCAGACCCAAAATACATAGCAGTTTATATAACTTAATTTGTAAAATTAGGGCATAGATTTAAAAGCATAATAATCAAAATCAAATGACAATTCATCAAATATACCTGATTAGCTTGAATTTTTAACAAAAAGTAGAAGCTTTACTAGCTAAAAACCCACAAATTTGAGAAGAAATTGACCAAAGTAGCTGGGCTAGCTTCCGTAGCAGGTGGGCGGAGGTGGTCGTTGAAGATGGTGGTCGGAGGCGGTGGTTGGAATCCGGCGAGGTGGTGGTGTGGGCGGAGTGAGATGAGGGAGTTTTAGTGAGAAAGAGGGAATGAGAGAGCTGACTGAGAGAGAAAGGAGAGAGTGAGTGACGAGAGGAGGCGTGGGGGGAACATTCTGATTAGATTTTTAATCATTATTCTCGACGGAATTTTGTCGAGGTTATTTCCGTCGACGTTACGATACTTTCGACGAACTATTTCGTCGAGGATAACACATATTTCGTCGACTTTATACTCGCGCTGGTGGGAAAGCTTGGCGCCAAGGAGGAGGCAAAATATTCAGTTGGTATTGGCTTAAAATCGACTGAATGTGTTCAGTCGACCTTACTTCCGTCGGAAATAACGTATTTACTTGTAGTGTATGTAATTTGATTGCATGTTCACGTTTCTAGCAAACCTAACACTATCAGTATAAATGAAAATCATTCTCTACATGGAGAGAATCAGAGCTCCCAAAATGTGAAAAAAAACTAACATAATTGGAGAAAGAATGATGTACCCACAAAAGTAGAAAACAATGATAAATAAAAGATCACAAAAAATAAGAAGATTTAGGAGAGTCTCTTCAAAATAGAATAAAGGTCGTTGCTAGATTTGGGTTTGAAGTTTTAGAGACTAGGATTTTTATCGAGTAAAATAAAAATGTTGCCATTGAGTTCTAGATATTTTTGGGTATTAAGCCACTTTTTTTCGATCAAAGCAAATTGAGCCGCTTTTCATTCAAAAAGTTAGATATTGAGCCCACAGGTGCCACATGTGCGTTGACCTGCTTAAGTGGCACACGTGGCAACGCTTAAATGTACTTTTCTAAAATTAATTCCTAAAAATATGGTGCTTCCAAAAATTGATCTTAAGACATCTAGTTTGAAATTTTGGGCATGAGACCACCCGAGCACAACTAGCTTAACTATTAGAATTAACTTTTGTACTAAATCAATTCATTATTATTATTATTATTGTTGTTGTTGTTGTTGTTGTTGTTGTTGTTGTTGTTATTGTTATAGAAAAATTAAAAGTAAAATTTAGAAAATAATTAATATTTTTGCAAAATAAATAAAATTTCATCTAAGGCAGATATTTATGGAACACGGGGGAAAGTGCTAATAATTTTATGGAAAATAAATGCATTTCAATATATATCATTTTTAATATTCTACTATGATGTTAAAATAGTGCAAATTTATCGTAGATGAGGCTTTAAGGAGATGTCATTAGTAAGAGAAGTATGATGCATTGATGATTGATTAGTAAGAGAAGTATGATGCATTGATGCTAATGATGGGATTTGGATCCCCTTCGTATACATTTCTCCAATTCCATCTAATACATCATATTTTTATAATTGTGAATAGTATAATTGAAATCGATACTTGCCAACTAATTTATTATATTGAATATCATAATTATTTCAAAAAGAAAAGTAATCCCGCACTTTTTCACCATTTAATGAACATGTGATTTTTTTTTAATCAAAATTTCAATAGATGAAAATTCCTTTAGACTTTTAACAGTGAATATATTTTTTATGATTCTAACTTTTTATAGGATTAATCTCAATATCATTAACTATCTATTACCATAATTTAATAATTACTACCAAAATATTAAGATCAAATAATTAGTGTATTGAATGGAATTGAAGGAAATGTGTAATGGAAGGGAGCCAAATCCTTAATAATCGTATAATATTATGTGTTAGTAATTGCATTTTTTGTTTACCTTATTTGATGATGACAATTTAATATATTTGTGATGATAAGTTTTGTACAATCCTTATTGAAAATGTATATACAAGGATTTAGTTAGGGATCTAATTTTTTAGGTAGAACCATGATCATAGAGTAATGTATAAGAATTCGTAGTGCTGAAGACTAGATAAAGAATTGTTAGAATCATTTTGTTACAAGCTGAGGAACTCTCAGATCGCATAGTTATGAAAAGATCGTTTAGTTGAAAGACTATAAAAAAAGAATTTTGAGATTGTTTAGCTGAAGACAAACATAGAGCCGTCTCTTAGTGAAGCCACTGAAGGATCGTATAACCATTATCATTTAGTAGAGTCACTAAATAATACAGAGGCCAACTCTATGATTGAGAGCAAACTGCTTACTTTGCTCAAATTGTGGAGTATAACAGTCTGAAAGTAGTGGTAGGTTAGTGACAGAGTTCACTCGACCTTGACTCTAAGTTTCCGCATTGAACTTATCTATTTGAGTCAACACAAAGAGATAAAAGAAGACAAATCAGCTTTGGTAACAAGTAGCTGCTCAGTGCTTAGGACACGCGTCACTTGCTACACCAAATAGTACGATGTTAATAAAGATATCTTGTGGTATAACCAAAAACGTATGAAGTCAAAGGAATTATCATTTGACAAGTGTCCCTTTGGAAATGGAGCAACATTAACAATCCAACAGGAAAAATTCCAAGCAAGACTATAAAAGGATTGCTATAACAAAACTTGAAGACTACTGATCAATCGAAATTCAAGCGCTCTAAAAAACAAGTTTGAAGCTCCAACTCTACGATATGAGATATTCATTTCTGTTGCTAAGTCAATTGATTATGCTCTCCTTGAAAATTTAATAGCACCTTAAAACAGTTATTCTCTCAATGATTTGAACTGATCTTAGTGATCAAACAGTGTTAAGTCATAATCACCATTTGTAATAGTTCTTAGTGATCTTAGTTTGTGTAACCACTCCATCCTTAATGGATCATCGATACTCTAGGAGTAGACGAGAGAACTAGGAAATTTTTGTGCTATGAACCTCTTTAAATCTCTTGTCCTTTTACTTTATGTTATTTACTTTTTGAGTTTTCTTTGTTCGTTCCCAATAGGCACACAATAGATCTAGAAGGGGGGGTTGAATAGATCCTTTTTATTTTTAAATATTTTTCTTGTTTATTTTGTATTGTTAATGAATTAGCAAATGACAAACATAAGAATCTTTTCAAGCACAACGGAATAAATAAAATATCTCTTTCATTGATATATTCATAATCATACATACATTGTTCTTAGAGCTAGTTAAGTGGTAAGTAGTTAATACATACATAGCAGTTATAGCAGTTAAGTACAAAATGTAAATGACAGTAAGTAAATGACTGAATGTAAAAGACACGAGAGATTTTAAGTGGTTCAGAAACTCAAGCTCGTAATCCACTCTTCTGCTTTAACTAGCAGGATTTTCACTAAGAAGGCAAAGACCTCAATCACTAAGATTCCTTCAAGGCCAATGACCTTGGAACTTGATTCACTAAGAACTCTTCAAGCCCAAAGAAGCTTGAACTCCTCTAGTTCCCTAGGAACTCTTCAAGCCCAGCAGGCTTGGAACTTCATTTAGTCCCTCCGGACAAGGACCCCTCAGGCCCTGGCTTCTTATTGGGGTTGATGTTGTTGTTGTTGGTGCCTAGTTACTAAGATGTCGTTAAGCTTGAACATCTCTTGTACTTAGCAGCTTGGCGTGGTCCTCTTTGCATTCTGCATAGAGTCTAAACCGCATCTTTTTTGGTGTAGCTGATCTTCAATCTTTTCTGCTCATCTTCATCTGATGTCAGTTGTTCACCATCACCATTTAAGTTTGCTAAGTGTTTGAGCTTTTGGTAGACTTCGTCTGGCACTTAGCATTCCCTGAACCCTTGTTGAATGGTTTGCAGATACGGTTCTGCATCTGTTCTGTTTCAGCTTTTGGTTCATGGTGATTTGTTGAGTGGCTCTCTGGATATTCATTGTGCTCTGCCACTTTTCTGAATGTTATCTTCTTGGCCTTCTCGGCTCTCAGCTTGGCTGCCATCTTCAGTGGCATTCTCATCTTTGTTGAGTGAAGCTTTAGTTCATTCAAGTCCTTCTTTAAATCTGTTTCACTTCCACCTTTGTAGTCTCACTGTCACTAAGACTTGTTCTGATTAGCTCTGGTGGAACTCGTAGAGTCAACAATATAGCATTCCAACGGCTCAACGATTCTGCAACTTTAGCAACTCTTGATCTTTGAAGCTCTTGTTGATTTATACTCCTTCACAACCTTTCCGTTGGAATGTAGCCGTTGGGAGATATTTGAATTGCTTCGCAGATCTTGAGTTATTTGATGTAGACTGCAGATGTGACATGATAGCTCCTTTATGACTTTTTGACACTGCAATCTACTGTTTCACCTACCCCGTCAGAGATGTCACTTTAATGTCTCGGGCAGGTAGCCATCTTTATTTCTTCTTTCTGACTTCTTGATTAAAACGTCAGGATCTGTCCTTTTGCATCGATGCTCTCAATATGCTATATTAGAATATCACTCTTCAAATTAAACCGTTGCCAATGCTTCAATCTTCAGATGACAGAACTCTATGATTCTGATGCATCTTGGACCTGATCATAGTTTCTTGTTGAATGTTGCTTATTGAATGGTTGAGATAACACTATAATCCTGAGGAGTGTTCAATGGATCTTCAATGTAGAACACATCTTCCTTCTATTGTACAGTGCTTCAATACTTCTGTTTTCCTTGACTGATCTCAGGAACTGATAGCTTGACTCCTTGTTCTGGTCTCTTCTGAATAGCAAGACACCTCAGATTTGCGGCATGCCCAGTTCACTTTCTCCTTGTGATCTCCCGTTCACTTATCATCAATGGACTGACCCAATGCTTAATCATTTTAGCCTTATTCTTTATAAGTTAACCAAGATCTCAAAGGTACACTTCATCGCCTCGCTTTGTTTGGCAAACACTACGATCCTAGTTGACCCCAAGATCGTTGTCTTCTGTTCATTTGATGCCATCATGACTTGGCGACTTTTCCTTAGTCAATCGGGTCATTGTTCTTTCAAGTCTTCTTTTGTTTTACTTGTAGAAGACTTCATCTTGAATGGCTTTACAACTCAATCTGGATGCCGATTGGGTTGGTGCTTAGATCTTCTGTTAGCTTGCTAGCCATTCTTCGAAAGCTCTCTAGTTTCCTTTAGGTGGAATATGTCTTTGCGCCTCGCACTAGAGGCTTCATCCTTTGGATCTTCCGGAAGTGCTCATTTATCGAGAATCGTGTTTACTCTATGATTCTTCCTTTGCGTTGTGAGCACTTCTATTGAAGTCTTAGTTCTACTCTCTACGATTCTGCTTGGATTCTACAGACACTACGACTCCGAGATCAGATCTTGACACTCTACGATTTCTGCCTTTAAGCTTGATGTCTTCATCTTATCTGGCTCGACTACAATCTCTGCTTCTCATTTGATCAGTAGACTCTACGACTCCGAGTGTGGTCTACGATTCTTGACTTGGCTTCGGCAGATGCTCGGTTGGCTCTTAGATAGGCTGTCTCTACGATTTTGAACATGACTTCCTCAACAGACTACAACTTTGAGGAAGTTCTTCTCGACAAACTACGATCCTTTCTCGTCTCTCCTGGCAATCTACGAACTCTGAGATCTACTATCTTGCATACTACGATTCCGCCTTGATAGTTCTTGAGCTTTCCTCGACTCTCCTGGTAGACTACGATTTCTGGTGCAGTGCTCGACGATCAGACATTCCTATCTATTACATTATAAGATCAACCTAACAAGTTTGATCTTTCTATATTTATAGTCATTGTACATCATTTCTTTTTAAGGACTTTACAAAGCTGTTTTGCTTATGTAGGATCAACCTAACACATTTGATCAATTCATTCTAAGTCCTTGTACATATGTTCCTATTATCTATCAAAGGACTTTACAGCTTTTCTTGATGCAAGCATACTTGCATATTCATCTATTTATATCATAATCAGATCATATATAAATAAGAATATCATTTGCATGCTTATTCCTAACATTCTCCCCCTATTTGATTATGACAAAAACAATAAGTGCATATGCATGATATGAATGAATCTTATATACAGTGAGAAGTTGTATTTCTAAAAATAGATAATCATGAATGTCATTAATAATAATATAGAATTACATAAACTATGACACTTTACATCCTGGATCCAGAACATACTTAACTAGATAGAGATGTACCTTTTTAGCTCCATGTGTATCTTCTAGGATGTCTATTGATCAACTATTTATCTGTTTGATCTTTTTGCTTTTGCTCCCCCTCAGATTCATGTTCTTCTTCTTTTTCTAGCTCCCCCTCAAGCTTTGCATTCATGGGATCATCCTTTGACTCCCCCTTCGATGACGATTCTTCTACTACTACTGCTATCTTCTTTGTTGCCTTCCTCTTGGCTTTCTTATCTTCTTTTCTTCTGATCTCCTTACTTTCCCTTGAGTTCCTTTTTCTATGCCTCTTTTTCTCCTCCTTTTTGTCATTAATCACTTATGAGAGTTGCTCCATTTTGGACACAAGTTGTTCCATCAAGTAAGATGAGTTACCAACTTCCATCTTAAGTTCTTGTTGGCTCAGCTCAAGCATTAGAGAAAGAGACTGATGCAAATTGTCAATCTTGTCAGAGAGGGACATGATTTGATCTGTGTTATCCTTCTAAGCTTGCAGAGCTTTTTCCTTTTGATCCTTGATAAACTTCAGATAGATTTGATCTCTTTCTTTGATATTGAGAGATATATCAGTCATTGTGGCTTCGAGTCTGTCTAGAAGCACACTATCTCCTTCTTTTGACACCATCTTTGCTTCTTTGGAGATGATAGATATCTTCTCAACTAATTCATCATAATTCTTCACTAACTCCTGCTCCATAGGAGTTTGGTCATGTGGCTAGGCAGGCTTCTGTTGAACACTAGACTGGACTCCACGATTTTCATTTTTAGACATATTTTCGAAAGCATTGAGAATCTGATAAATCGTTGAGTGCCAATCACTGTTGGAGGATGAAGGAATATCAGAAAACTTTGTTTGGTCAGAGGGAAGCTTCTCAAACTGAACTTGAACATCTTTAATAGTAGAGTGAATGGACTCTACGATCATCCACTTGGGCATAATCCTTCTGCCATCAGAACCCACTCTACAATCGTAGGGAATGTAGTGGTTAAAAGCATGTCGGTAGACTTTGAAATGAGACTGGTCTTTGATCATCTTGGTTACAAACTTTTTTACCCTTGGAAATTTTTGTGCCACCAGCTCTAGGTTGGGAAGATAAGAGAAGACCCATGTGAGATAGTTGTTGTCTTCAGTGAGAGATGCATTTACCCATGGCATATGAGGATGAAACCACCTTATTGTATGGTTCTTAACTTCAGGCTCATAGATTATAGTTGAGGTGTCTAGCTTTATAGCCTTACGATTGTTGAGCACATTTTCTACAATCATCAGTACCACATTTAGCCTTTCATTCCCATAATTTATCCATTTGCCGGGAAGCAAATCCAGTGATTCGTCAATTTCTACTATATTTTTTCTCTTCTGATTTACAGGGTTAGGAATGTGAAAATTTTCTGGCTCTTCTGTTTCAGAACTAGAGTCTTTTCCATCTTTATTTTATCTGGGGCTGGAGTTAGACCTGTGTAGACTTCCTTCATCAGACTCATCAGTGTGTTCCTCTGATTCCTGGTTTGTAGAATCTCTTTCCATCTCATCAGCTTCTTCTTCAGCATCTTCTTCCACGGATTCAAACTCATCATCTCTTAAGTCAATGACAGCATTGAAGTGTTCTCCCATCCTTTTTGAGATAAATTTAGCAAGTAGTCTGTTGCTTTTTCTTCTTATTAGCGGGTCAGCTATGGGGGTTTTAGACTTTTCTTCTTCAGAATTTGAAGCCTCTGTATCCCCATATAAGCTTTCTTGATGATCAGGAATAGTGGGAGCATGTCCTTCTTCCTCAGACCAAACATCTTTTAAACCCTCAAATGAGCTTGTTGGAGCATTAGCAGTGGGAGATCCAATTGTTTCATCTTTCACACTTTCTTTAGCAGCAGAGTGACAACTCTGAGTGTTAGCCAGAGGATTTGCACATTCTTCTTCATCACCAGACTTAGATGTTCCTTTCATAGACTCAGCTTCTTCTTTATTGCTGGACTTGCTCTTTGAGAGTTCAATCTTGAAGCTCTCAGTTCCCTTCTCATTTTCAAACTCTACGTCTTCTCTTTCTTCTTGAGTAGATAGGCTTCTTTGAGGAACTACTACTGACTTCTTTATCACCTTTGTTTTGTTCTTCGGTGGCCCTTGGAGTAATCCGTTACTACTTCTTCTCTTTAGGGTTTCTGCAGGTGATGTTTGTTCTTCTTCTTGTCTCTTGTTGTCAGTGGAGAGACTTCTTGGTGGAGCCTCTATTTTCTTCACACTCTTAGACTTCTTCTTTGCTGGTGTGGCTTTTACAAATACAGAGTCATCATAATGGGATGGCTTGCTTTCTGCCTCTTGTGCCTTCCTCTTCTTTGCAAAGACCTTGTTGTTGCTATCAGATGTCATTAGCCTCTTGTTTTCCTTGGGAGTTTTCTTCTAGTTTTCGAACAACTGTGGGGACATCACTTTGTGAACATTCAGTGGTTCTCCCTTATCATCCTTTATCTTGCTTCCCAGTTTCTTCTCCAGCACAATGCTTAAGAGTCTTCCATGAAATACCTTCGTGAGAGGTTTATCTATAGACTTCTTCATCTCAGCCTTCTCCACCCATTTGGTTAACCAATCAATTAGAAGAGTTCCAAAGTTTATATGTTGTTTCATGACGATTGCAGTCATGATTCTTACTTGTAGATCACTTACAATATCATGTGCAGTGTCCTTGCACAAGATGCATTTTCCTGTAATCTCAGCTAGAAATTCAAACTCTTCTGGAAACTCCTTCTTCTTCATATCCTTCAGATTTGTGTTCCTCTTATAATGCATTAACCTCTTGCCTTCTTTAATGTCAACCTCATCGAGGTTTATCAGACCTTGGTTGGGAAACCCTAGACATTGGTTGAAGTATAATGCCCTTATCTTCAGACTTGCTCCTCTGACCTTTGTGGATAGAAACCTAGAACCTATTGTTGCATTTGAATAGAATTGCTTCACTAGTTTGGTATAGACTGGAGTGTTAGCTTCCAAGCACTCATAAAACACAGCATTCTTTACAAGTTCAAGTATATCCTTGAACTTCTTTTCAGATCTTTCGAACTTATTAAAGCCAAGTTGGATTCTGGTTATAACACGCCATTCTTCCATTTTGAGAGTTCGAGATGTATGGGTAGTTAGTTTCAAGCCTTCTATGAGAGATTGTTGAATGTGATTTGGGTGAATCTAGCTATTTAATGGATTCGGGCTTTGAAGAGGATTTTAGGGTTTAAAAAAGGGAGGGAGAGAGGTTCGATAGCTTCTGATAACTGTTTTGAGATTTTGAATTTGTCTTTATGACAGTTCCTTCTGACTCTACATAAGTTGTGATGTGTCAACCAGTCATTGATTGCGCGATGCCCAATAAGAAATTGTAACTCCCCATGAACTAAATAGCTTTTCAGTTTTAATTTCCTTCTAAGAAAATAAGCATTACTGACATAGATTAATCGTTGACCTTTTCAGTACATAGAGTGGCTTTTGGATTCTACATTTTTCTTTGTTGACTCAACGATCGTTTTCTGAGAGATTCTTTAGTGGATGATTGGACACTAATCCTTATCTTGAAGTTAACCACTGATGTACTTCATAATAGTTTGGTCACTGAACTTCTGAGGTGAGTCTGCAGGGCATCTTTCCAAACTTATCTCCACACACTCTGAATAATTGAGCATGTGTCTAGTTCTTCTGAGCACTCCATAAGCTAGTGTATCCTCTAGGAAGACTACGATCGTCGAGCCTATTCTATGATCGTTGAGGTTGCACTATAATCGTCAAGTTTACTTCAGAATCTACTTTACGAACGTCGTCTATTCTGGTCTTTGAGATGAACTTGACTAAGCATTCCTTCTGGATTAAGGTAGCTCAGGAAGGGCCAACCTCTTAGAGTGAACTAAGGATCAGGTTTGTCCCTGAGGCGCTTTCCTGTTGAAAAACTTTAGAAGTGATTAGCACTGATATCTCATTTGACCTTTTTTGTTGGGGAGTTCATCTACCAACTTTAGACATTTCCATTGGCTGTAATCGTGGTGTCCTCCTGCTCTTACACTACAATCAGATGTTTGATCATAGGCGCTCCACGATTTGAGTTGGGTTATTGACAAGGTTATCAATAGTATGTTTTGAGACGTTCCTACTGACTATGGATCTTTATTTGGTTCATCAGCCACAAAGTTTTGGGACTTTGTAACTGGTATATTTCTTCATAGTGCACTTTTGATACTTTTAGTGCTGATGTCCTTTACCAGATCACTTTTCCCCCATAGTTGATATTATCTTCTCAGAGAGATGTGAGTTCTTCTTCTTCATGTGCATCACAGGACAGCCTTGCATATCTCCTTCTTCCTAAAGTCATCTCAATCATTTAAACCTCCTTGGATCATAGAAGTAAATATCTTCACGATTGATCCCTCTATAGAACTACGAACGTAGTTGACGAGTGGGTTTCATACCCGCGAAATTGCCCCTTTTTGTTACTTGAGTTGTTTCCTATTTTCTATCTTTTGGATAGCTTGCATAGTTATTTTACTTTTTATCCGTTTAGTTCTCTTCAGGCTGGCTTTGCAGATGATTTTAGCTTGCTTGAGCATTGTCTTCGGAATATGGCGCCATGAACACCAAACTTATACCCCCAAATACCACCCATTACTGACTCTCTTCAGAAAGTGGCGCCTCGGCGTCATTGTTAGTCTGAAAGAGCCATACACAGTCACCGAAGTAGTTCAATGCTACTAGAAAGTCATACCAAATACCGAGAGTCACGCCCCAGCCATTACTTGACTCTACTGTATAGAAGCTAGCGAAGGGAAGAAAAGTTATTTCATCCAACATACAACTCAGAGTTTACACGTGAAGAGAAGATTTGGAGGAAGAACACTTTACACAGGGGTTTTCTTATTCCAAATCTCCCATTCTGTTGTATTTGTTTGATAATGTTTAATGTATTGAAAATGCGTGTTATTACCATAGTTATGAACTAACTCCATTTTTAGGATTGCAATGTAACCTTATGTTAGCTTAATCAACTTTCTCTCTCATTTTATATAATGAATCATTTTGGAATGGGTTATTGTATTTTGTGTTTAATGTCTGATTGCTTGATAAAGAAATTGGTATTGATAGTGATGGAAATTGATAAATGGATGTTACTATCTATCTTTAAAATACAACAACACCTGTTATGACCATGACTTTGGATGGTGTGCATAATATGCCAATGGGATAGACATATCCTTATTTTCCTTGTGTGACCTTGAGAATTAGCTTAATGACCTTGACCTAGTTAGTGTCACCAATAGACATATTGTGTTCTAGCTGGTTAGGGATATGCATTTGGTCTTCGACAGAAGCTTATGCTTATTAATGTTCTCGGTTGACCATTCCTTGATTCGTTTGTACATAGGAGAGTTAGAAGATTAGGCGACTCATTAGGGGAGTTGTAATCCTATCTTGACTTCCTAACACATCTACTTCTCTTAAGTTTATAATCTTCTTCAAATAGCTTAACCAACCACTTGTTTTACTAGTTTAGATAAGATTAGTAACGACTTGCCTTAGTAATTGTTTGCTGTTAAGACTTCGTCCTCGTGGGTTCGACACTCAACTTACATATATTACTTGTGGACCGCGTATACTTGCACGTGTTTATCGATTGCGAAATCAACCAACAAGTTTTTCGCGCCGTTGCCGGGGACATAGAATTAATTGTTTTACAATATTAAAACTAAGTCATTACGATCTTACTTTAAACCAATTTTTCTGTTTAACTCTCTTTTCAGGTAGTCTTCATTGTTTATGCCACCTGGGAAGGTGCGAAATTTAATACCTATCGATCTCAAGGTTGAAAGGACATTCAGACGACTGCGGAGAGAAAAATCTGTGGATACACCCGAGGACATACCTGCTCCCATCAATATGGCTGAGGAGCTTTTGAAGTCTCTGAGGGAGTACGCTATGCCTCACATAGATGATCTCCAAGCGAGCATTTTAAGGCCCGCCATTCAAGCTAATAATTTCGAGATCAAGTCGAGCACCATTCAAATGTGCACCAACATTCAGTTTGGGGGACTGCCGAATGATGATCCCAATGATCACCTGATAAATTTTGTGGAGATCTGTGACACCTTTAAATGCAACGGAGTGTCTGACAATGCCATTAGACTTCGGTTGTTTCCATTTACTTTAAGGGACAAAGCCAAGAGCTGGCTTCATTCACTTCCGTTAGGCTCCATTACTACATGGGCCGACTTGGCACAGAAATTTGTGTCAAAGTTCTTTCTGCCCGCCAAAACAGCTAGGCTCAGGCATGACATCACATCCTTTATTCAGTTTAAATCTGAATCCTTATACGACTCGCGGGAGCGATTTAAGGATCTTCTGAGGAAATGCCCGCACCATGGTCTGCCAGAGTGGCTTCCCATCCAGACTTTTTACAATAGGTTATTCGAACCAACTCGTTTGAGTATAGATGCCGCATCTGGAGGGGCATTCATGGCCAAACATCACAGAGCGGGATATGAGCTGGTGGAGACAATGGTGGCCAATAATTATCAATGGCCAAATGATAGGCAAGCCCCGAGAAGAGCAGCGGGGGTTTATGAAATGGACTCTTTCACATCGTTAGCGGCTCAGGTAGCAGTGCTAACAAAAAGGCTGGATACAATGGGACCTGCAGCGGTTCAAAATGTGCAGAGTGTGGGGGTGCAATGTGAATTATGTCAAGGTGGCCACCCTACTGATCAGTGTGTGATAAGCCCTAAGTCAGTTCAATTTGTGTCCAACTACGGGCGGCAACAAAATGCAAATCTTCCCACGCACTATCACCCCGGCCTAAGAAATCATCCAAACTTTTCATGGGGCAACAACAACAACAACAACAACAACAGTAACAACCCCAACCAACCTCAACCTTCATCTACCAGGCAGAATTATGCTAACCATCCTGGATTCCAACCTCAGACTCAGTTCAACCCACAACCACAGAGCACTTAGAAACAGTTTCACCATCCTCCACCTCAACAGGAAAGGAAGCCCAGTTTAGAAGATCTTCTGTCATGGTACATAGCCCAGAACGAAACTAGAAGTAACAATCAAGAAGCCTCCATTAGGAATCTTGAAGTACAGATGGGCCAGTTGGCTACTGCATTAAATAGTCGTCCACCAGGCGCATTACCTAGTGACATTGATGTCAACTCGAAACGAGAAGGCAAGGAGTAGTGTAAAGCAGTAACCCTCAAAAGTGGGAGAACCACTACAGTACAAGGTGGAGAGGGTATTCATGTGGATGATGATGTAGACACTGAAGAGGAACCTCCTGTGAAGGAGAATGCTGAGACAAGTGGGGGTGAAGAAAGTGGTCAAGATAGACCTCCAACACCATCTCCTTCAATGACGGTGGTCAATCAGCCTCTCCCTCAGTTGCCTTTCCCCCAGGGGGTGCAGAAACAGAAGCTTGATAAGCAGTTTTCCAAATTCTTAGAGGTGTTCAAAAGACTGCACATAAATATTCCTTTTGTAGAGGCATTGGAAGGAATGCCCAGTTACGTCAAGTTCATGAAGGACATTCTGTCCAAGAAGCGCAAAATGGGAGACAATGAGACGGTAGCTCTGACAGAAGAGTGTAGTGCCATCCTCCAAAACAAGCTTCCACCGAAGCTCAAAGATCCAGGAAGTTTTACAATCCCATGCACCATTGGGGACCAGTTTATTGGGAAATCTTTGTGTGATCTAGGGGCTAGCATCAACTTGATGCCCCTCTCTATTTATAAGAAGCTGGGCCTTAATGAAGTCAAGCCGACAAGCGTCACCCTGCAATTAGCTGACAGGTCTCTGACTTATCCGAAGGGAATTATGGAGGATGTGCTAGTGAAGGTTGACAAGTTTATATTTCTGGCAGATTTCATAAGTCCTTGATTTTGAGGAGGATAGGGAGGTCCCGATAATATTGGGAAGGCCGTTCTTGGCAACTGGGAGGACCCTGATCGATGTCCAAAAAGGGGAATTAACAATGAGAGTACATGATCAGGAAGTGACGTTCAATGTCTTCCGATCGATGAAGTATCCTAATACACCTGAGGATTGCTTCCAGATGAACACAATTGATAATTCAATGAAGGGGGTATTCTCAAAAACTTGCATTCAAGACCCTTTGGAAGCTACATTAACTGGGGCTAGTACTACGGAAGAGCCCTCACATGTGGAATGTGCCATGTGGCTCGATGAACCTCAAAGATCGAAGCAATTCCACTGACAATTCGATTCTTTAAATGATAATAAAGCATCTACATCCAAGGCTCAGTCGTCGATCATCGAGCCTCCTATTCTCGAGCTAAAATCGTTGCCTAACCATCTAAGGTATGCATATTTAGGAAATTCACTTTCCCTACCTGTGATAATTTCTGCTTCTCTAACAAAGTGTCAAGAAGAGAAGTTGCTCCTTGTGCTCAAGAAATACAAAACGGCCTTGGGTTGGTCAATTGCTGACATAAAAAGGATCAGCCCAACTCTTTGCATGCATAAGATTCTTTTGGAGGAAGGCTCCAAGCCATCTATAGAGCACCAGAGGCGGCTAAATCCCATTATGAAAGAGGTCGTCAGGAAGGAGATCATTAAATTGCTAGATGCGGGCATTATCTACCCCATCTCGGATAGTCCTTGGGTTAGTCCAATCCAGTGTGTGCCCAAGAAAGGAGGGATGACAGTTGTGTCCAATGAGAACAACAAGTTGATTCCCACGAGGACGGTGACCGGGTGGAGAGTGTGCATGGATTACAGGAAACTTAACAAATCGACTTGTAAGGATCACTTTCCCCTTCCTTTCATTGATCAAATGCTTGACCGGTTGGCTAGGCACGATATTATTGTTTGCTTGATGGGTACTCGGGGTACAATCAGATTTCTATTGCTCCTGAAGATCAGGAGAAGATGATATTCACATGTCCATATGGGACCTTTGCCTTTCGGAAAATGTCTTTCAGGCTATGTAATGCTCCCGCAACATTTTAGCGGTGTATGATGTCAATCTTCTCTGACATGGTTGAAAAGACCTTGGAGGTCTTCATAGACGACTTCTCAGTTTTTGGGAGCTCGTTTGACAATTGCTTGACAAATCTAATTGTCGTTCTCCATTGATGTGTCGAAACCAACCTGGTGCTAAATTGGGAGAAGTGTCACTTCATGGTCGAAGAGGGCATTATTTTGGGTCATCGGGTTTTTATAGGCGGAATTGAGGTTGATAAAGCGAAGATAGATGTAATCAATAACCTTCCACCACTAACCTCAGTGAAAGGGGTAATGAGTTTTCTCGGGCATGTCGGGTTCTACAGAAGGTTTATCCAGGACTTCTCGCGCATCACCAAACCGTTGTGCACCCTTTTGGAAAAGGATCAGCCTTTCCAATTTGATGTCGCCTACTTGAGCGCCTTTGAGTCATTAAAGAAAAGACTTGTTACGGCACCTATTGTCGTAGTTCCTGACTGGACCTACCCTTTTGAGCTAATGTGCGATTCTAGTGACTTTACAATAGGGGCAGTGTTGGGCCAGAGAAGGGAGAAGGTTTTCCACACTATCTACTCTGCCAGCAAGACATTGACTGATGCTCAGTTAAATTATACCACCACTGAGAAGGAGCTGCTGGCAGTGGTCTATGCTTTTGACAAGTTCCGTTCCTACCTCATTGGAATGAAGGTGATTGTATACACCGATCACTCGACCATCAAATATTTTATAGAAAAGAAGGATGCTAAGCCGAGATTGATAAGGTAGGTTCTGCTTCTTCAGGAATTTGATTTGGAAATCCGAGATAAGAAGGGGACAGAAAACCAGGCTGCCGATCACTTGTCAAGATTGGAAAACACCTCGCCGGAAGACGCTGAAAAAGCCATAAATGATTTTTTCCCGGACGAGCAACTTTTTTTGGTCAATGGCAAGGTTCTGTGGTATGCGGACTTCGCCAATTATGTTGCTTGCTAAGTTATTCCCCACAATCTGAGCTATCAACAAAGGAAGAAATTCCTCAAGGATGCCAAGCATTATCTTTGGGATGAGCCCTTCCTGTTCAAGCAATGTTTGGATCAAATTCTGCGAAGATACTTGCCGGAAGAAGAAATTGAAGGTGTGCTACATCATTGCCACTCATCCAACTATGGAGGTCATTTTGGAGGCCAACGAACTGCTGCTAAGGTGCTTCAATTGGGATTTTACTGGCCCACCCTATTCAAAGATGCACACGCATATGTGTTGCACTGCGACAGATGCCAAAGGGTTGGCACTATATCTAGACGGCATGAGTTACCACTATAGAATATCCTGGAAGTGGAGTTGTTTGATGTATGGGGCATCGACTTCATGGGACCATTCCCGTCCTCTTTCAACAAACTCTACATCCTTGTGGCAGTGGATTATGTCTCTAAGTGGGTGGAAGCAATTTCCTTGCCGACTAATGATGCTAAGGTGGTGCTTCAGTTCCTCAAGAAGAACATTTTCACCCATTTTGGCACAACTCGGGCAATCATAAGCAATGAAGGGTCTCACTTCTGCAATAAATACTTTGAAGCCCTTCTAGCCAAGTATGGGGTAACTCATAAGATCGCCACTTCCTACCACCCACAGACCAGCGGTCAAGCTGAAATTTAGAATCGGGAGGTGAAATGAATCTTGGAAAATATTGTTAACCCAAACCGTAAGGACTGGTCTAAGAAGCTTGATGATGCATTCTGGGCCTACCGCACAGCTTATAAAATGCCTATCGGAATGTCTCTGTATAGGCGTGTCTATAGTAAGGCATGTCATCTCCCAATTGAATTGGAGCACAACACTTACTGGGATATTCAAAAGCTCAACTTTTTGATCTTGAAGCAGCCGACAAAAAGCGACTGTTGTAACTGAATGAATCAGATGAATTTTGTCTGCAAGCGTATGAAAACGCTAAGTTATACAAGGAAAAGACCAAGAGGTGGCATGACAAGAAAATTCTCAAGAGACACTTTGAACCAGGCCAGAAGGTTCTTCTTTTTAATTCCCAGCTAAAGTTATTTCCTGGGAAGCTAAAGTCCCGATGGTCGGACCCCTTCACAGTTGCCAAGGTGTATCCATACGGGGCAATAGAGGTTGAGGACCCAAATTTTGACACAACATTCAAGGTCAATGGGTAGAGGTTAAAGCATTACTAGGGCTGCGAGGTCGACCGATAGAATACCTCCATCATATTGGAAGACCCGGTGTAAGACGGGAGTATAGTCAAGCCGACGACTCAAAATCAAGAGCTTGATGGGAGGCATCTCCATCTCAGTATCAATCAAATTATTTTATCTATATTTTTCTTAAGTCTTACTTTGATTATCTAGTTATTGTCTGTGTTCTATACAGTGTTTATAGTCTGTATAGTTCATATTGTTAGTTTATTTCTTCCCTCAGTTGAGCTTGGCAATAACATGTTTTATTTGGATTACTGATATAGTTTGCTGATATGTAAGCTTGTCTTGTGCAAAGTTGCTGAGATCGTGCCACGGCGCCATGATTAATATGCTGAACTCGCGCCCCAGCGTGAACTCCCGCGCCCCAGCGCCAGTACTGGTGCCCTAACGCCATTAAATGTAGATATACACTGCTAATTCGCGCCCCGACGTCGTGAGTCGCACCCCGACGCTAAGTCTAATGCATGTCATACTACAAACTCGTGCCCCAGTGCCATGAGTACTCTTGCTTTCTCACCCCAGTGCCAGACAGATTTGATTTCGCGCCCCGGCACCATGCGTCGCGCCCCGACGCCATCCTTCGCGCCCAGGAGCCACTAGCGTGTTTCTAAGATTAAGTAAGGCATTTCAACTCAATCGTTCAGTATTCTCGTTCTCTCCTCTTTTATCAATTGCTGCTCTCCTGAGATCTCTCTCCCCAAGCGTCGCCTGTCGTTCGAGTGTCAGTCCTTTATTCAACCGTCGGTCAGTTTCTTACCGTTTGGGCGCCCAACCGACTTCACGGTACGTTTTCTTACCTTTTCTTCCTCTCCTACTCGGCTTTATAAGGCCAAGCAAGGTACGATTTTGTGGCAAATTTTTTTCTGAGTATATCTAGTCATGGCTTCCAAGCGCCCTAGGACTAGCATTGGCCCTCTTCCATCCTCTTCCCGTAGTCAGATTACTCCTTGGGATCCTGTCAAATTTCCTTCCGAAGAGGCATATAAGCGCTACACCCAAAATTTCAAGTTGTGAAGTCTGGTTCCCGAGCGTGGCCTTCAGCCCGATGACAAATTGGATGGCCAAATAAACGCCATGATCAGTGCCATGAAGTGGGTCCACTTCACTAAGCCACCGGAGTCTGCTGTGGTAGCGGTGGTCAAGGAATTTTATGCTAAATGTCGTTCCAGACGACCCGCCGGCAGCACTTGTGAGGGGAAAGTTAATTCCATTTGATGTCAAAGCCATCAATGAAGTGTATGGGACTTCTAATTTTGACAAGCATGACTACCGGGAGAATGGAATTCGAAGTTATAATTCTGATGAAGTTATTAGCAAGTTTTGTAAGCCTGGGACTGTCTGGAAAACCAATGAGTACACTGGCGAACGTACGTCTTTTCCTTCACAGGCGCTCAGTCGTTATGGTAAGGCTTGGTATGCCTTTATTTGTGCTAACCTTCAGCCTACGCGCTATGTGAGTGATGTCACACGGGAGAGGGCCACGCTTCTCTATGCCATTGTGTTGGGGTTAAAAATCGATGTGGGGGCTCTAATCAATGAATCTATCAAGAAGGCCATCAAAAGCAAGGTCATGTCTGGCCTTCCCCATCCTTCTCTTATTACACGACTTTACAAAAGAGCATGTGTTCAATGGGAGGCGGAAGATGTCACCCTCCCGCCAATGTCAGTCATTGACCATCAATTGATTAGTCGTTATGCTGTCTGGGATGGCGCACCATAGCATCCCTGAGGAGAGGGCTTTTTATCAGCGTCGCCGCCTTCTGATGACCCCCAGCCCTCAACTGCGGTAGGAACCTCTAGTCAGGCACCAATTCCCCCTTCTGCTAATGCCATTGATTCGGGAGCCCTTGCACAGATTATGAATAGCCTGAATTTTTTGCATTACAAGGCTGACACGGTTGCCCAGTGGCAGAGCCAATTTCATTATTACCATGCTGAGTTTGCTGATACGCTAGCTAATATCCATGTTGCTTAAGGTGGCGAGGACGCAGATTTCATGCTATTCCCATTTCCAGCGCCTCCACTTTATGCCCCTTATCCGCCGCAGTTTCCGCCGCTTTCTGAAGAGGCCCGCGGGTACCAGCCTGTCAACGTGGAGGACGATGATGGAGATGATGATGACGACCTGGAGCTTTTCGGTGCTGATGAAGACTTTGGTCTTGATGGTGATGACGGCGGGGATGCCAATGTTTGATGTTGCGGTATTAGCCAGTGAGGGCACTGGCTCATGTTCAAGTTTGGGGGAGATTTTCTGCTAGTATTTTAATTATATATGAATTGTGTTAGTATTATCATATTTATATTTCAAATATTGTGTTAGGATGGTATTAGGGCTTCAAAGCCCCTAACTCATGTTTTAATTCTAATATCTATCTATTGTGTTTATTATTGTGGAATATCTTTTAGTTTTTGGATGCATGCTTTAAATTATCTTGGATGCATGTCTTGGCTTAGCAGTATTCTATGTTTCATATTATTATATGCTTTTGGTTATTTATCTTTTCATTAGGGAATATCTTGGCTAAGTCAGATATTGTCTTGCCTTAAGCCTATTTTTAGGATTTTCACTGATTTATTGGTATACTTGATGCCATGTTTGATGGTCTTGCCCTATAATGAAAAGGACACTCTATAGTCTATAATTTTTGCATATTTTATTTTGACTAACCCTAGCCTCGTTTCTGAAATTGTCTATATGTTGGGTTAGGGTAGTTAGCATTAAACGGTGTTTGTGGCCTCTGTCGGGTTGTCTTTCTAGTATATCATTTTCCTGGGCTAGTGGCAAAAGTTATATGAATGTGGGTTTGCGCTTTGTATAAATTAAGAGTGTCTTGGATCCATCCGTTTTTGCGAGCACTGACCTTTTTTCTCTCTAGTAGTTTTCCAAGTTTTGATTGACGTCTACCGTGTTGAAAATATGTTGCACTATTATATACTCTGTAAATTTCAAGTTGTTATTGACTTAGATGTTTTATCATGTTCGGCTCTTTAGTTTGAAAAAAAATATATATTATATATTATCTGTCCTACGCTTGGTTGAGATGGAGCGTGGAAATGCACTCACCCATAAACGTAGGCTCGTAAAATCTATTTTGGACTTATGTTGTTTACGTGGCCTTTGTGCTTGAGTTATTAGATTTTGAGGGGTGTTTTACACCTAGTGCCCTAAAGTCTTCTGGCTTGGGAGTCATTAATCAAAAGCTTGCTAATGAGTGCTCTATTTTGCCGAAAAGTAATCAAGTTCTGTCTAAATCAGATTTTATTTCGCTTTTCTAAAACTTTCGAGCCATTCATGTTTTTACGTCTTGTCTTAACACTTGTTATGTATGTGAGTTACTTGGTTGCCTATTGGTTATCTCGGTCGACTGTTTGATTGATTTGGGTTATGGCTAGTGTAGATATTTGGTCTTCACACACACACTGTGTGGATCAATTATAGTCTCTTGTTTTTGTTTTAAGCGTTATGCTTTCATTCGTATGTGTTTTTGCCCTGTTCTTAGAGGATGTTGTGAATATTTTTTAGGGGCCTTAATTTTAGTTGTTAGTTTTAGTGTTGCGTCGTCCCTGTAGTATAAGGTTTTAATTGTCTGTTAGTTTACTTGAGGACAAGCAAAATCTTAAGTTTGGGGGTAGTTGATGAGTGGGTTTTATACCCGCAAAATTGCCCCTTTTTGTTACTTGAGTTGTTGCCTATTTTCTATCTTTTGGATAGCTTGCATAGTTATTTTACTGTTTATCCGTTTAGTTCTCTTCAGGCTGGCTTTGCAGATGACTTTAGCTTGCTTGAGCATTGTACTGGAATATGGCGCCGCAGCACCAAACTTGGCGCCCCAACGCCAACCATTACTTGACTTTCATCAGAAGTGGCGCCTCAAGGCGTCATTGTTAGTGTAAAGAGCCGCCTTAAGCATTTGGAAGTAGTTCAATGCTACTGGAAAGTCGCGCCACAACGCCATCAGACTTCGCGCCCCAGTGCCAAAAGTCGTGCCCCGGCGCCATCACACTTTGCGCCCCGGCGCCACACACGGCGCCCCAGCGCCATTGACAGTGTTTAGGCTCGCGCCACAGTGCGAGCTCCGGTTTCCAAACAGTAAACTCTTTTAATGACCTAGATGAAACAGGGGATCATATAAATAGATAGCGAGGCTGCAGCATTAAAGACATGGGATATCAGAAAGATATCGGAGCAAAATTTATTACAGCTTAGAATAGGATTTTATTCTCTATTTTTCTAAAAGAGAAAGAAGCTCGTGAAGGGAAGAAAAGTTATTGCATCCAACATACAACTCAGAGTTTACACGTGAAGAGAAGATTTGGAGGAAGAACACTTTAAACAGGGGTTTTCTTATTCCAAATCTCCCATTCTGTTGTATTTGTTTGATAATGTTTAATGTATTGAAAATGCGTGTTAGTACCATAGTTATGAACTAACTCCATTTTTAGGATTGCAATGTAACCTTATGATTAGCTTAATCAACTTTCTCTCTCATTTTATATAATGAATCATTTTGGAATGGGTTGTTGTATTTTGTGTTTAATGTTTGATTGCTTGATAAAGAAATTGGTATTGATAGTGATGGAAATGGATAAATGGATGTTACTATCTATCTTTAAAATACAACAACACCTGTTATGACCATGACTTTGGATGGGGTGCATAATATGCCAATGGGATAGACATATCCTTATTTGCCTTGTGTGACCTTGAGACTTAGCTTAATGACCTTGACCTAGTTAGTGCCACTAATTGACATATTGTGTTCTAGCTGGTTAGGGATATGCATTTGGTCTTCGACAGAAGCTTATGCTTATTAATGTTCTCGGTTGACCATTCCTTGATTCGTTTGTACTTAGGAGAGTTAGAAGATTAGGCGACGCATTAGGGGAGTTGTAATCCTATCTTAACTTCCTAACACATCTACTTCTCTTAAGTTTATAATCTTCTTGAAATAGCTTAACCAACCACTTGTTTTACTAGTTTAGATAAGATTAGTAACGACTTGCCTTAGTAATTATTTGTTGTTAAAACTTCGTCCTCGTGGGTTCGACACTCAACTTACATATATTACTTATGGACCGCGTATACTTGCACGTGTTTATCGATTGCAAAATCAACCGACAGTAGTCTTCTTTGACAGTTTATACTTGTGGATTTCTGCTTTTATAATGAGTTTCTCGAGTGTTCTTCTCAAATGATATGCTTTGGATGATTAAGCATAGGAGACCCTTTTCCTTTTTGCATGAATGATCTGCATCCCTATAGAGAACAGCAACCAGGTGGGTTTAATCCATGTTAGCTCAGCTAGTCTTCAAGGACAGGCTTTGACAAATAAAGATTTAGTCAAAAATATTTCTGAAATGTCTTAAGCCTTCTGCTGGTTGAATCTCCTTGACTGAAGTCTTCTGCTTCAGCATTCCTTAGTGTGGTCAGATAGACCAAGCACTTGCAGGTTAGATAAATTTCTATTTTTGGTACCAATGGTCAAATGGGTCCTGCTAGGTCAGCTTTCAAAATCCATGTTCCTTATATATTTGAAATTCCATCATATTGATCACCAACAATCATATTCATGCATGTATCCTATTTAGATATGACATTTTAAGATGCATGATGATGAGTGTGTATAAGATTAACCAATTTAACAAAGCACTCTTTTTCTTTGATGGTTTTATCATTTGCTTAGTTATGTTCACAGAGTGAGAATCAACTCTGTCACTCATTTGTATCTATTTAATTCATGGAGTTTCTATGAATCTTCAAGATACTCTTGTAGAACTAATCATACTCTATATGTTATCAAAAACTTAGAACATAGGTTTGTACATACATACTAACCCATCAGCAAAGATTACTCCACTTAAGAATAATTAAACCTTGGTATGCTTATGACCTATTTCAGACTTCTTTCAAGATGTTATCTTCAACCTAAAACTTGGATGGAGAGAAAGTTTGTTAGCATTTGAGTTTCCAACTTCAATGTACTTTCTCTCTTCTCCTTTTTAGGTAGAGTATTATCTCTTGATAGAATATTGTTATAGTGCATAAGGTGGTGCAACATGATGTACACATGTATACTGATGAGGAACCGTACCTTTACATTGTCAGTTTCTTGACAGTCATTTATCTTGATATACTGAGGTTAGGCATTGATGTGCATACTTTTTCCTTCACTTCTGACAGCTTGTTGCTCCAGTTGTCCTTTGATCAATCAGTCATAGTCTTGAATATGTAGGCTCAGAGAATCTTGACATCTTTAGTTCTTTGATAACCTTGAGTCCTCAAGGTTCGCATCCAGCTGTTGGTTGGCCAAATATAGATTTGAGAGATTCTTCTTTCTTCTCTGAATGAGTACTTCTTAGCACATATGGCCTTTTCATCTTTCAGTCTGGTGGATGCTTGACTTTTTGTTGTTGATACCTCTTGAGCTCCCATATGTGCTCTTCAGACTACAAGATTGACTATAGGCAAGGATTGGTCTTGTTGTTATGGCATTTAAGAACATGGACCAATCTGATCAGCTTCAGGTGTATACACACATTTACCTGTACACAATATTTCTAACGTGTGAGCTCATCTGCATTTACAAGTGACTTACTACTAAACTAAGTTTAGAACAATGTTTGTGCCTAAGATCAGACTCAAAGCGATTAGCTTTTGAATATAGCATGAGAACCTGCTCTGATACCAATTATTGGTTCCCAATAAGCGCATAATAGATGTAGAAGGGGGGTTAAATAGATCCTTTTTATTTTCAAATACCTTTCATGTTTATTTTGTATTGCTAATGAATTAGCAAATGACAAACATAAGAATCTTTTCAAGCACAGCGGAATAAGTAAAATATCCCCTTCATTGAAATATTCATAATCATACATACATTATTCTTAGAGCTAGTTAAGTGGTAAGCAGTTAATACATACATAGCAGTTATAGTAGTTAAGTACATAATGTAAATGACAGTAAGTAAATGACTAAATGTAAAAGACACAAGGGATTTTAAGTGGTTCAGAGACTAAATCTCCTAATCCACTCTTCTGTTTTAACTAGCAGGATTTCCACTAAGGAAGGGCAGCACCCTGAATCACTAAGATTCCTTCAAGACCAACAGCCTTGGAACTTCAATTCACTAAGAACTCTTCAAGCCCAGTAGGCTTGGAACTCCTCTAGTTCCTTAAGAACTCTTCAAGTCCAGCAGGCTTGGAACTTCATTTAGTCCCTCCAGAAAAAGAACCCCTCAGGCCCTGACTTCTTGTTGGGGTTGATGTTGTTGTTGTTAGTGCCTTGCTGCTAAGATGTCGTTAAGCTTGAACATCTTCTGTACTTAGCAGCTTGGCGTGGTCCTCTTTGCATTCTACGTAGAGTCTGAACCACATCTTCTTTGGTGCAGCTGATCTTCAATCTTTTCTGCTCATCTTCATCTGATGTCAGTTGTTTACCATCACCATTTGAGTTTGCTAAGTGTTTGAGCATTTGGTAGACTTTGTCTGGCACTTAGCATTCCCTGAACCCTTCTTGAATGGATTGCAGATATGGTTCTGCATCTGTTCTGTTTCAGCTTTTGGTTCATGGTAATTTGTTGAGTGGCTTTCTGGATTTTCATTGTGCTCTACCACTTTTCTGAATGCTATCTTCTTGGCCTTCTCGGCTCTCATCTTGGTTGCCATCTTTAGTGGCATTCTCATCTTTGTTGAGTGAAGCTTTAGTTCATTCATGTCCTTCTTTAAAGCTACTTTACTTCCACCTAAGTAGTCTCACTATCACTGAGACTTGTTCTGATTAGGTCTAGTGGAACTCGTAGAGTCAACAATATAGCATTCCAACAACTCAAAGATTCTACAACTTTAGCAACTCCTGATCTTTGAAGCTCTTGTTGATTTATACTCCTTCACAACCTTTCCGTTGGAATGTAGCCGTTAGGAGCTATTTGAATTGCTTCACAGATCTCGAGTTATTTGATATAGACTGTAGATGTGACATGACAACTCCTTTATGACTTTCTGACACTACAGTCTACTATTTCACCTACCCCATCAAAGATGTCACTTTGATGTCTCGGGCAGGTAGTCATCTTTATTTCTTCTTTCTGACTTCTTGATTAAAACGTCAGGATCTGTCCTTTTGCATCGATGCTCTCAATAAGCTATATTCGAATATCACTCTTCAAATTAAACCGTTGCCAATGATTTAATCTTCAGATGACCGAACTCTACGATTCTGATGCATATTCTTGGACCTGATCGTAGTGTCTTGTTGAATGTTGCTCATTGACTTGTTGAGAGAACACTATGATCCTGTGGAGTGTTCAATGGATCTTCAATGTAGAACACATCTTCCTTCTATTGTACAGTGCTTCAATACTTCTGTTTTCCTTGACTGATCTCAGGAACTGATAGCTTGACTCCTTGTTCTGGTCTCTTCTGAATAGCAAGACACCTCAGATTTGCGGCATGCCCAGTTCACTTTCTCCTTGTGATCTCCCGTTCACTTATCATCAATGGACTGACCCAATGCTTAATCATTTTAGCCTTATTCTTTATAAGTTAACCAGTATCTCAGTGTACACTTCATCAGTTCCTGCTTTGTTTGGCAAACACTACGATCCTAGTTGACCCCAAGATCGTTGTCTTCTGTTCATTTGACAGCTACTGCACTTGCTGACTTTTCCTTAGTCAGTCATTGTTACTGAAGTCTTCTTTTGTTTTACTTGTAGAAGACTTCATCTTGAATGGCTTTACAACTCAATCTGGATGCTGATTGGGTTGGTGCTTAGATCTTCTGTTAGCTTGCTAGCCATTCTTCGAGTGCTCTCTAGTTTCCTTTAGGTGGAATATGTCTTTGCAGCTCAGACTAGAGGCTTCATCCTTTGGATCTTCTGGAAGTGCTCATTTATTGAGAATCGTGTTTACTCTATGATTCTTCCTTTGCGTTGTGAGCACTTCTATTGAAGTCTTAGTTCTACTCTCTACGATTCTGCTTGGATTCTACAGACACTACGACTCCGAGATCAGATCTTGACACTCTACGATTTCTGCCTTTAAGCTTGATGTCTTCATCTTATCTGGCTCGACTACAATCTCTGCTTCTCATTTGATCAGTAGACTCTACGACTCCGAGTGTGGTCTACGATTCTTGACTTTGCTTTGGCAGATGCTCAGTCGGTTCTTAGACAGGCTGTCTTTATAATTTTGAACATGACTTCCTCAACAGACTACGACTTTGAGGAAGTTCTTCTCGACACAGTACGATCCTTCCTCGTCTCTCCTGGCAGTTTACGAACTCCGAGATCTACTATCTTGCAGACTACAATTCCGCGTTGATAGTTCTCGAGCTTTCCTCAACTCTCCTGGCAAACTACGATTTTTGGTGCAGTGCTCGACGATCAGGCATGCCTATATATTACATTATAAGATTAACCTAACAAGTTTAATCTTTCTATATTTATAGTCCTTGTACATCATTTCTTTTTAAGGACCTTACAAAGCTGTTTTGCTTATGTAGGATCAACCTAACACATTTGATCAATTCATTCTAAGTCCTTGTACATATGTTCCTATTATCTATCAAAGGACTTTACAGCTTTTCTTGATGCAAGTATACTTGCATATTCATTCATTTATATCATAATCAAATCATATATGAATAGGAATATCATTCACATGCTTATTCCTAACATTCTTTTTAGTGGCTTACTGTACGTTCTGCACTAAACTCTTAACCAAGGATTTTTTTGTGCCTTTGTACCTAACAAATGGTATAATTAGAGTTTGGTTCTATTTTGACTAGCTTTACAACTTGAGTTAATCATACGGCACACGCCAAAATTGGTTATAAACTTGGTGGTGTAAATAAACCACATTTTTGTAACAAAGATAAATTTTCTAATTGGAAAGTTCATATACAGACCTATATGGATGATATAGATGATGAACTATTTGACACATTGCTGAATGGACCTTATGTACCTATTTAGGTAGTGTCTTTTAAGTTGGCTTCTACTCCTGAAGATTTAAACAATTTTAAATCTTTAAAACTATCTTTAAATAGAAAATCTAACAATAATACGATGACTTTTTAAAAGCTCTATATTGATGAATGCGATCTACATTCAAAAACAACAATAAGAATATATGCCTAACCGAATTGACTTCTTCTAATGCTTGATTTTAAGAAAATATCTTTCATGATTTGAAATTATAACTTAGTAAAAATATTTATGTGTTAAAGAATTATCTTAAGATAATGCAAATATTCAAATTTTAATTATTAAGATAATTAATTAGCTTTTGTACTTGGTGTTTAAAAAGTAAAGTAAGTAATAAAATCAACACTAAGATTTTTTTACGTGGTTCAGCGTTGCTATTACCCTCTATAATAATAGCCTAGTCCACGTCCAATACCAACTAGTATTGGAGACTCACTTTTATTTCTTTAAATTGACCCTTGTTACAAAATAGATTCTATCAAATTTGAATTACAATAATTCACTTGAGCACACTTGCTCCTTGTGCACCAATGCACCCCTTAAGCACCTATGCTTCCTTGAACCTGTTTGTAAACAAACCTTAATCCACCTGGATTAAATTCCTTTAGACAACACTTAGTCTAAAAATATAAGATTACAAATATAGAGGTCTAATGATCAAAGCAAATAAGCAATTTAACAATGCAAGGCCCAACTAATAAATGCAATGATCAAGTAGTAAAAGAGATATCACTAATATGAAGCTCACAAAAATTAGCTGAGAAATAATCTGAATATTAATTGCACAAAGAAATGAAAATTTGCACCAAGAATAATGGAATAGCTTTTCAAGTATATGAGTGCAAAAAATTAATTCAAGTGTTGTATTTAATCACTTTGATATTTCAGCTTCTTCTTTTATAGCCCAAAATTATCGTTGCAACATAAGTTCCATTGCAAAAAAATTATTTACGTTATCAAAATATTTTTATTTACGATAAGTAACGCAATTTATTTTCAAAAATAAGATAAATAACGTTCCAAAAATTTATTTATGTTTATAAGTATTCTTAAAGAGATAAGTATATAGACTATTTTCAAAGATAATCCACTAAAGATAAGAGGTTAGTGTAAATTAATCATATATAATAATCCATATATAATAATAAATATAGCATTAAAAGATATATGTTTCATAATTAAAATAATGAAGTGTTAGTTAGTAATTCAAGAATAAAATGAAGTGTAATGTAAATCAAATTCTTTCCAAGATAATGATTATCTTATATTTCCAAGATTTATGCATTTAAACCACTAACAAATAATAATCATATCTCTTTGCCACCATAAGCTAAAATAACTTTTAAGTTTCCAACAAACGATGCATATAAATTCATTTTATATATGTATTATCGATATAATTTTATAAATCATCTTTAAAACATGGCGATAACCTATATAAAAATATTTAATTAATATGGACAATAAAATAATTATTATTTTATCATAATTTAAAGCATGTATGAATAAATAATCATGTTAAATGCACACATAAAATGTCCTAGAGCCTTGTATTGAAAAATCGAATATTTGCAATGACCTTACATAAAATTCTTAGGACTCAAATCTTCAAAGTCTTTTGACAATAATCCTTTCATCAACTTCCTAAAATTTCATAATAAACAAATTAGTATAAAATATCAAGTCATCATCAAAACAATAAGGTTAGAATATTAACAAGTCAACATTTTCCCCCTTTTTGATGATGACAACCTAAAAATTGTTACTCCCCCTAAATTCATGTATATTCAAAAATTTCAGGATAAAATAAAAAATATCCAAACAAATTATCATCATGCCTCTTTTTTAGGCATTATTCATCCTGAAAAATTGTTAGCTTTAACAAATATTTGATAAACAAAAACTTTTTGCAACATAATATCAAATTATCTAATACTGGTGCCAACCAATCGTTCAAAAATAACCCATCAAAAAACTAGAAATAAAAACTTACCAAACTTAACAAATACTGGTGCCAACCAAATCGTTTTTAAACAAAGCTAATAAAACCATAAAATAGCATTTTTCGTACTTCTTCATAGCAACTCGTCTAGTGTCTCCCCCTTTGTCATCAATAAAAAGGTCTTCAGTCTATATCGTCAACATGGATAACGGGTAGAGGACGAGAAGTGAAATAAGGACGGTGGAGAAGACGATGAAGCTTATTTTCCAAAGAAAATTCACGAGCAAATCTAGGAGGACGAGGAATAAAGGTCTCATTTGGTAGAGGAAGGTCTAAAAAATCTCCAACGTACTCGGCCATCCAATTGCATCCAGGCCATTCTGGGATTGGAGAGTACATCCTGTCAAAATGCAGCTTCCTACTAACTTCATTCATATGAACAGACATAAAATCAACAAATTTCCCAATTTGATAACTAACAAACTTAAGTTCTTGACTCAATTGACAAGAATTCCTGTTGATCTTCCTTGGAGGGCTTCAACCATAGCAGCCGTTTGTAACTCAAAACCAGCTTGTAAATCAATAAATTCATCTTCTATTTGGGAAAAACATTGTTTCAAATCATTAGCCCGAATGGGTAATTCCCCTTTTTCCAAAACCAAAAGTCTATGTTTAACATCAAGAATATCAGTACGCATAGACTCTTGCTTCTTAAGGATTTGAGTTAATAAATTAACTACTTCAAGAGATGAGATAGATGAGCTGGGAAGAGTAGAGGAAGTAGGAGTATCGGATGGAAATAGGATGATGATAACGAACTTGTGGAATAGGAAATGATCGTGAATAAATCAAACAAATGACCATCAATAAATGAGATATAAGATTGTTTTAGATTTGTAGAATCAATGAATTCATTATGTGAAACCATAATTTCATCATCAAGAAAAATTTTAAAATGCTGAAACATTTTTGTCAGAAATAACCCATAAGGAAGACATTTTTTAAACTGCCAAATATAACTGAGCATATGGGACAACATCATGAGAGAATAATTAAAACAAACACCTTTTAAAATCATAGCAACAACTACAAGATCTTGATAAGTAAAATCTGCTCCACCACCAATTCGTGGAAATAGATTGTAACGAATCAACTTATGCAAGACACATGCAGTTGGACACACATCAACGATTTTGAGAGTGAACAGAGTAGTCAAGGACGAATCATTCATTACAGTGCGGAGTTGTTCAAGAGGAGGAAAGGGAATATTAGCAACACCTTTTAAGGTAAAAAGATAAGAACCAGAAGAAGGAATACCAAATATACTTCTAAAATTAACAACCGTGAAAAATAGATATTTTCTCTTCACAAAAGAAGTGTAACAATCCCCATTACATTCTAGATTTGTATAAAACTGTTGTACCAACTGAGGATATGCTCTAGTGGGGGGGGAAAGCATAGTAGACATGCCACAATAAGTGAAAAGTTTTTTTAAAGAAGAATTTTTGAAATAAAATAAATCCATAATTTTTCTTAAACAAACTGTTTGGTAGCAATAGAAGTTTTGAATCAGGCTTCAAAACTCTGACCCCGAAAGAATATCAGAAGTACCAGAGAAAGGGTTTACTAGAGTAGATGGCGATTCTGGTTGAGAGAAAAGAGGCTCGGAACCAGGAGATTGTTGGGGCTTCTCTTTTTGACTAGAAGCTGAAAACTTCAGGAAAGAAAAACTAGAATCAAACCCATCAAAGTCATCGGAAGAGACATGCACAGACGTCTGATGAGTCTGTCTTTTGGACTTCTTCGGTGATCTCACAATATAAAGGGATCGTGGATGTTTTCCTTCTTTGATGGCGATACCAGATGATCGTTTGTTGACGCGAGTCTTCATTATCATTGCATAAATTAGAGCGTTCAATAACAAAGAAAAATTTTATGAGTATGTGTGAGAAAAGGATGAGGTCTACGTTTAATAGTGTAATGTTAGACTCCGAACAGACTCCTTGAAAAAATCAACAACCCTCAGCTCTTGTCTTTTCAAATTTTAAAAACCATAATTATATCTACCGTGAATTTTTCCAGACAGATACGTCTCACATAGCCTTCGATTATGAACAGATAATGTATATCAACTGGACGTATTTAAAATAATAACATGCAGATATATTGTAGATTTAAAATATTTTATGCATGAAATATTTTAGTACGTAATCAATATTTATTCCATTCACATTCCAAGTTCTCTCCTTAGCATGCAAAACCTTTCTTCACTTAAGGGTTTGATAAAAATATCAGCCAATTATTTTTCTGTTGGAATAAAAATTAATTTAATTAAACCTTTTGAAACATTATCCCTTAAGAAATGATGCCTAACTTCTATATGTTTTGTGCGTGAATGCAAAACAGGATTTTTTGATATGTCAATAGTGCTAGAATTATCACAATAAATAGGCACACTATCACATAAAACATCAAAGTCACATAGAGTTTGTTTTAACCATAAAATTTGAGAGCAGCAACTCCCTGCAGCTAGATATTCACCCTTTGTGGTTGATAAAACAACTGAAGTTTGCTTTTTACTATGCCACGTAACAAGACTGTGACCTAAAAATGTGCAAGCACCACTCGTACTTTTTCTATCAATTTGGCATCCTGCATAGTCAGCATCTGAATAGCCCATTAGTTCAAAATGATTGCAAATTGGATAAAATAATCCCAAATTGATTGTACCACTTAAATATTTAAAAATTCTTTTAACAGCTTGTAAGTGGGATTCCTTAGGTTTTGCTTGAAAACGTGCACACAAACATACACTATAAATAATATCTGGTCTAGATGCAGTTAAATATAATAGACATCCAATCATACCTCGATATTTAGTTACCTCCACATCTATACCTTTTTCATCATATGTAAGCTTTGTTGAAGTGCTCATTGGTGTAGCCTTTGAATTGGATCCCTCAAAACCAAACTTTTTAAGTAAATATTTTGTATATTTGGTTTAATGGATATGTATATATATATATATATATACCTTCCTTTGTTTGCTTGATTTGGAGTCCCAAAAAGTAATTAAGTTCTCCCATTAGACTTGTATCGAACTCCTTGTGCATGCACTTAGAAAACCACTCACAAAGGAAATCATTAGTAGCACAAAAAATTATATCATCTACATATATTTGTACAATAATAATATCTCTATTTTCATGCCTAATGAATAATGTAGAATCAATTTTTCCTCTAATAAAACCATTTGAAAGTAAATACTTACTCAACCTTTCATACCATGCCCTTGGAGCTTGCTTTAGCCCATAGAGAGCTTTCTTTAGCTTGTAAACATGGTTTGGATACCTTTCATGTTCAAATCTAGAGGTCGCTTTTTATATACCTCTTCATTGATGTATCCGTTGAGGAAGGCGCTTTACATCCATTTGATAAAGCTTGAACTTCTTGTAACAACAAGCAAATGCTAACAAGATTCGGATGGACTCTAGTCTAGCAACTGGAGCATAAGTTTCTTCGTAGTCGATCCCTTCTTGTTGATTGTATCCTTGAGCTACTAGCCTTACTTTGTTACGAGTGATTGTGTCATGCTCATCAAGCTTATTCTTGAATACCCACTTTGTTCCAATGATAGAGACATCTTTAGGAGGGGCATAAGTTCCCAGACTTGGCATCGTTCAAATTACTGAAGTTCTTCTTGCATTGCCATTAGCCAGCTTTCATCTAGAATAGCTTCCTTAGAACTCTTTGGCTCAATTTGTGATAGGAATGCAGAAAATGCATTAATTTTTGCAATCCTCTCCTTGTGGTGATTCTTTGTTTATATCTCCAATGATATTTTCTGGTGGATGATTCTTGAGATATCTTGCAGTCTTTGGCATTTGTATATCATGTATTACTTCTTCTTGTTGAGGGATATCAACTTCAAGCTCTTGTGTTGTTCCTTGTTCCACTCCTTGAGAGTTTTCCAAATCACTTTCTTTGGATTTGTCCATTCGGCTTCTTTGAATAGATTTTTCCTAGTTTCATTGGATTCACTGAGATCTCCAAATTTCTTGCATCCTCATCTCTTTCTTTTGGGAGATCATTGTGAGTTTCATTAAATGTAATATGAACATACTCTTCAACATATAGCTTGTTAATATTAAATACACGATAAGCTTTACTATTTTGTGAATAACCAATGAAAATTCCTTCATAAGATTTAGCATCAAATTTTCCCAAGTTATCACTAGTATTTAGAATAAAACATTTAGATCCAAAAACTTTGTAATAACCTATATTAGGAATCTTATTACTTAAAAGTTCATAAGGAGTCTTCAAAATGATTGGACGAATAAGTACTCTATTCAAAACATAGCAAGAGGTGTTTACTGACTTTCTACCAAAAACTTTTAGGAAGTTTACTTTCTTGTAATAAAGTTCTAGCTGTTTCTTGTAATGTCATATTCTTTCTTTCTACAACTCCATTTTGTTGAGGGGTTCTAGGGGCTGAAAATTCATGACTAATTCCTTTTTGATCACAAAATATTATAAAGTCTTTTTGAAATTCAGTACCATGATCACTTCTTATCTTTACAAGTTTGAGACTATATTTAGTTTCCAAATTTTTTACTAATTTCTCAAATTCTTTGAATGCTTCATCTTTAGTTCTCAAAGATAATACCCATGTATATATAGAGAAATCATCTACTATTAAAAATGCATAAAACTTGCCATTTATACTAGCATGTCTTTCTAGTCCAAATAGATCAAGATGAAGTATTTGTAAATGAGAAGAAGTTGATACCATATTCTTTGCTGTGAATGATGTTCTTACTTGTTTCCCGAGTTGACAAGGAACACATATTCCCTTCTTTTCATACTTTATCTTTGGCAACCCTTTGACAAGATTCTTTGAGGATAATTTTTTGATTAAATCCATGTGAACATGTCCCATCCTCTTATGCCATAAATTAGCCTCATCTTGTATGCATGATATGCAAGACATAGTTCTTCATCCTGTTGCTCAAAATCAATAGTATATATATTTCCTTCTCTTTGTGCAACTAGAGTAACATTGTTAGTACCATGAGAAATAGTGCATTTTTCTTTTTCAAAACTAACTTGATGAGCATTATCCATTAATTGACTAATACTAATAAGATTAAATTCAAGTCCACTAACAAGATGTACATTATCAATATTAACCTTACCATTTCCTATTTTACCTTTTTCGATTATTTTGCAGGTTCGATTATCTCCAAATGTAACTGTCCCATTTTTCTTCTTGATTTTTAGCTCCACGAACTTTGATTTATCACCAGTCATGTGACGAGAGCATCCACTATCAAGAATCCATTTTTGAGATGGAACCCTTGCCTTGAGACATACCTGTCAAGAAAAGATAATTCATCCTTTTGGTACCCACATCTTTTTGGGTCCTTTAATGTTAGTTGCACGTAAATCATCCTTTTTAACCCATACCTTTTTAATCTTATTTTTCTTAAAACAATTTATGTCCAAGTGACCTTTAATACCACAATTTCTACACGTTGTAAAAGGAGAGCAATAATTTAATCTAAAACGTCATTTTGATTGTAAAATTTTTATATCACTCTTTTTATGCATAGGATTATAACCAATTCCTTGTCTTTCAAAGTTAGGTCTTTGTTTACCCAATATGACATTTAAATTTTCTTCACCTTGAATAAATTTAGCAAGAGATAATTTTAGTGAATCTATTTCTTTTTGAAGTTCATTATTAGGAGGGGTTTTATCAAGTGATTTATCACTAACTGTATCAATACTTATATTTCTCATTTTTAGTTCATTTGTCAATTTTTAGACCTCATTATTCAAATAATTTACCTTATTAAAAAGTATTTTGTTATAATTATCTAGGTAATCAATTTTAGCAATCAAAATCTTTTCTTCTTTACATATAGATTCTTTTTAAATATCTTTCTTTTCATCTATTAAAGATTTAACTTCACTCATTAATGTATTTACTATGTCATTCAAATATGCATTATTTTCTTTTAATTTTTCATTTTCTTGTTTCAAAGAATTAAACTTAAAACTAGATACCTCGTTTGATTCTCCTTCTATTCCCATGAAGCATACTTGATCTATTTCATCCTTGGCATCGACCTCAACTTCTGACTCTTCTTCATCACTCCAAGTGACAAGTGCCTTGTTTCTTTTATTATCCATGGAGCCTGTCTTTCCTTTGTTCTTTAGTTGAAAACAATCATTCTTGAAGTGTCCTAGACGTCCGCATTCAAAACATGTCTCCTTAGTTTTCTTTCCTTTGGCTTTATTCGAGTTGAAGGTATTTTTTCGTTTATTCTTCCTTTGTAGAAGTCCTTTGAGTCTCCTTGACATCATGGCTATCTCTTCATCCGAATCATCATCTAGCTCTTCGTCATTTTCTGCATTAAGAGCTAAAACCTTTCTTCGAGGAGTTTCCTCCTCATCATCATACCTCTTTAACTGATGTTTATATTCCTCAAGTTCACCAAAAAGAGTTAGTGTATCCATAGTAGATATAGTAGAGGAATCTTGAAGAGTATTAATTTTAGAAGCAAACCTCTTGGGCATAGCCCGAAGTAACTTACGGTTAATCTCACTTTGTGGAATGGATTTTTCAAGTAGCTTTAAGGAGTTCAAAAGAACAAGGAACCTTGCTTGTGCCATTTTTACGATTTCATCTTTCTCAAACTTGAACATTTCATAATCATGCATGAGCATGCTTAGTTTGACTTCTCGAACATTGGATGTTCCTTCATGACTTACCACTAGAGTGTCCCAAATTTCCTTAGCTATGTTTCATGAGGAAACTTTATCAATCTCGGATTTTACCATGCCGCTAAGTAATGTGTTCATAGCCCTTGAATCATAGGAAACCATGAAAGTCTCAGTTGAGTCCATCTCTAGCAAAGTCTTTAAAGTACCGTCATCTTTTCTTGGAATAACTGGTCCATTCTCCACAACCCACCATTCCCAAGGATCTCTTTTAAGGTAGATCCTCATTCGAAATTTCCAGAAGTTGTAATTTTCTGTTCCATACAGCAAAGGAGGTCTATTAGTTGATTGACCTTCTTGATTGTTGTTCCTGAACTGTGCTATGTCAGAATCTTTCCCTACAAGTCACCTTTAAGACCAAGTAAGTATAGCCAAGCTCTAATACCAAATGAAATTCAGATAAGGCACACTTAGAAGGGGGGGGTTGAATAACTGTGGGAACAAACTATGACCAATTTTTCAACTTTAATCCAAACTATTGAATTCAGCCTATTATATTAATGAATGCAGCTTGTTGAATTAATATGTCCAACTAAATTGACTATCTAAATTTAAGAAAGTATCCTGCTGAATTTATAACTTAGAAGAAATACTTGGTGTTAAAGAATTATCTCAAGATAATGCAAATATTCAAATTTTAATTATTAAGATAATTAACAAGCTTTTGTGAGTAATTAAAGTAAAGTAAGTAATAAAATTAACACCAAGATTTTTTACGTTGTTCAGCTATTACTCTCTATAATAATAGCCTAGTCCACGTCCAATACTAACTAGTATTGGAGACTCACTTTTATTTCTTTAAATTGACCCTTGTTAAAAAAACAGATTATATCAAATTTGAATTACAATAATTCACTTGAGCACTCTTGCTCTGTGTGCACCAATGCACCTCTTAAGCATCTATGCTTCCTTTAACCTGTTTGTAAACAAACCTTAATCCACCTGGATTAAATTCCTTTAGACAACACTTAGTCTAAAAAATAAGATTACAAATATAGAGGTCTAATGATCAAAGCAAATAAGCAATTTAACAATGTAAGTCCCAACTAATGAATGCAATGGTCAAGTAGTAAAAGAGATATCACCAATATGAAGCTCACGAAAATTAAATGAGAAATAATCTGAATATTAATTGCACAGCAGTTGAGAATTTGCACCAAGAATAATAGAGTAGCTTTTCAAGTATATGAGTGCAAAGATTAATTCAAGTGTTGTGTTTAATCACTGATTTCAATTCTTCTTTTATAGCCCAGAAAACAACCATTGCAAATAATCATTTCCGTTGCCAATTTTGTTCCGTTATCAAACTTTATTTACATTGCCAACAAAATTCTTAATAAGATAAATAACGTTCCAAATTTATTTCTGTTGGAAAGTATTCTTAACAGATATAGACTATTTCAAAGATAATCCACAAAGATAAGAGGTTCCGTGTAAATCTCATATAGTCCATATGAATAATAACTGCCGCCTCATAAATGTTACTGACTTTTCAAACTTAACAGATAATGAAATGTTAGTTATGTAAATAAAATGAAGTGTAATGTAAACCATTTTTCCAAGATAATGATTATCTTATATTTCCAAGATTTATGCAATCCACTATGTGATAGTAATCATATCTTTTCCGCCACAAGCTAAAGAACTTTTAAGTTTCCAACAAAACTAATGAACATGTATATAGTATTATTAGGACTCTCATAAAATCTTTTAACACATGGCAGATATAAAACAATTTAATTCAGACAATAAAATAATTATTATTTTATCATAATTTAAAGCATGCATGAATAAATAATCATGTTAAATGCACACATAAAATGTCCTAGAGCCTTGTATTGAAAAATCAAATATTTGCAATGACCTTACATAAAATTCTTAGGACTCAAATCTTCAAAGTCTTTTGACAATAATCCTTTCATCAACTTCTTGAAATTTCATAAAAACAAATTAGTACAAAATTTCATCATAAAACAATAAATTAGTATTAACAAAAACAATGATGAAGACTTATATCTCTTTGCAAAAGAGTTTATTACTATGGATGAGTCTAATATTAGAGCTTCTTTATGTGATATTACTTCTGAATTGCATTAATATATGAATTGGTTCAGGATGTTATCAAAGGATCATTCTCAACTACAAGAGGAAAAGGAAATAGTACAACTGGACTTGGAAATAATGAAAGAAACTAGTCTTTCCCTCTCTAAGCTTGAGAAAGAAAATGTTGGTTTACAGAAATAAGACATACATATAATCAACATTTTAATAGCAGTGGAAAGATAACAAAAATCGTATTTAACATTTTTTCTACAGTCCTAGGAATCACCTTATGCAATATTATTAATTGAGAACGGATAAAAGATATACTTTTGAAGATGATCAACCCTTTGATGTGATCCTTAAGCTCTAATATTTTTCTCCTTTGAGATCTCTCCAATCCTTGGATCAAATGTTTGCAACAATAGTGTTCAACGCCCAAGAAGTGATCCACCAAGAATATATTGATTGAATAAATGAATTTAAATTTTACTAGACCTTGGGTGGCTAACCCTAGTTTTCTATCTCCTAAATCTTTAGTTTCCAGAAATAATACCCCTCTTCTTTATAGACTAACCCTCTCTCCTAAACCTTTTAGCAGTTGGGGTTTTAATTTAATTTCCAAGGAACTAAATAATAATAATAATAATAATAATAATAATAACAATAATAATAATAATAATAATAATAAGACTCCTCTTATTAATTTATAATTAGTATTCCTCCGTATACATAATTATAAATATTAAGTTATTTAATTTATTCCACTAATAAATTAAAAACATTTAATTTATTATTATTAAGTTAATCAATTCTAAAATTATATTTTTCTTTTTATGGTAAGTCCCGCTAGGTTCAATATTTAGCTGATAAGTTGAATAAATAAATTAGAAACATTCTAATATTATTTATAATGAATTAAACTTCTTTAATTCAAATATAAATAAATAATATTTATTCTAGATCAAGAGTGACACCTTACGTTAGTGTATCATTATTATCCAGATAATATGAATTCAACGTTTAATCACAAAGAATACAAAGAACCTATTATGTGGATAGTTACCGTTTAATTCAATCCTTCTACCATACAATGTCCCAATCAAATATAAAACATGGAATTACTGTCAAGTTTTGTTTATTTGATTATATGTATTTCGATTCTAAAATGTACTTTAATTAATGTAAATTCACTCCTTTCTAATTTCCATTCAACCCTGGCCAGGGATTTCCGAGTTGTCACTTATCGAATCACATAGGACAATCTCTCCCTTTACTAAAAGCGGTAGATCCTTTGTTGATCATTCACATATCTCCATATATACTTTGTTATATCCGAACATACCTTACAACATACCCTAGAGCATTAAGGAATATGACAAAACATAACTCAGTATATATAAGATACTATGATGATCTCAAGTTCAAGGATCACTTGTACAACTATCACATTAGGAACACATATTGGCAGGCAAGTAAAACTCCATTAGGGTTCCTTTATACAAGTATTGTTCAGTGAACTTATTCTCCAATAAGCACCTACATACTTGCTTTAATGTCTCCACACAAATGATTATGAGATTTCATCCTCTTCAACATAGCAAGCATAATATGTACTAATCTATTCGGAATCAATAACCCCAAATTAGTGATCCAAACGATTAGGAACATTTTAATTTTTGAACTATCATGAATTTAGATCTCATTAGCATGATCAACATCATGATTCTAAAAGCATTGCTTAAAAACTATGAGTTTATCACATTTAATAATTCAACTAATTAACATGGATAAAGAATGTCTTTTGTTTTAGATAAATTCTCTTATTAATAAATGAATAAGATTACTAAGTAAATGCTCATCACTTCGAATGTTATTGGCTTAAGGGCATACTACTTTCAGAAAATGTAAATCTAAGAAAAATCATTGAGTAGTCTGCACTCTGAGAATGAATTATTTCTTCAAAGGTTAAAGACTTTGAAAAGACCATCTCTGCTTGGAATAGATCTTATTCTTCTATGAACTCCCTGATCATTAGTCAAATGTGTTCTATTGATGGGTCAAGTTTGGGATTTATTCTTCCTTAGATTGTAGTGTGAGGACAAGTTTGGAAAATAACAACAACAATGCTTCTACTTCCCATAGAAATATTGTGTTTATGAAATTCACATAGGTTGTTGAGCCAATTACTCAAAGCTCTATAATTTCTGTTAATTAAGTTATGCTTCTAGTGCACAATAGATCACTTACTGGACTAGGAGTTAAGAAATTGTAAAGTAAGGCTAACTATATGTTTTAGTCAAAGAATTGTAGAGTTAACTCATTTTCACTTTACGAGTCAACCTAGAAAATGTAACGACCCCAAAATTTATACAAATTGCCTTGTGACTTCGGTCGTTATCAATATATTTTTATTCTAAATTTACATCATTATTCGATGCTGTAATTATTAAAATGCGGAATAATTAAAACTTTTCTATCTTCTTTCTTCAATTCCCCAAATCATAACCTTTATCATTTATATATCTTTGAATCAAATTTATTTTACGATTCGCTTCAATAGAGAAATTTTATAAAATCTTACATTTCAACCCGATAATCTTTACATATCAGATAACTCAAACTTTACAACCTAACAATACATAATCATCGTGATTTATCAAGTACATCATTCGAAACCTTAAACATGGTCCAAAATAATAATAACACAGCTAAAGTATTTAAATCTTCATGTATTACTTTTGATTCATGTCATTCAAGTAGCACATAGTGTTACCTTGAATCCTTAGCCTGCAAAAATGGTTATTTGTAAGGTTGAGCTCGATAACCCAGTAAATTTAATAGTTTTCAAGCATCACATAGCACATAATAACATTCTCAACATATATCTCATAATCATACATGTTGCAGTTCACATAACAAGTATGAAGATTGAGTTCCTTACACAATCATCATTCTTTACTTAATCAACGTAGTCATAAATTGACTTTAACGTTTCATACTTACAACATATATAATACATCAGCTCTTTGCCATACAGATTTAAAATAGTTCATCATCAAGTTCACATAGCAAATAGGAACTGAAAGACTTATCTGGTTTGTAGATTACAAGAACCGATTAACAGCTTATAACTATATGCACCTCACGTATTCTACATAATATATAATCATACACATTATTTATTAGTAACGTAGCAACACTTAGTAATCGTTTAAGTAACTCTAATTTACGATCTACTATCATCTTCTTTATGTTTGATACACAATGTTCAATTTATGTGGTTAAGTCCTGTTAGGGCTCCTCATTGTCCATTCAATTTATTTACGTTAAACTTCCTTTTACTGCTCATTACATTCCACTTTAATACACTTAACATTTAGTTAAGTCTTAAACCTCATATTTACATCACATTAGATGTATAATGTTTGTTAACATTAATTAAGTTAACATTCGTTTCATATTTCTTTATACTTCTCTTTTAATCGACACTTAACGTTTGGTTAAGTCAATATAGTTATCATTACATCATTGCTTAATGTTAAGCATCATTATATTTCATAATATTCATGTTTTATAACTAAGAACAACATTTTTTATCGTCGAAAGTACTTCACTTGCGTACGTGCATGTTTGTCACCCTCTGATTGCCTCTGAATATACATCAGTCCCAAAGATGTCCATTTTCTACCCTGTTAACTATAACACCCCAAAATCCGTTTTATCTTCATACCCGGATTCCGTACGCCACGGTTCCACTTTTTTCCAAACATACATCAATATATACTGAAATATAACAACATACATTCTTAATTCTCAGGTTCTAAAACCTTATAACCTCTTTCATTACAAATAATGTTAATTACATTATTCTTTACATCTTACACGAGTGACTTTTATCTGCCACCAAGGATACATAACCGTTCATTAAGCTATTCTATAGTTTAATTACATCATTCTATATTACAAGTCTTCACTTGATCTTCACATTTATTCATCTAATGAATTGCACTTCTTCTGGATACTGATCATCTTGATCTTTACGGGATCCTTAAGTTCTTCTAACATCGTACGCTGAAAATGTTTTTCATTTAAAGCAAGTGTGAGGAATCAATTGCCCAGCAAGTCATAATAGTTGAACAAACAACTTTAAGAATTCAAACATTCCTTTAAAACTTCGATAACCGAACAAAGGTTATGAAGCAGCTTTAATAATAGGAATAATCTCGATTTCTGTCATTTTAAAACATTATTCACATTCACTTTGAAATACATTCATTTTCTACTCTCTTTCATACACATTCTGTCTGGCTAGAATCAATAGCACAGACTTATCAATAACGGTTCATGTATAAACAAAACATTCTCATCTCATAGAAACACCAAAGTGTTCACATTGTGGCACAAGGACTCATACGTTCTACCACCTTGTACAAATATCACACATTTTCACATAGATAGAACTTCTCAAGTTCAATATCTGAGAAGTTTTAGAAACTAGCATTCATTTAAAATATGAATGAAATTTGGAAACTTGCCGTACGCAGAGCTACAGCTTACGCTGAACTGCTCATTCCAATCCCTATAACACATAAGGAATACATACACCAATTAGTCATGTATATTGACTTATGCATTGGTTTACTTAACTTTACTTCTTAGGGTTCGCGTTCTTGCAACATAAGTTTATGCAACAAACTTTCATTACTTGTGAGACCCCAGATTTTATCAATAAAGATTTAAATTTTGTCGAAATAATTTTTTAATATTATGGTGTGAATTTGAGATAATATTATAGTTGTGGGTAGTATTTATAAATTTTGCAAAGTATGCAAGTGGTTATATTATATTCGATTGGTCGGGGAATATTCTATTTAGCGGGGAATATTAAATACAACTACTCAATCATTGGTGGACCCTACAATGTAATTATTGTCGGATTGAGAAAACGACAAAAATATTTTATTGAAATAACGGCGGAAGTTTTACCGTTGATACTGTTGAACTACTCGGTATTAAAAGTACAGTAATACGTGTGGTTGCATAGTAGCACACGGTATTGATTATTGATGCTTATGTGAGAAGTCACTCAGTTTGATTCCATTATTATCGATTAATAATATGAATTATTATAGCGATAATGACGTTTTTTTTTTATTCGTATTATTAACGTAATAAAACAGAAACATCTTTTTATATAAAACAGAATACTTTATTAAAGTTATTCTATAAATAGAATATATTATATTTTATTATGCATAGTGTTGCATAGTGTTTTGCATAGTATTTTGCATAGTGTTGCATAGTGTTTGCATAGTAAAATATTTTTATATAAATAGAATATATGATATTTTATTTAAAAGATTTTGCTTTAAATATGGATGTCGATTAAAGTAAATCAATCTGGACCGTTCATGGATTAATTACTATGCATTCTATTTTCCTATAAATAGAAGCTCATTCCTTCATTATTTTCTTACGAATTCACCAAACTCCGAGAGAGAAATTATAGAGAGAAGCTATAGAGAAAAATCTATAGAGAGAAAGAAGAAGAGTATTACGGTACTTCACTACTTTGATATCCGATTGTTTTTTACGGTAAAGGATATTATTCTTTTGTATTCAAAAAGAGAACTTCATTATTCCATTTCTTCATTGTTACATTGGAATAACTTTTGTATATGCTGAATACCTATACTTGGTGACATTCTTCTATTATTACATCTTTATTATTCCATTGGAACATCACATGCATGCTTTTACGGACTAACTCCGGGTTCCATCTTTATTATTCTGTCTTTATTATTACATTGGAATATCACATGCGTGTGTTTTACACGGACTGGTTCCATCTTTATTATTCTCAGTATTTATTATTACGTTGGAATAACTTTTATACTATCTTGAAGTACCTCATGCATGGTGATTTACATTGTTATTCCATTCTTTATTATTCTGTTGGAACATCCATCGGTTGTGAATTTCACGACACGGTTCCGTTATTATTATTACATTGGAATAACTTTTGCTTGTCTGATCTATCGCATGCATGGTGATTTCTTTTGTTATTCCATTCTTTATTATACCCAAATTGGTTAAAACTTTGACTTCTATACTCCATGAAATTAGTAGAATATCCTTGATATTTGCGTTTCATCCATATCTTTTCATGGAAATATTCTTCCGATCATTCTTGAATTTTACTCTACAAAAGCAATGATCATGTTGACAATTTGGGCGTTAATAATTCTGGATAAAATAATTCTTGAACTTGTTTTATTGAATTCTTATATCATTGTCATCATCCACATGTTTATATTATGTTGAAAGTCAAATATCGTGGCTTTGGTGCATAGATGGACTTGGTATGATTATGACGAGAGAGATTATTTGTAATCATGGCCGAGTAATGTTACAAATGATGTGATGAAAGTTATCTTTGGCTTACGTGCGTAGATGGACTTAGTATGATTATGACCGAGGATCATTCGGTATAATCATGACCTGTTATAAATGATGTGATAAAAGTCCTCAGTGGCCTGTAAAGCATTGTTGAATAGTTTTTGGTATGATTATGACCAGGGTTTATTTGGTATAGTCATGACCATTGATGATTTAATGAAAATTCTTGACCGTAGTACAGGGATGATTAGATGTGGTGGAATATTTATTAAAGTGAGTCTCAAATTATAACGAAGGATGAAAAACCTTTTAAATCATAAAAGATAGTAGATTTTATTTTCTACTTGACTCTTTTAATGGATTCTTTGGTTCATTGTTAGTTAAACTTGATTTTATCGGTTTAACAACTTTGTTGTAAACTAATGATAATTTATTCTACATTATCTTAGTCATATTATTTCTTCTTGAGCTAGTTGAGCTCACCCTTTCTTTCAACTTTATTTCTCTTGAGAGAAATGAGAATATAAATTTGGGACGAGTCGAGGAACGAGTAATGATCCAAAGGATAGCATTAGTAGTCCTCACTATTACGTGAAATAATAGTGTGATAATAATTGTAATGAGGACTCCTTTTGAGTTTGTATAATATCTAGTAGACAATATTTGTATTCAAACTCACGATTTATATCAGTATTGTACCACAGCAGTTATATTAGTAAGTTGTATTTAAATTACATACCATATATCGACTACCCAAGATGGGTGATGTATACCTAATTTTGGGGCGTCACGGTTAGTATCGAGCTTAGGATATGATCCTGGCTAAAATGTGAGATAAGAACTAGGAGGGAGGCGGAAATTCCTTCGCTAGTATGACCTACCTAAGTTTATTTGGTATTTAATTGGTCGGTCAGTGTATAGGGATAATATGTGACATGTTAATTAACCCTTGTTTTGTGGCAGTATTTGAAAATGGCATCCGAAAATGTTGAGATAAGCAATGGAGCACAGGAGACCGTTGAGCCTCCACAGATCAATAATCAGGATAATGTGCGACAGGATGGCGATAATCCTCCTGTAAACAACAACACTGATCAAATGACGAACGACGGTACGTTTAGGAGTTTTTTAGAATTCATGCAACATCAGACGAAGGCGACTCCTCTTCATAAAGTAGGTGAAAATAATGGCAACCCACGGTCGGTCACCGCTAAGCAGTTCAAGGAGCTGGGACCACCGGAGTTTTTGGGAAAGCCAGAACCACTTAAGGCGGAGACGTGGTTAAAGCAGATCACCAAGATATTTGATGTCTTGGGATGCTCAGAGGAGCAAAAGGTTCCATTTGCCACCTTTATGTTGCGTGAAGAGGAAGATTCTTGGTGGGAATCAGAAAACGCACCTTGCATCGACATACTCAAGATGTTTTGGGAGAAGTTCGAAGAGTCGTTCAACGACAAGTACTTTCCGAAAGTATTCGTCACATGAAGGAGGTGGAGTTTATCAAGTTTGGAGCAAAATAATATGGCCAGTGTCACAAGATGAGGCTAAGTTTGCCGAGTTATCTCGGTTTGTATCCCATTTGGTCGATAATGAGGGCGAATGAATGAAATGTTTTAAGAGGTTTGAAACCCGATATACGTCGATACCTAATTTCTCATAAACTTTGTTTGTATTGAGATATTGTGAATAGGGCTCGATTATTGGAGCGCGATAATGAGTCAAACAACTAAAAGGTAACGACCAACAACACAATAATAATCGTCTGTCTGGTGGCAACACCATCTAACAACGATAACCATCGTGGGGGAATTATCATTTAAATTGGTAACCATAGCCAAGATAATAGGAATGGAAATTTCAAGAAGAGGAAATTCAACAATGATGGAAAGACGTCGTAAGACCAAAGACCCGTTGTTAAGGAAGGAGAACGACCACCTATCATATGTTTCAAATGCGGAGGGGAGGGACATATCGGTCAAAGCGCACGATGTCATCTAAAAGCGTGTTATAATTGTGGAAAAGAAGGTCACTTAGCCCGATTTTGTCGTTCATCAAGACAAGTTCAACTAGGATGGAGGCACCAAAGACCGTTCCGAAAAAGTCAAAATCGGTAGTGTAAGGGAGGCGTTTTTCGTGACTTCTCAAAAAGCGAGTAACTTGACGAAGTTAGCACGAGTTAGTTAATTATAAATTACGTAAGTCTATACCTTATAAGATACTGGGGGTTCTACCCATTATTTTATCTCTCTTGCTTTGCGTTCAACGTTTAAATTTGACTCAGGAGAAGTTAGACTTTGACTTATTGGTTGAAACTTCGTTAGTAGGAGCCTTTGTTACCTCTCTTGTTTTTAAATCTTGTTTGATTCAAATAAACACTTTCACGTTACTTGTCGATCTTATTTTTTTTAAAATCTTGGGACTTTGATGTGATTTTAAGAATCAATTGGTTAACTAATCATCATGCTTTTAAATAAGGTTGTTAGCTTTTATATTCATAACCAACTTTGTTGTGCGAATTCAAGTAACCAAACCATTAAAGTCAATCATTGTCATATCGAGCCATAAGTAAAGATCCACGAACCTTTCGTTGTTGACTTCCTTGTGTGGAATGCACCGAGGCCGGACTTTCTCTAAGCGACATCATGAAAGAAGATGGCGAGTTGATAGGCATCATTATGAGGTGCTATCTAGGTTAAAGGATAGAAGTTACGCTTGGTATCAATGTGACGTATTATCCAAGTTTTGGATGAGAGTCACGCGCTTTTGAATGATATTTCTATCATTAATAAATTTCTTGGCGTATTCTTGAAGACTTTCTAGCCTACCCTAGGCGTGAAATCGAATTTTGTATTGACCCAAAGATAAAAACCCATTTCTTAAACCTCAAATATTTCTTCAACTAAAAGGATCATTTTACGTGGATTATGATGAAAGTCATAATAAAAGCATTGGACTAATGAAAATCATGGTATACGTGGTATTAGTAAGTGTTATAATGAGTTATGTTGGTTATTATGAGAAAACATGAAAAGTTTCTTAGAAATCACAAAGAGTTGAAAATCGATTTTGTGAAAAATGTAACATGAAATTCAATTGACCATATCTCCTAATATATTTTGAATTTTTCATTATGTGGTCAAGTTCTAGAGTTAGATCTATGAGTTTTGTAGCATCTCCAAGTGGAATCACTTTGGAAAAGGTGTTGTAGATTTACGTGTGGGTGATTTTAATAAAGAATGAAAAAATTTGGAAATTTCAAAAAGCTACTTGATTTTATTTTTAAAGGGCATTTTCGGCCACTTAAATTATGAGAAAAATTCTAGCCTTTTGGAAAATGAAAGTATATGGTATAAGGTAACTCCTGTCCAAAAATGAGCTTATTACGACTTAAAATGAGCAAGTTATGACCATTTCAATATTTAGGTTTTTTCGATGAAAAATCGATATAACCGGAGTTCTACAACTCAGATGACCATGAAATTTAAACTGGAGGCTCACATTAACATGTATAAGGTCCCGCCAAGATTTGGGAATTTCTGGAGTTAACCTTGAGGTAGCTAATTTCTTAAGGAATTAATTAGAAATTGATTTTTGAAAAATAGTAAATGAATTTTAAAAATTAGAGAAAATGTATGTTCATTATGGGATTATATTATGCTAAATCCCGGAAAAGAAATATATTTGGGACTGATTTGGTATTTTCTATGAAAATAGTTTAATTCTGAACATATGAGTTAAATATGTTATGTGAGGTAACAAAGTTGAAAATAGGATTTTATGACTAGAGAATCCTATATAGAGTATATGCATATATTTTTTTTTTGATGAGAGATTTGATCATTGGTGATGATATCTTATGAGTATGACATTTTGAATGATTAAATGCATTATATGGTAAAGCGTAAACAATTGAAATAAATTGTTTATAAATTTAAGAAGTGATTAAAATATTGTTATAATATTAATGATATTAGATTATGAGATTATTAAGTGATTGATAACATGAGGATATTCTTGAATCTGGATAAATTATATTATAAATGTTTAATATTTATCCTTTATCTCATTTGATTGATTCTTTATATCATTATCCTCATGCTTATATTGTGTTGAAAGTCATACATGGCTTACGTGCATAGATGGACTTGGTATGATTATGACCGTGGAGGATTGTTAGGTATAATCATAATCGTAATTAAAAACACGATTATCTTTGTACGTAGTGCATGGATAATTGTGGTCGTGATACTAATGAATACCTTTATTATCTTTGGTAGTAGTGCATGGATAATTTGTGGTCGTGATACTAATGAATACACGATTATCTTTGGTGTCGTAGTGCATGGATAATTTGTGGTCGTGATACTAATGAATACACGATTATCTTTGGTCGTAGTGCATGGATAATTTGTGGTCGTAATATTAATGAAAACACGAATATCCCCGTGCGTGATCTGGATAATTCGTGGTCGTGATCGTGATACTATTGTGAGTCTCAGCATTATTGGTTTTACAGTTGTATATCTTTGGCCTGTAGTGCAAAGATGAATTGTTAATGAATATCTTTGGCCGGATTGCAAAGATGAATTTAATGTTTTCAACGATAAAGGTATTCAAGGTATCCTCACCTCTTATCATACCAGGTATGTACCCTAATTTCGAGGGCGAAATTCCATAAGGAGGGGAGATTGTGAGACCCCAGATTTTATCAATAAAGATTTAAATTTTGTCGAAATAATTTTTAATATTATGGTGTGAATTTGAGATAATATTATAGTTGTGGGTAGTATTTATAAATTTTGCAAAAGTATGCAAGTGGTTATATTATATTCGATTGGTGGGGAATATTCTATTTAGCGGGGAATATTAAATGCAACTGGCTCAATCATTGGTGGACCCCATAACAAATTATTATCGGGATTGAAAAAGCGACAAAAATATTTTATTGAAATAACGGCGGAAGTTTTACTGGTTGATCTTGTTGAACTACTCGGTATTAAAAAAATACGATGTCGTGTGGTTGCATAGTAGCACTACCAGATTGATTATTGATGCTTATGTGAGAAGTCACTCGGTTTGATTCCATTATTATCGATTAATAATATGAATTATTATAGCGATAATGACGTTTTGTTTTATTCAGTATTATTAACGTAATAAAAGCGAAACATCTTTATATAAAATAGAATACTTTATTAAAGTTATTCTATAAATAGAATATATTATATTTTATTATGCATAGTGTTGCATAGTGTTTTGCATAGTATTTTGCATAGTGTTGCATAGTGTTTGCATAGTAAAATATTTTTATATAAATAGAATATATGATATTTTATTTAAAAGATTTTGCTTTAAATATGGATAGTCAGATTAAAAGTAAATCAATCTGGACCGTTCATGGATTAATTACTATGCATTCTATTTTCCTATAAATAGAAGCTCATTCCTTCATTATTTTCTTACGAATTCACTAAACTCTAGAGAGAAATTATAGAGAGAAGCTATAGAGAGAAAATCTATAGAGAGAAAGAAGAAGAGTATTACGGTACTTCACTACTTTGATATCCGGTGTCTTTTACGGTAAGGGATATTATTCTTTTGTATTCAAAAGAGAACTTACATTATTCCATTTCTTCATTGTTACATTGGAATAACTTTTGTATCATGAAATACCTATACTTGGTGACATTCTTCTATTATTACATCTTTATTATTCCATTGGAACATCACGTATACATGCTTTCTGGCCTTTACTGGTTCCGTCTTTATTATTCTGTCTTTATTATTACATTGGAATATCACATGCGTGTGTTTTACAGGACTGGTTCCATCTTTATTATTCTCATATTTATTATTACATTGGAATAACTTTGTCTATCTGCAATCTGCATGCATGGTGATTTCATTGTTATTCCATTCTTTATTATTACATTGGAACATCACATCGGGTGTGAATTTCACGACACAGTTCTTATTATTATTATTCTATTGGAATAACTCCTTTGCTGTGCGGTCTATCGCATGCATGGTGATTTCTTTTGTTATTCCATTCTTTATTATACCCAGTTGGTTAAAACTTTAACTTCTATACTCCATGAAATTAGTAGAATATCCTTGATATTTGCGTTTCATCCAGTATCTTTTCATGGAAATATTCTTCTGATCATTCTTGAATTTTACTCTACAAAACAGTATCATGTTGACAATTTGGACGTTAATAATTCCTGGATAAAATAATTCTTGAACTTGTTTTATTGAATTCTTATATCATTGTCATCATCCTCATGTTTATATTATGTTGAAAGTCATCTGTGGCCTGTAGTGCATAGATGGACTTGGTATGATTATGACCAGAGACTATTCGGTGTAATCATGACCGTAATGTTACAAATGATGTGATGAAAGTTATCTTTGGCTTACGTGCATAGATGGACTTAGTATGATTTTGACCAGGAATCATTCGGTATAATCATGACTGTTATAAATGATGTGATAAAAGTCCTCGGTGGCACAGTAAAGCATTGATGAATAGTTTTGGTATGATTATGACCGAGGTTTATTAGGTATAGTCATGACCATTGATGATTTAATGAAAATTCTTGACCGTGGTATAGGGATGATTAGATGTGGTGGAATATTTATTAAAGTTTGAGTCTCGGCTATAATGATGATGAAAAACCTTTTAAATCATAAAAGATAGTAGATTTTATTTTCTACTTGACTCTTTTAATGGATTCTTTGGTTCACATTGTAGTTAAACTTGATTTTATCGGTTTTTATCACTTAACATTGTAGAAAAAATGATAATTTATTCTACATTATCTTAGTCATAATATTTCTTCTTGAGCTAGTTGAGCTCACCCTTTTTCTTTCACCGTTCTCTTGAGAAATGAGAATATAGTTTTGAGACGAGTCGGGGAAACGAAGTAATGGTCCGAGAGGATAGCATTAGTAGTCCTCACTATTACGTGAAATAGTGTGATAATAATTGTAATGAGGACTCCTTTTGAGTTTGTATAATATCTAGTAGACAATATTTGTATTCAAACTCACGGTTTATGTCGTATTATTACCACAGCAGATTATATTAGTAAGTTGTATTTAAATTCTGTACCATGTATCTGACTACCCAAGATGGGTGATGTATACCTAATTTTGGGGGCGTCACATTACTGGTTTACGGTTTCATGACATACGGAGATGTCTTACTCATACATTCATCATCTTTGACGATTTACATTTTTATCTTCTTCTTATAACTTCTCAAGGACTCAGCACACATCGTGTCTCTTCTAGTAGTACATATGGTACTCTGAGTGATTTCCCACAAACAACCAACAAACAAGTTCCCGTCTCATCTACACTGCCATCACAGTGAGTTAGATTGGTTACCAGTTTCATATATACCTTCGCTCTCTGAAGGAATTATTTAGCCCAACTCCCATATGTCAACCATCAAAGGTTACGATTGCACCATAACCTAACTTATCTTAACTTATCTGAACCATTAAAATATAATGTTCGTTAAGTCAATTTCTTATTCCTAATGGCTTTTTGGCAACTAAATGTCATACCTCAGGATTCATTCATTATCGTCCAAGTCATACAGTCTTTTGTATACTCAGAACGATCATTCAAGTTAATCATTAACTCAGCTTCATTATGTTATGCGTACTTGTCTTTAATTCAGCTTCTTCACCGTTCACGGTTTAATCATTGGTCTTTATTACCCTACGGTCAAACCATACAAGGGGTGTAGGTTCTGTCCGCTTAATATTCGCGTACACTCAACCTTCACGTCGGTTAAAGTGTTCACCGCTTACATTTCATTCTAACATTCTCCATCTGACTCACATTCGGCCTTCATTAATCTTATTACCGTTCATTACGACTTTCTTGATAATTTATATCTTATTTACTATCTTTCGTTATCCATTACATGAACCCCATGTTCATTATTATTTCTTAATGTCGAAGCCATACGGTTTGTTGTATGCTAAGATCGATCGTTCTTCACAACAGTGTTGCGTTCACAGCGTTTATACGCTTTAGACTTATCCCTCATTACCACAACATAACATCGAAATGTTATTCATTACCCTCGTCACTCAACATCTAAGGAACCACAATCATAGCAATCCCCCACATTTTTTTATCGCGACTACTGTCCCCAAATATCGGTTCTGTAACCCGCATTCACATTCTTTATCTTTTAATCTCATTCGATCTTTTCGTTCAACCTTCATTAAAGGTTTAATTCACTTGATTAAGTGTTTCATTTGATGAACTATATGTTCATTAGCTTTCGGTACACTTCCCCCAGGTTTTGAGCAGTTAAAAGCTCATTATTGGGCTTTGCCTTCCATTCCGCTATTCTTCCATGGCTTCCCCTCTTGTTCCTCATCGACCGCAAATACCACTGCGATGTTGGACATCCTGGGTTGGCGTTGCGGCGCCACCCTCCTTGCTCATTCTCATGCTTGCGGCCTGCTTAATCAATTCTTGACGTCACTCTCAGATATTATAGCTTTCAATTTGCGATGCGAGTTTCGATATCTAGCTCTCTCGTTCTCGCATCGCGACACCATCAGATAAGGCGTACGGCCGGCGCCAAGCCCTATTTCTAGAAAAAATTTCTAAGTCTTTAAATTGTTCTGAGACGCTTACTTCCCGATCTCATAACTTCTTCGTTATAACTCGGAACGAGGTCGTTCCAAAGCCATTCTCTTCCTTATCTTATGTACTTCAATCCCCCTCAGACAGAACTTCTTTCTGAATCCGTTAACATGCCATTCAATTGGCTTAATCTTCATCCTTTGTTTGTTTTACGTTTTTAACGATCTTCGTTCGTTCGTCCGTAATTCGGTCATCCAAACTTAGAATTCGTTCGTTCTTGAGTCCACAACTCACGTTTTCTATATTCTCTTTCTTTTTTATGAAACCCTACACGTTCGGGTTCATTTACACACTTTCTAATTCTCGTTCGTCTTTTACAAAATTTTCACCATAACTTCGTTATAGCTCAAATTTTAATTCGTTCTTCATAAACGTTTCTACCGTTCCTAACCAAGCAATAAGCATCTAACTTATACACGATGGTTTTAAACTTGTCCATCAACAACAATTGTCCTACGATGGTTTTAAATTTGTCCATCAACAACGTTCTTCGCGTTCTTCGCGTGTTCTTCGCGTTCTTCGTTCGTTCTTCATTTTTAATCGATATTTTGATTACGATTTCAATTTTTCTTTGAATTTGATGTTATAGAACACCATTCCTTACTTATTTCACCGAATCGTTCATATGATTCATTCGGATCACTCTAATTCATTAAAAATCGTACACTTCCTTTAGAAATTTTTAACAAAAACTTTAAATTCTTATTTCTTCTTTTATCAATGATTTCAACCATATGAAATTATTCTTAACATCATTTACTTCTTATTCTCATTAAGCTATGTTTTAAACATAGAAAACTTTTAAAAAAAATTATACGAGACAAGGTTTCAGATTACCTTTCTCCTTTAATCTCCTTCCGTTGGACAAAGTTAGCTCACGAGCAAGTTTTTCCTCTTCCTTTTCCTCTTCTATCTCATCCAAACTCTCTCTCTCTCTCTTTCAAGGTGTTGGTTGATTTTGAAAAAAATCAACTAACACCTTTCTTCTATAGTTTTTCAAAGCTAGGGGCAAAATAGTCATTTTGCCCCTAGATTTACTATTCACACCTCCTTACTAACCTCCTTACTATTCACGAAGCTTCCCTTGGAAGCTTTGTGCTTCCATCTTGTGGAATTCGTCTGACAGTTCAAAAATTGCGATTCTCAAAATCCAAATATTTTTGGATATTTTATCTTTCCTTTACCGATTAACTTTTACGTATTCTTCGGATCTCCGAAAAACTGAAAAACACTTTTCGACATTAAATGTTTTCCTTCACGTTTTCCCCTAACATAGTTAAACGAGTGAAAAGTACATAACAGTACTTTTTATCATTTTTATTTCGTTCGATTTTTGCACGTTTTTTGAGAAAAACTTTTATCGGCTTACTTAACTTTTCACGATATATTATCGTCAAATCTTTCGACGGAATGTCATTTCGACATACCAAACTCTCAGAAAGGCTTAGGTTATTCAAACCCTAATCCTTAGGGTTTCGTAGGGCGAATAGTGCCTATTTCGTCTTTTTCCCCTGGAAATATTTTGTTCCCGGAAAAATCTTATTTTCGTCTTGAAAAATCTTACTCGTTCAGTCTAGCTTGTAGCCAGAATCCTCCTGATTAATAATCATCATAGGTTATAGAACGATTAATAAACACATAGCACATAATATTATTAATAAAAATTCATTTGATTAATAACTAATTCTTTAAATCTTAATTTTTGGACAATCTGATTTTTTGGGTTGTCACACTAACGACTTTAATTTTAAAAACTTAAGTTGTATGTCTACTCTTCCTCGTTCCGGATCATCTTGAATAGCCTCAATCGGAGTTCGTATGAAAAAGTTATGCTCGTTTTACTATAGGAGATTTAAACAGTCCTGCCTGGCTACTATTCCTAAATAAGCAGTACTTCCAAATAGCCTTTAGGGCAACCTCAAGATCTTCAAGAAGCGAAATGGGTTGCCCAGATTCTGCAGTTCGCGATTTCCTTAACCCTTTCTCCTTCCAATGTTCATAACTTTATCTATACACTTTCAAATTAGTCCATTTTCGATTCTATGGATTCGTAATTCATAGAACTACAACATACCAGAGAATTAAAAATTTAGAGAAACATTAACTAACCCAAATCTTGACCTTAAACTCATGTTCATTTTCTATTTTTTTATATTTTAAGATGTTTAGCGTAATTAACCACTACGAATTCATTATTCAACCAAATTGATCCGTTTAACTTCCATTGTTTTCGTATTTCAACATACTAACAATATCTATCATCAATTTCAGATTATATACATGATCTAACCAACAATTTAAGTCTTAAAATAGATGAAAAAACATATACTTAGCCATAAACCAAATTCCAAACATGTGGAATGGGTTAGATGCTTGTGGATTTATGAGTATAAGTAAATTTGGATGTATAGAATTTAAGATGCATTCCAAACATGGATGAGTATGATTTTCGTTATCCAAAATTCATACTTTTTTAAACCCAAAAAACGAAATTTTAGAATTGCTCCTCAGTATAAGTTGGCATAAACTTATGAATAAGTTATGGTAAAAATAATACTCCCTCCGTTGCATTCAAATAATTTTATTTGAGTTTATTCTAATTAATTTATAAAATTTTAAATTTTGAATTGTAATTTAAATTTACTTTAATTTTTAAAATTATAATTTTACACTTAATTATACACTTGACTAATTTAAAATATAAATAAATTTATATCTACTTTAAATTTTAGGAATTGTTTTTTTGTAAATTAATTAAAAAAATAAAATAAGGCCTTTTTTGTGGATTGAATGGAGCCATTCTCATGGCCTTACAATACAATTGCTATTAATTTAGCATTGTTTTAAAATTATAATATATATATATATATATATATATATATATACAACACGGATCCTATCCGGACTCTAGACAGTCCAAAATCCTACCACAAATTAATTATTTTTTTTTTTTATAGAACAAATAAAAAAAAAATTATGGAACTAAAAATTTTCTATAATATAATTTTTTGGGCGTGTTTTGAATACCTATACCAAAAAATATATGTACAGTCTACACGAAGCTCTACCCAATTTTAGGAAGAAAAAAAAAAGATTCTCTCAACTCACTGTAAGTATTGTTTCATTACAATTAAATTTGATATACATATAAATATTTTGTTTAACAAAAGACGCGTGAGACAATAATGATAATGGACAACTCTGAAGTTTTTGAGAATACAAATTACGTAAGTACACTACTTTTGTGATGTAGTAGTATTAGTATAAATAAATAATCATTCCACCTCCCAATTCTCCCACTTTGAAAGTGACTAGAAAAGGGTAAATATTTTTATTGTCTTCTTATAAATTTGTACTTAGTTATTTAATTTCTTACGTATTTATATATTTATATATATGTCAAATCTTATAAATTTGAATTTGTTGCTCTTGATTTATATCGAGTAAGAATTGTTTGTCATAGACTCTTGATGCTGAGATTCTTATAAAGGCAAAGAATTTTGGAGATATAATTAAATTTGGCAATCATGTATCCCTGTAGGATTATGCAAAATTAATGATTTTTATTCGCTATCATCACCATGAAAATTAAAATCAGAGTACTTTACAGTAAAAGACTCACTTGTCTTATGAAATGATGAAGACATGTTAGAGAAAATATTTATTATATTTCATGCCTCGAATATGCTCCTGCAACAACAATATCGAGAGCGTAAGTTCACAAAATATTCCCTGAAACGATAAAGGAAACTATGTTCCCAGAAGTGATATTATGGTTTTTAGTGGCTGTACAAAATAATGAGTTTTTGCTGAAAAACCAATAATCTCGCCCGACTGATTCTACTACATTCCCTGAAGTGAATGGAAGTGAATGGAACCTAATTTGATAATCATAGAGGAAATTATGGTTGTTATTGTGGTAGTGAGCGTAAAAAAAAGTAATCAATATAGAAAAGGGAATGTACCTGTCGTACTCTTAAACATTTGGTAGATTTGTACTAAGACTCCATAAAAGAAAAGGAAATGAAATTGAAATAAACTTTATTGATCATAATGATCTTGAAGATCCCATAAATTATTTTGACTTTTCAAATGGAGTGGATATAACTAATTTTGATATCTATGATTTCCTTGATGATGTTGATAGAAATGTCCATACCAATTAATTATTTTTATTTCATTGTACTGTGGCATTATAATAAGTATTTTTATTATATGTTTTATTTATGTTTTAAGTAATAAAGTTAAATTTATGTTTTTGCATATATAAAGATGTATGGGTCAGAAGCTCATCAAACTTAATTAAGAGTTCTAGAAGAGTGATTATTCATCAAACTTAATTAAAGTATCTGGAAGAGCAATTATAATGTTGTCAAATGACACAAAATTTTGTATTGATGATTCTTTATATTCTTTTGAGACAATCAGAAATGTGCTCATCTTTAAGGATATACGTTATAATGGTTATTATAGTAAAATCAATAACGAAGGCAGTGAAGAATTTCTTTATATTACTTCAATAGTATCATGCCAGAAGCTCATATTAGAAAAATTGTCTATTTTCTCTTCTGGGTTATATTATACTAAAATGAGAATAGTTGAAACAAATATTGTAATACACCAGAAGTGTATAATACACTAGAAATGTTCAGATCCAATTATTTTTATGATTTGGCATGATCATCTAGGATCAATAATGGTGCGTCGAATTATTGAAAACTCCCATGAACATCCCTTAAAGAACCAGAAGATTCTTACTAAACTATCACATTTAAATATTATTATTGAGTGTTCATATTTCTTAGAAAGAATTCAAGGTGATCTATTTGAACCAATACACCCACCATGTGTGGTTCATTCAAGTATTTTATGGTTTTAATTAATGCATTAACCAGATGATCACATGTATGTTTACTTTTAACTAGAAATATTGCATTTCCTATACTTCTTGCTCAAATAATTAGGTTGCGAATACAATTTCCTGATTATATAACTAGGAAAATTTATTTAGATAATGCTGGTAAAATTCACATATCAAGCTTTTGATGAATATTGCATGTTAATTGGAATTTATTTTAAACATCATGTTGCACATACACATACTCAAAATGGTATAGCTGAATCAATTTTTAAGAGATTTTAAATTATTGCCCGACCTTTGATTATGAAATTGAAATTACCAATATATTCTTGGGGTCATTTTACATGTTGCATCATAACCTCAATAACTTATATTTTTAAGGTATATTTTGAGGATTGAAACAGTCTTCCCACCATTAGGGGGAATTCGTTGCTTGAAGCAACGGGAGATTAATTGGAATATTTTGACATTATTTAATCTTGATCCTTATACAAATCAATATGAATTAAAATTTCAAAGGATTATTCATTTGTAATGAATTGCAAATCAATTACCAGAATTATTCACCAACAATAAGAAAATAGTGATATCTTACATTCTAGCTGCTAATACTCTAGCAAAGATTGAAGTCCCTGTAGGACAATCAGTTAATACAACAGCAAATTGAATCAAATTCACACATGAAATGTGGAAGAATGATCGGTGTTAAAGATAAAATTCCCCAAAAGAAGAAAATACAAGAAAAACAAGTTGCAGCCTATAAAGAGGCTATACCCATGAAACAGGCTACAAAATTTATCGATCTATCCAAAACTTATGAACAAAAATCTCTTGTAAATAAAACTCTTGAAGAGTTATCCCCTGAAGAGGATGAGTTATCTCCTGAAGAGGATCAGATACCTGGAAATAATGAAATCTCGATACATTATGTATATACAAGAAACGGATATATTTGATAGAAATAAAATCGTTGTCGACAACATATTTTCTTATAAAGTTGCTATTGATATTACCAGAAGTAATGATTTTGTATATGAACCACAAATCGTTGATGAATGCAGAAATATTTGGCCAATGTGAAAATAGGCGATTCAAGTAAAATTAAATTCACAAAGTAAACGTGAAATTTTTGGACCTGTAGTTCGAACACCTAAAGGTATGATGCCTGTTGAATACAAATGGGTATTTGTATGAAATAAGAAAAATGAAATTATATGGTACAAAACGCGACTTATAGCACAAGGTTTCTCGCAAAGACATGATATTAATTATGAAGAAACATATGCTTATGTAATGGACGCAATTACATTCAGATTTTTAATTAGCTTGGTAGCAAGAGAAATTAATGGATGTTGTTACATCATATCTGTATGGATCATTAGATAATGATATCTACATGAAAATCCCTGAAGGATATAAAATGTCTAAAGCATATAATTCTACATCTCGAAGTATGTATTCTATCAAGCTACAAAGATTCTTATATGAGTTAAAGCAATCCAGATGTATATTGTGGTATAATCGCCTGAGTGAATATCTTTTGAAAGAAGGATTTGAGAATAATCCAATTTGTGCATGCATTTTTATCAAAAGATCATAATCTGGATTTACTATTATTACTGTATTTATTGATGAAAGATCTTGCTCTAGAAGAGTCGACAAAAATAACAAATTTGAGATGAAAGATATTGGTAAGACAAATTTTTGTCTTGGCCTATAAATTAAACTATGAATTCTTGTTCATCAATCAACATACACAGAAAAAGTCCTGAATCAACTTACATGGATAATATAAATCCTTTGAGTACTCCAATGATAGATTGGTCATTTGATATCAAGAAAGATCCGTTTTGACCACAAGAAAATGATGAAGAAACTTTTGGTCCTGAAGTACCATATCATCTTGAAATTGGTATTTTGGTCCTGAAGTACTATATCTTAATGTAATTGATGTTTTAATGTATAAAGCTCATCCATTGAGTACCCCAATGGTTGTTAGATCACTTAATGTGAAAAAGGACCTTTTTAGACCTCGTAAGGATAATAAAGAATTACTTGGTCCTGAAGTACCATACATAAGTGCAATTGGTGCGTTAATGTATCTTGCTAATAATACACGACCTGATATAGCATTCTCTGTGAATTTGTTAACAAGATATAACTCTTCTCCTACCCGGAGACATTAGAATGGGGTTAAACAAATTTTTCGTTACCTACGAGGAACTATGGATATGAGCTTATTTTATTCAAATAATGATAATCATAAATTAGTTGAATATGCTAATGCAAGATATTTATCTGATCCACATAAAAGTCGATCTCAAATAGGTTATCTCTTTATGTGTGGTGATACTGCTATGTCATGGAGATCTACAAAGTAAACATTAGTTGCCACTTCATCTAATCATGCTGAAATACTTGCAATCCATGAAGCAAGTCGAGAATGTGTGTGGTTGAGATCAATGACTCAACATATTCGTGAAACATGCGGTTTATCCTCCAGCAAAGGAACTCCAACCATTTTGTATGAAGATAATGTTGCATGTATAGCTCAATTAAAAGGAGGATACATCAAAGGAGATAGAACAAAGCACATCGCACCGAAATTTTTTTTCACATATGACTTTGATAAGTATGGTGATATTGATGTTCAACAAATTTGATCAAAAGATAATCTAACAGATTTGTTCACCAAAGCATTACCAACTACAACGTTTGAAGGATTGCGTCGTAATATTGAAATGCGACAGCTGAAGGACTTAAGGATACATTCATGAGGGGGAGCTAATACGCGCTGCACTCTTTTTTCCTTAACCAAGGCTTTTTTTCCATTGGGTTTTTCCTGGTAAAGTTTTTAATGAGGCAGTTTTCAATGCGTATGACTATACAATAGACATCCAAGGGGGAGTGTTATAAAATTATAATATATATATGTATGTATATATATGTCTAGATTCATTTCTCCCATTGTAATGATCTTTGATCTTTTTGAAACTCCCATATCACTAAAGTTTTGAAACTTGACCTTTGAGTTTTGAAACCTCCAAGTATTAATGTTCATGTACTTATATATAGTAGCACCGTAAAGAGAAAGAGAATGATAGAGGTACACATATACTATAACTTACATGAAAATATAAGGAGGATGTTCTCTCTTTCACTAATCATTGTTTTTAATATTAGTATTCTTTTATAACAAGCATTTGAAAAATAAGAAGATGAAAAATATCAAACAGATTAGCAAAGGCATTAGTTACTGGGTCAACAGTGTTTTAAGGAGATGAAACTTTGATCTATTCAGTTAATTGTAGTACTTAAAATTATTTTAGTAATAATTTAAAAAGACATGTTAATGGGAAAAGTATAAACCCATGAAAAGGAATTGTAGTCCAATATATATATATATATAAATAAAATAAAAAGACCAAGTTTATATTATTAAAATATTACTAACTTGGATAAAAAAGAGTAGGTTGTTCGTGTGAGTACAAACAAATTAACTTGGATGGTTTCAGGTCGGGTCATCTTTTATATCGATCCGGCCCGGTCCATGGACTTTTCATAATTTCAACACTTGGAGTTGGGGCATACTACTAGTAAGGAAGCATGTTATTTGCTTTATTTCCAATAGCTTGGCCGAAAAAAAAGAGAGGTAGACGTTTATTTTCAGTTGAATCCATAAAAGCTTCTTAAGGTTGCGAAGGGCTGTGAGGTAAGGTTTAAAGCCGATTCTTCTGGAGAATTCAAAAAAGTTTCATTCATGTTATAGAGCGTATTCGACAGCAGCTTATATGTTGGTCAAACAAACTTATAAGTTGTTTTGTATTGTTGACCTCTTTAGTAACAACTTAATTTGTGACTTATTTTTTGATTTATTATAAGTCAAAATTAATTAGTAACAATTTATAACTTATTTTAAAAAGAACTTATAAGTCATTAAAAGAATTTATAAGTCATTTCTAATAAGCTGTTTTGACTTATGTTTATTTTGACCAATTCTATTTTTCTAAGGAGTGTGTATTCAATTAAGACTTTTAAAGACTTTAAATATTTGGTTGTATTCAATCAAGACATTTAAAGAGTTTATAAAAATTTACTGGTATTCAATTACAACTTTTGTAATTTCTTTAAAAGTTAGGTGGTATTGAATTGAGACTTGTATAAAGTTTATAAAAGTATTTTGGTATTTAAAAAGTTATTGATTTTTCATATTTCTATTAAATGGTAGAGTTTGACAGACTTTAGAAGAAAAATTATAACTATCAACCCATATACAAAGTCTGACCTTATCTCTAAAGGCTTCTAAAGACTTCCAAATATTAAACACAAAGGTAGAAATTCAAATAGCCAGTAAAAAAATTACAGAAAGATTTTATGAAAAATTCAAAAGTCGCAAAACTCTCCGGTAAATCTTTAACTTAAAATGAATATAAATTAATCTAATTTTAGAAAATATAATTATTAAAATTATAAACCGTTTATATTTTTTTTAACTAAAATTATTAAAAATAGATAAATTAAACAACTTTTATTATAGGAATATCTTGTTATGACTTTGAAAAATCAAACAGCAAATTTTGATTTTTAATATTATATTATATATATATATATATGTATATATATTATATAGATATAGTATATGATATATACGAATTTTGATAAATTCTAAAACTCATCAAAATTAAAAAAAAAATAGTTAAAAGATGACAACAGTCGACTGTTAAAAATAGGGGTGTTAGTCGAGCAGAGTAGCTTGATACTCGACTCGAGATCGGTTCAAAAATATGATCCAAATCTCGAATTCGAAGTTGATTCGAGTCAAATATGATCCATACTCGTTTTCTGTTTAATGATACACGAGTCGAATTCGTGTATATCAGTATTCACTCAGATTAGGGTTCGAGTATTTCATTTTTTCTCGAACCATACTCGATACATGCTCGATGGATCATATTCGAATACTAATCTGATCCATACTAATAAGCTAAATATGTGATATTTGTATCAATTCGTATTACATTCTTTGTAATTTTTTTACATAAATAAAAGTAAGACTTTTATATATAAATCATTAGTTCAATAATCAATTTAGTATGTAGTGGTTCAGTATTAAGCGAAATAGTTCATATTCAAAACTCGATTTGAAGGCTCGTGAGTAATTCGTTTTGTAAACGAGCCGAGTACTTACGAACCGAGTAGGTCCGAGTAATGATCCGAGTCGAATCTGGTGCAAAACTAGAAATTTCTTATCGAATTCGAGTCGAATCCGAGCTCAATTTTTTGAATCGAGCTGAATCTGAGTATTAGAGTGTTCGCTAAGATTCAACTCGTTTTCACCCCTAGTTAAAAAATTAGTTACGTAACATTTTAATTAATTAATTTCTAACATCATAAATAAATTAAAAAGTCACATAATTATTTTTTTAACGGTCAATTTTGGTTCACTAACAACTATTAAAAATTTAAGAAAAATAAAATCTCTCTGTCAATTTTGTCTGTGGCTTACCGACGACTGAAAATCTCTCTGATAAATTTTTTATAACTTGGTAGCAATTTACTCACATGTATGATGTTTTGCGATCTTATAGATTTTCATTGTCATATTATTTTGTGAAAAACATAGTTTGGTACCCCTACTAAAAAATCGTACTCATATATAGTATATATAGTTCAATGAAAAGTGAGCTTAATTTTTATACAAAAATCTATATAAGCTACAAGATATATTAGAAGTATACAAAAGTCTATTAAAATTTTGGTAAAAAGTCTTTTAAAGTCCGTCACTTATTTTATAAAATCTATAAAAGTTATTTTTAAAAAATCTTTAAAAATCATTAAAATTTAAAATTTTTACAAAAATATGTCACTTAAAAAAGTCTTTAAAAATCTCAATCGAATACGCCCTTAAGGCTCTGTTTCTGAGTTTTAAAATGGACAGAAAAAAAAAATAGACGAAAAATTTAAGTTTTCTTTCCAATTCTTATGTTTATGAGTTTTTTAATAAACAAAAAAGAAAAGAAATGGATAGAAAACTTGACCATTTTTCCTGCCAAAGTTTTCCGTCCATCCGTCCACAATTGGCCTGATTTGGACAGAAAAGAAATTAGAATAAGTAATATTTTTATAATTCTCGTATTATCCTCAACTTTTAATATAATAAATTTTAAATTATAACTCATGTCCTCAATTTTAAATTTTCTATTCTTTTCTATTAAAAACTCAAAAACTACACAAAGAAAAATTTCAAATTTTCTATTCTTTTCTTTTTTGTTCTAATTTAAGTTTTCTATTTTTTTTTTTTTTTTTTTTGTGTTCAAGACTTAAACAAAGTGTAAATGACTTTATCCTTCCAACCTAATATCTGATTTCTTCACTACGTAAACAAACGGCTGCTTTGCTCATCTCGCTCGATTGAATCACTCTCTCTCGCTTGATTGGGTCAGTCTTTCTTTCGGCTTACAATTCCTCCCGGATCGCATTACCATCGGTACGATTTGTGATATGTAAATACACAGATATATTATACAATTCATTCTGCTTTAATTCTTTTTATGGTTTTCGAATTTTCGATTTGATCCATCAATATTACAATTTAAGATCGAGTTGTCTCTAATTCTAATCACCTAAATCAGGTAAACGATAATGTTTTTCTCACATTACAGTTTATTGAGATCTTGTGTTTTCCTATTAATCAGATTTTGATGGCTTCTGATGGCCCTTTTGGTGTTTTCATTTTAATTATTACGTTTTATTTGATTATATAAATTCATTTTAATTATTAGGTTTAAATTAGTTGAATCTTTGATATATGTTCAAGGCTGTCAAAGACTACTTTCTTGAAGAGAATAAAAATTATCCCCTTTTTAAGTTTAAAGATTTGTTTTAGTTGGGGAGTGTGGGAGCTAACTCTAGATGGGTATACTATGAAATTTTTATGTTCATCCTTTACACGGTCTAATTTGGGTTCTGATTAATTTAGATGCCATTTTTGGGCATTTTTAAACACCACATTGCATCCTATTAACCATGGTCTGAAAGTCTTTTTTCTTTTTAATTTTATCCACAATTGTTCTTCAGAGTTTTGTTGATAAATAATGTTCCTTTATTGGTAGCGGACATTGATTAATGTAATCATTCATGCTTGTTCTGATCTGGGTTGGTTAGTATTAACATATCTGAGGTTTTTTTCCGCTTAATGTTGTTTTACATAATTATATCCACATGTAGCATTCTTGGCACATGAACTGGTTCATGAGGACTGACTCATGTATTTTTTTTTCCTTCTCTTAATAATGTAGCTGGTAGCATTAAAATTGAAATGTAAAAGATTGAATGATTTATGAATTCTATTATTGCAACTTGCTCATTAAATTATTGTTTGATATCTGATTTACTTGATCCAGGGTTAACATCTGATTTTTTTGGTTGCAATTGGTACCGGTGGGTATTTGTGGTCATATTCTTGTTACTGAATGTTAATGGTATGCCAGTTCCGTTTTAATTTTTAGAAACACATTATTTACTGATAATAGTCACTGGGTAGTTTTTTTTTCTTTCCTTGTAAATAAAGACTAATTAAAGTATAATTTTATAGATAGAAAGCACCTAAGGGAGCGTAACTTATGCACACATGAGGTAACAAAGCAAAGAAACACTATCTAGCATCTAAGCACATCCTGCTCAGAAATTCCTAACGCCAATACTTCAAAAAGATATAACTCCAGTCCCCAAGTGCAAAGTCTTTAAGAAGTCCACAGAAGCCACTAAGAACCCGGAAATTCCTTCTTTATTTATAAAGGTGGTTTACATCTATATAGAATCTTAAGCATGTGGAGCTCTTTTCTTCGAAACACCTGCTTCTTTTCCTCCAAATGGTTCACATAGAGTGAAAGGTGACCTCATGCTTCACAACTCTCCAGAAACTCAACATAGTTTTTAATGTTTAGGCATGACCAACCGAAACCCCTTGTTTAGTGGTTTAATTTTTTCTCATGATTAATCTACTTAAATTTCGTGTCAGTTTTAGTTATTGTGGCTCACTCAAATGCCTTGGATTCCTTTTGTATACATTAAGTTTGCTCATGTTTTTAGATTAGTTTTATATCGGAAGGGGACACATTCGTAGCTCTTCATGTTAAACAATGAAGTACTCCTATCCTGCAATGAATGCCTTATTTGGTGTTTCATATGTTAGTTTTTTTTCTTCTTCTTCTTTTCTTTTTCTTATGAAACATAATGCAAGTTTTTGACACCTAGATATATATGTGGTTGTACTTACAGTGGATCCTATAAAACATAGTGTAATTGATTTCTGAAAGAATGATTACCATTTTTGACAAAAGAAAAATCTAATTATGACATTCATTGCAGGACTAAAGGAGTTGCAAGTAAGGCTATTTTGGATGAACAATATCCTTAACCTGTGGTGTGTTTGAATTTCCATAATTTAGATTTTCTCTTGTGAAGCCACCTCCTTACTTTTGCCCACCCATGGCCTTTATTTATTTCAGTGTGATTCATATTGCTCTTTATCAGTACATTCATCTTTAGTTTTGCCTGTTGCTCTCTGCTAGCCCCCAATAGATACTTTTTCCAATGGTCCGTGAGTGCTTTCATCTATAAAATTATGCCTAGTTCAAACTCTTGATACTTATCTTTTTCTTCCTTATTAGTATCCTTGTGTTGCTGTTAGTTCTTTTAAAAATAATCATTTTTTTAACATAACCATCACAAAGAATTGGTTTTCAATTTATTTATTTTAAGGCAAACTGTTGAACCATCTAACCTCTTCATCTATTCATCCAACACATTTTGCTCATGTTAATTTAATAATACAGAGACCAGATAACTATGAAAGATTTGGATAATTTCCTGTGATTGTGGTTAGAGGGTTTCTTTACAAGATTTGTACTCTTATGTGCTGCGACATTGGGGGTTTGTTTTTTGGTTTTGACCTTCATGTGAAGATTACTACTTAAAAGATGTTGTTTTATGCTGTTGACAGGTTGGCATACATAATTTTGGATAGCCTTCATTCCTTTTGTTGCAAGTGGCACCAACACAAACCTTATGTGCACTGTAATAATTGCTGCATTACTCTATGTTTAGTAGAATATATGCTTGTCTTTCTGAACTTGGTCCCACTACTTGTTCTCTGACTTTTAAAGTAATCAAATTATACATACTGTAAAATGACGACTTCCAAGTCTTATGTTATGTTTTTAAAAGGCATAGATCGTAGATACTTTAATTATATGTAGAAGCTTAGGGTGGATTTATTTTGAATCATTTAGATAACTGTTTGCATGTAGAATCAATGTATCTTTTTATTAATGTCCTTTTTAGTAATCTTTACATTTGATTTTAACTTATAAGTCATTATCAACTGAACACCTTCATAACTTGTTTTAGCTTAATTTCTAACTTATAAGTCAAATTGGTGCCGAACGTTTTTACTTATAAGTCACAACTTAACATAACTTATAAGTCACAACTTAAAATAACTTATAAGTCAACTTAAATTTTAACTTTAAGTCATTTTAAAATAAGTCATTGCTGAACATACTCTTAATCATTAAAACAATGAACTCAAAGGACCAGATCCTGATTCAGTTGTATTGATTCTTTGAACAGTGAGCAATTAAGAGATGGATCCGGATTCAGTTAAATCGACTCTTTCTAATTTAGCATTTGGCAATGTTATGGCTGCAGCAGCCCGTGATTATCAAAAGGTCTGTTCTTTAATCATCCTTCTCTCTCTATTTGTGTGTGTGTGTGTATATATATATATGTATATATATAATGTATACATATATATCTAATGTACAAGTAATTTTACTTTTTTTGTTTAATTTGGAAAATTAGTTTTTAATTTTCATTGCAGTAGATTTGATTTTCTGGTGAGATACATGTGATGCTGTCATTTGCATAAGTGCTAGTCGGTGGAGTAATGAAATAGTGAATATAATTCAGTGGTTCATATAAAATGATAATTGCATATTGCTACTTCCATCTTAAGGAAGGCAGATTTGTGATTCTGTCCATCTGCTGTCTAAGTTTAGTACTATACAATTTTTAAATCAAGAAATTGTGCCGAGGTAACTGAGCTACAAAAAATGTTAGATTTTTTAAAATGCAAAATTTGACATCTATAAGAGGAGGAGACATGGTAAGTTTATGTTCTTCCGCTATAATTTTGTGCTCTGTTTATACACGATAATTTAGGGTGAAAGTTATTTTATTTTTTCGTATTCTTTAAGGTTAAATCATGAGTTTGTTTGATTTGATAAATTATTTAAAGATTCCACGCCATGCAAGGCCGGTGAAGGATGGTGATGTTTAAATTGTGTTGGACTTATGTTAACTATTCTTTTGTGCAACGGTGATGTTTAAATTGTGTTGGACTTGTGTTAACTATTCTTTTGTGCAACAGGAAGTTTTAGCAGCTCAAGAGAAGGCGCAGGCCTCGTCCACTTCTAATCAGGAGGTTGATCTTGACGAGTTGATGGATGTGAGTCGGTCAATTAATCTAAATTGCATCCTTCAAGTCAATGTATCTATTTTTAAAGATAATAATTTACCTGTTGTTGATATCAGGATCCTGAGCTGGAAAAGTTGCATGCAGATAGAATAGCAGCTCTCAAGGTTAGAAAATCAGTCTTCTCAATGCACATTATGTAATATTTGGACTCTGGCTGAGCTTCTTGATATAAGGAGTTTTGGTTCTTTTATAGAGAGAAGCTGAGAAGCGTCAAGCATTAAAGAAGCAAGGGCATTGTGAGTACAGGGAGATAACTGAAGGGGACTTTTTGGGTGAAGTTACTAGTAGTGAAAAAGTGATTTGTCACTTCTACCATCGGGAGTTCTATCGTTGCAAGTAAGAACTTACTTCTCTCTTTCTCTCTCTCTCTCTCTCATGTATGGGAACCCCTGTGGATTATGTTAAGGCCCTTATCATAGAACGGCTACATATGTAGTATACATCACAATCTCTTCTGATGTTGAGAACTTGTTTTTTCCATAACATTGTATGCATTCTCTACATCAGTGTACCTGGGTGTGTTCCCTTTGGTGCCTCAACTAAAATTTGTATTAGTTATAACAAAGGTGTTATATGAATATCTACAAATTTTGGACTCTCAAGTCACACGTGTGTTCAGTATGCTGTTGTAAGCATTTTAATGTTTTTTTTAGGATACTGGATAAACACTTGAAGTCTCTCGCGCCAAGGCATGTAGACACCAAGTTTGTCAGACTTGATGCAGAGGTTAGCTTTTATATTCTTATATATGGTAGGGGTTGTTTCTTGGCTAACCCGAGTAGTTATTAGCTCTTGCAAATCGAATTTTTTTAAAATAAATAAAATTATTGATTTACTTCATTTGTAGATGTGCAGTCTAAATTTGAGACATTTAATGATTTTATATCTTATATTTATATTTTGTGATATGACATGCAGAATGCCCCTTTCTTTGTTGGGAAACTGGGAATTAAAACTTTGCCGTGTGTCATACTGTTTAGGTCAGATACATTTCTGTTTCTCTTTAACTATTTAGTATTAAGCACCTCCTTTACAACTTCTTAAAAGGATTTGAATAATCTATAGTTTCAGGATGGAGTTGTTTGATGCCCAAGTAACATTAATTTTTTTATATTTTCTCGTACACCTGCCTTCTTTTAATTAAAGCCACATTGATGTTTAAGATTTGCAGTTGCAGGGGTGTCTAGATCAACTATGCAATTATTCATTAAATGTTTTGAGTTTTTAATCAGAGTGCCTGACCTGTGGTTTTGTTAAAACTTGATGCCCAACACAAATTCTCCTTTTGGTGGCCTTCAGCTAGCTTATTTAATTGTATGGGTTTTGGGCCAATCTATTGTGCAATTTGAACAACCCAAACCTGACTTCTCTCATAATCAGCATTGGATGTTTACTACTATCTCATATTTGATTGGTGGGTCTTTTTTAAAAAAGAAATAAAATTTTGGTTGGTGGGCTCTTTTGGGATATATACAGCAGATTATAATCTACGTATGATAGTAAGGGGTTGAAGCTGACAGTAAGCTCTTTTGGCTCCAGTCTTATGGGTTAACTGTTGTTTCGGCAGACGGCGGTAGTTACACTTGGTTTTGGTCTCTAAAATTTAGATTAGACTTGGTTTGGCTTGTGATAATTGCATTTAAAAGTTTTTCAGATGTGTTGCAATTTACATTTGTTAACGGAAATCACATTATGTGCTGATTTTTATCAAATAATCTAATGAGGGGATGGACCTTTTTGGTTTGAGAATATAGGACTCAAAGAGTGTATTCTGGAAGTATTGTAAAACAACATCATGACTTAAAAAAACTAAAAGACAAAAAAATGACTTAGATCATTGAAGGCAGAAATAAACAAGGGGAGTAGGACAACAGTTTGGAAATCTCTAATGAGAACTTTGGGATGTAAACAACTTTCTTTGGAGTGGCAGCAGGGGTCAAGGGAGAAGATATGCAAAGGGGCTGCTAAAGATTTTCTGAATGATCAGGTAGATTAATTTTTGTAATTAATATAAGTTGAGCAAAAAGATAATAAAGACAAGACAGACAGAAGGTTTGATGGCGTGTCTAAACTCAGAAAGGCCACCATTAAGCAAAAACGATAGGACCAAGCTTGGTGAAATCTATAGAATGAAATGTAGGAGTGAAATGCAAAATGAGTGGAAAAAACTTTTACTAATTTTTTTGAAAAAGGAGTGAGTACAGGACAACAACCACCACAACGGAAATAAATGAGATCAGTCTAGCACTATAATATTCTGAACAATTAATTTAAAATCTTTTTCATTCTAGAAATGAGGTTTTTAGTATATTTTGCCAGTGGGTGGAAAAAACAGTTGTTGCATGATTTAGGCCCAGTGTTAGGGTTGGACCTAGAGGGGACCCTATCTTGATTCTCATTTTATCTTTTGCAGATAATAATCCTTTTATCTTTACCTATGTGGATGTACCTTAAGTTCACCACCTTTAGTTTTGTGGATGAACTTAACCTTTAGTTAGATGGATGTTTATACTTGGAAAATTGGAGGAACTTCTAAGATGTCACTTTTTCAGTAGGATTCTTAAATAATTTTGATATCAGTAGATTAATTTAAAAGAATCTCTAATTAAAGGATTTACAATTAAATCTGAAAGACAATAATCAAGCTCTGCGGTTGAGTACTTGTCATATATGAGAAAAAATGGCTGGAGATGTAAAGGAGTAAATGAAAGTAATTGATACAAGATTTAAAGGCAGTGGTGGAATGGGTGCCTCAAGAGGTTAGGAAAATGGGATATGATGCGGAAAGGAAGTGAAAAATTAGAAAATTGATTATTAATTTTGTGTTATTATTTAGAGATAAATATTGAGGTAGTGAACTAAATTTGGTGCTCCTGTTAATTTGGTTAATAACAACCAAGCTTTACACGAGACTCTTAGAAATGTTCTTCTAAGGGAAAAGGATTCACATGCAAATCTTGTGCTCAATGTGTTTTAAACGAACCTTTTTATGTAGTAAACTTAGTTGTTGAGATTCAATTTTTTTATCAAACACTTGCTTAATTTGGTTAATAACAACCAAGCTAGTAAATGGGGTGTGGTTATGCAATTTAAACCCATCCGAAGCTTCAACAATGTGGTGATGCTCTTGTTATTGCAGGCAGTGCAATTTTTCTTGGGTTCTAAATCTGGATCAAGTTTTTGTAGAAAATTGGTTTGGATTGGATTGGATTGGATTGGATTGGATTGTGTTAGGGGCAGCTTGTTCTATGTTTAGGTTGATCTGGGCTGCCGAGGTGTTCTTGCAAACTGCCTTTTACTGCCTAAATTACAGTTCTTCTTGTGTGTTGTGTTTCTATTCTTTGTCTTCAGTTTCCTCGAGATTTTTACCTAACATTACAAAACTCTCAAACTCTCCTTTCCCAGAAAAGGAATTGCAGGTGATAGGCTGGTCGGGTTTCAAGACTTGGGAGGAAAAGATGATTTCCCCACAAAGACTCTAGAGGCTCAACTGTTAAAGAAAGGTATTCTTTTGTTCAAAGTGCTTTGTTTTTATGATGCTTACTGCAGTTTCTAAACCATTGTTTTACAGGTATAATTAGTGAGAAGAAAGTAGATGAAGAAGATAATGAGTACGACGAAAGCAGACGCAGGACAGTGAGATCCTCTCAGTATCCTGATTCTGATTCCGACTGAAAAGGGAAGAGAAAGTACAGCAAATTGAGCTGGACTACCAATTGCTCATTAGTTGTATAATTCTATATTATTTTTCGTCCGTGGAACCCATTTTGCATGACTTAAAAATTATGTCATTATAAATTTGTTATCAATGTTATCACTACTTCTAAGGATAAGTATAGAACAAAAATACATACATATTTTTTGGTAAAATAAATAGAGTATATGATTCGTCTAACATGAATGAATAATGCAAGAATTAATGTGAAATAAATGAAGAGAGAAGAACCAGGAGATATCAAACACCATTTAATGCATTTTACTTTTGTTTTATGGAAAGAATAATCCTTTTTCCTTTTTTCTTTATTTTTGAATTTAATTTGTAAAATTATAAATTAAGAATAAATGTAAATTAATTTAATTTTAATTAATATACTTGTAGCTATTATAAATTATTTAAAAAGTGATAATAATAATCAACCACGTCATTTTTTATGAAATATATATTTTGTAATTATTTTTCAGTCACCAAAACATTACAGTTATGACATTGTCCACTGACTTTAGTGCCTCTGAAAACTAGGGGTATAAACGAGTCGAAATGAACAGAGAATTGTTCGAATTTTGACTCGGATCGAATTATATTTAAACTACTCGTGAACTTCAAATTCAAACTCGAATTCGAGTCTTCACATAATAACTAGCTTTATAATAAATATAATTATAAATTGAATTTGTTATTTTACTTAGAAATGAGAAAATATATTTACTATTAAACTTTAAAAATATAAAATCACAATTATAATTAAAAGCAATAATAATTGTGACACCCCCAAATTCGGGTCTCTTCCAACCCGACAGATGGTGCTACACGGTACTACCATTCATACATACATCCAATTGAAATGCCTCAAAAAAACGAATATGTCTTATATATATTAAAATAATATATACATTCCCCAGGTTCTTGATAACCCTTTCACTTGTTCTTGTCATAATATCAAATATATTACAAATGTTCACCCTATACTATTACAAAAGTATTCTATGGGTTTGTCTTCGCCTTGCCCTTATCCTTGCCTGAGCCTTCGGTCCGTTCGATCTTAGTTGTGTTCATATGGTTCAAGCAAGAGTGAGCATGATTAGCTCAGCAAGTACAACATTTCTAATAAACAACATGCTTTGAAACATAGGAATCGTATATCTTCAATAACTGAACAATAATTACGAAGTACTATTGATAATTCAAAATAGCACTTCTTTTCATTCAAAATGTTTTACAACAACAATATTCAGTAAAACATAAATTCCGGTCCAAGACCTTGAGCATATCATAAGTTCTTTGAAAAGGACATCCCGGCACTAAGTCCGTAAGTCCGACATTTCTTACGAGCACGTCTAGGTGATCAGCCTATAGTACTCTATGTTGATCAACACTACATTCATTAAACGTGTGTACGTTTAAGTTGTGGCAACCTCACGTGCCTGTCGTATGACGACAAAATATTTTTAGCATACTCAGTCTTCGATTGAAAAACACACCAATATAAATTAGTAAACATGCATGATAGAAACATAATTTAAGTCTAGCCAAAAGAATTGGCGTTGACTTCATCATACATCAATTCATGCGTAAGAATACATGAATCACAACGCTTGTCCAGATTAAACTGGAACAAGGGTTAGAGTACTTGCCTTTGGCGTCTGCTACAATTAATAACACGTTCTTTGGTTTAAGTCTTTAAGTCTCTATAGTAATGATAATATCACATAACACATTAGGTTATGAATGAGTATACACAGTCCCTAACGTATCTTACCCTTCTTCTCAATCTAATTATAACTTAGATTTGTTATTATTGGTTCCAGCTTTTCATTACGTCGTTCTTATTACGTTCATCTTCAATTGATTATCAACCTTTAATCATCATACATTAAGTGTCTAACAATGCCTTAACAATATTATAATTAAGTCTTAGTTCATTACTAATGAGTTATCATTCATTCTATACTTGTAAACATTCTTGTCTGTCGAAACTCTAGGACTGGCGTTGCGGCGCCGGTTATTGCTCTTCATCTCGTCTTTGCGGCAGAGTTAGTAGTATCATGTCCCTGGACTCGACGCCTACTTCTGCCATGAGTCTCCTTTACTATAATTCGTATTTGCGGCGCCAATTAGCATGTACCATGTCTCTACCATTTGTTTAAGGCAGATCTGGCCTCAAGGTCGGAGTCATGACTGCCTACCGACTCTGGGCTCTTAGAATTTTTTGCAGATTTTCAATTTTGTGAACTTCCTTTATTACATAACTTCTTCAAGTATAAGTCCTGAATTGGCTCGTTCAAAAGCCTACGGTTCACAAATTCCATACTCTATGTGTTCATGCAAGAATTTTATCTATTTGACTTCGTTTGCTAAAATTTCACCTATTAGTTCATTTTTAACGAAAACAATAAACGTTCGTGAACGTTCAAAGCTCGTTTCTTCGTTCTAAGTCGGAATCCGGTCATTTTCGAGTCCGCAACTCTATAATGCCAAATATGACTTGACTCCATCGAAAACCAACGTTTTTGAGTTCAAACACAAAATACGACATCCATTCCGAGAATTTCATGAATTCGACGCTTAACGTCCAATCATGTGAATTCCGGCATAACTTTGTTACTAATGATTTGATCATTGTTCTAAATGGATTCTAACCACCATATAAACATTTTAAATTACTTATTACATCAACTTATTTTCAAACTAAGTTTTGACTTATTCTTCATGAGTTCATGGCATAACAACTTATAAACTACAATTTTCATTCCTTATAACTTATTATGGATTTAAGTCCTTTACTTAATGTTTTCACATCATATCCAATATACTAACTTCATATGACAACATAATACAAGTTCATCATAAGTTCATAACTTATTTAGGTTCAAGTTACTTATTCATGATTTATTCGGCTTAAGTTCATTCATTCATCAATTCTTACATGTTCTTAGCATATATGTTTATTTCATTACACTTCTCTTATCACCCTACAATGATAGAGATAAAAGATTTATTAGACAAGAGTCTTACCCTAGAAGAACTTGTACTTCTCTTCCTTGAAGATTTATCAAAGGATGTTTGACTTATGTGAGCTTATTCTCTCTAACACTTAAGCACTTAACTTGATAGAAGTTGGATGAAATTTAATCAAGCAACAATTGAATTGTGAGCTCTCTATTTATAGAGCTCTCAAAGTTAGGGTATTATGGTCATTATAACCTCCCACCTCCTCAACTAGCCTCCTTACTATTCATTGCTTTAGCCCTAAGTAAACTTGCTTATCACTTCTATTACTTGGCCACCACAAGACTTATCTTATACTTGGTCACCACTTAAAGTTCTTGCTTACCAAGTCTTACCCATATTCATCTTGGTTTGCTCCGTAGATCATGGCTAATCCATTGGATCATTACATTGGGCTTGCTTAATTAATCTAGCTCATTCCTTGTTGGGCTTGCATTACAATAGTTTGGGCTTGCATCTAAATTCTCATTGGACTCTACCAAATTAACAATAATCCTACAAGTCCAATCCCTTTAATTAAAAGCTCATCACATATGTTATATGTATAATTCTTGTATTCTAATTCGTATACTAATTCGTAATATACGTTATCTCATTCTTTATACATACTAGTATAATACCTCGTATCATACAATCATTACACTTTCTTCTTAACGTTTAATATTTCTAACGTTCTCAAATTAAGTCCACATGCGAAATATTACGTTTTCCATACTTAGATTATTATTACATAATCTAACTCACATTGATATTGTAACGTTACGTATTTCTCGGAAGTTCAAAAATAATTCCCGAGCGTAAATCGATGAATAATGTTTTTCGGAAAATTTCTCGAAAATTTTTTATTTTCGTTTTAGAAATTCAAACACTTTAATTCTCCCACATAGTTAAAATACTATGACATTTCGATGTTTCTAGGTTATAGAACGACATTCATCTTATTAACACATAATAATAATAAATAATATTATTTTATTTATTATTAAAAGTATTTACAAAATATTCGATTTTCTGGGGCGTTACAATAATAATAATTAATTACCCTAATTTTGTCTTAATTTTGTATATATTATAAGAGAATGTATCAAATATATAATCAAATATGTATCAATCGAGTATGTATCAAATCACAATCAATAATTCGAGTAGTTTGAATATTAAACGAGTCAAGTATAACCTTGCTCAGATTTTACTCATATTTTTATTTGAATTATTTTTTATGTTCAGATTTGGATCATATTATTAACGAATCCTAAGTTTCGCTCGTTTTTTTTTCAAATTGAGCCCGAACTGTTTGGCTAGTTTAAAGACTTAGAGCATCTCCAACAGCCTATTCAACCACTTTGTGATACTCAAATAGGTGAAACACATTAGAAAAATTATCTCCAATAACCTCTCCACCCTTAGTAATCAAATCTGCAACCTCATTCTCTCTCTTCAGAACTGGTAAGTTGACCTTGCCTCTTCAAAACATTTATTTTATTTTGGGAGAGTCAAAATCATATGAAAAATGCTAAAAATATTTATTTTGCTTGATGAGTTTGATGTACATCTCATTTTAAAAATGAATGTTATTAATTATTTCAAATGTTATCAATTATTATTGTTTTAAGTCAAATACTGCATTAATTGAATTGAAGAGACTGATGAGGCACAAAATATTAAAGTAATAAATAATGCTCTTCAAATTATCACGTATGTCAACAAGCTTCAATTTGAAAAGGTTTTTTTGCTACTACTGAAAACCATAGAAAATGTCAAAAATATTTCATATAATGTTTTTCAGTCACCAAAACATTATAGGAAGAAATTTTCATTCAACATAATGTCCATTGACCTTAGTGCCTTTGAAAACCCTAGATAATGGCGGTTCACATGGGAATCCCAATCTCACATACCAACTCTCAAATTGTACCTCTTCAATCCAAACACAAAACCCTCGACTCAATGCATAAATTTGAAAGTCAACCTAGTCCTCGAACAATCCCTGCTCAAAGTGAGCTGGTTCGAAGCAGAACTCGAGGTATCATTGGGGGTTCCGATACTTAGAGCTTTGATCGATTTTGAATCACTTGACGATAACAATATTGAAGTTAAAGTTGGTCTTCTTCTTCTTATTGATCACCCAATCGTCTCAACTTTAGATTCCGTGTTAACTTTATCCCTGAAGAAGGACGAGTCTTGCTCTCGAAATGCATTGTCGGATGAGTTAAAACCTCTTTTGATGGATTCTGGTGAGTTGATAGTTGTTGCTTTCTCTGTTTGTGACTCGTTTGATTTCATGCTTGTCTGAATTTTTTCAATAATATAAACATTACTTTCTTCTTCTTTTTTTTTTGCTTTTTAGTACATATATATTGGTCTATTTTGCATTTATTTGTGGTTCACCAAACTATTTAATGTTGTTTGAGGGTGGTGGGGGTGAAAGTAGTATACACACAAGACAATCATGTTTGATGATAAAGAATATATTTTGTAACAATCTTATTCATTTATTAATAAAAAAATTATTTAATTAAATGCTTTTTATTTATCTACATGGTGCTGTTTTATAATATGTTATAAACCTATAGTTTTAAGCAATACTTTTAGAATGATGATGATGATCATGCTAATGAGATCTAAATAAGTTATGACTATCGAGAATTGAATAAGATCATGATCCAAAATAAGTATCTGTTACCTAGAATTGATGACTTATTCGATCAATTGAAGGGAGCGAGGTATTTCTCAAAGATAGACTTGAGAAGTGGTTATCATCAGCTAAAGGTGAGGCCGGAGGATGTGTTGGATAAAATCTAATTACGCACAACATGCAAGTATATGTGGTCAACAAGTAATAGTAAGTAGAGTATCGTTCCCACAGAGAAATTTTAGTAAGAATTTAACCTAACAATTATCAGTTTCTTATTAATCCTAATTTTATTAAACTATTCAAATCAATGATTAAAATTATTAAAACCAAATTATTAAAAATACTACGATCACAAAACAATCACAAATATTAAAAATTGAAATTTCAAATAATTATTGGAGAATTAGGCTTACGACTTCACCCTAAGCTTCACTCTAATTTTTACACTTTTATTCTAGTTCAATTCACTATCCCAGTTTATTAATCAAGAACACATATGTAGCACTAGCCACCTCTTGATGTACTAATACCGTATTAACTCAAATCCACAAATTAGATAGAAATAAGTTAAACACCTTAATCAACTAACTCACTATATCTCTTTGCGAATTATAATTGAAGAAGGTTTAAGATTAAGTTCTCTATCAGATTACATGCGACGTCAAGCATATCTCTACCTTAACATTCATCAAGATTCTGTTCATTCACAAAATTCAAGAACACATGCTATATTAACTAAGTCTAGACTCGTACTTCCTCTCTCGAATTAATAAAAGTCCACAAAGAACTGTTGATCAGGCAATTCATAAATTCAAGCTCAAATTAATATAGATAAACTGGATAATAGTTTATTAAACTGGAAATCAAAGTTACATAATCATTGTTTCACTTAAAGATCCGTCATAAGCCTAAAAAGTAAATTAGTTCATCATCAATGAAATAATAACTAAATAAATTAAAGATAACATCCTTTCAATTATAAATATAAGACTGAACAAAGAATAAATCAGAACACCCTTCACTTTAGCCTTAATCTGCAATTGATATGAACGTTCCTTTAAAATCTTCACACAGTGTTTGAATCAAGTAAGGATAGCCAGAATTCGGGACCCCTCGCCCCGGCGGGGGTATACACATAGAAAATGCCCGCCCCGGTGGGCTAGGCTACTGTCAACTAGAATGAAGACCCCAGCCTTGGGGTGGGGTGTAAAAAAAATGGGCACCCTTTGGCTACCTACTTCAACGCAAAAGGACTTTGGTTAATCTTCATACTTGCTATAATAATGCTCCAATTGCCTCCTTTTTCACTCATGTACCACACCAACCATCCTACACATAAAATAACAAGAAACAAGTAAAAATAATCATAAAAACAAGGAATTAACAATAAATAAGCTTGAACTAGAAACCGAACCGTGGATATAAAATCCACTTATCAAAATCCCCCAAACTTAAACCGTGCTAGTCCTCGAGCACAAAATAAAATACCATGCTATACAATGTAATACAATGATATGTAATGCGTTTAATCTATACGTCTTTAAATCCAACAGTGTCATAGAATCAAATTTATTCCTTCGGCCTTAGAAAAATCAAGCAAACACTTCAACACCTCATATCAAAACCACTCAATAATTTCTTATTAATCCTCGAACCTTAGACCATCATCATTGATATAGTGCGTGTGTGAGCAACATCTATGCTAACTGATTCTAATTCAAATTCAACACATAATCAATTTCTTATTAGGAATCGTACAGAATAACTCAAAAATTTCAAAAATAGAAGAGGTCCAACTAAAATCAAACGTTAACCAAGATTAAGGGTCCAAATAGGGTATTCATGCTTTCTTTTTTTTCATTGACGGGGGGCTCTTTGCCCTTATTTCCCGTCCTTCTTCATTTTTCTTTTCTCTTTTTTTTTTAATTTTTTTTAGATAGATGGTTGATGAGTGCATTTTACGCTTCATCTCATGCTCGTGTTTATGGGGAGTATTTTTCTCAACCCACCACAAGACTCAACTAGATATTATTTTCTTTTTCTTTTTCTGAAGCTTATATACCTTACCTTTTCCCCCAAACTTAGGTTCTTGCCTAATTCGCCGTCTTCACTGTCTATTCTTGCCATTCTATGATTTACACTTGCATTATCCTTTAGAAACTATTTATGTATCAATTCAAACTAATCAGTCAACACTGATGTTATTACGTGCTACCCTTTTTATACCAGTTTCAAACAAGCACAAGATCCGAGTTATAATTCAAAACTACATCATAATTCTAATACTAGGTACTGTATTTGTTTACTCAATCCCAATCTCATCATTGGCCACAATAAAAATGAACTACAATAATTGCTGGATATATGCAAAACAACACAATTCTAACTATTTTTTTTATATATATGTATAGGGAAAACATAACATGAAATAAAAACTAAATATGCAACTAAGCTACTATGTAAATGCATGATTACATGAATGCAACAATTGATTAACCTAAACTAAAAAAAACTACTATGCAAACCTAGCTTAATAAACTTAAATATGCAAACATGAAATTAAATCCCCCAAACTTGAAAATTACAATGCCCTCATTGTATAGATATAGCAAGAAAAATAAAAGGACTTCCCTATAATCACTAAGCTTGAGGTGGTGATGTGTTGTGTTCTTCTTCATCGGAGTCACTTGGTGGAAATCGTGGCAGTGGGGCCGGTTGCTGATATGGAAATTGAGCATTAAGATTGAATCTTTGGAGCATTGTGTCAATGATGCGAATGAGAGGTTCATTGCTTCAAAAATGTGATCCTGCCTAGCGGCGAGGCGCCTCATCTCTCGTCGTGCTTGCTTGTTGTGCTCATCCACTTGGCGCTGAAAGTTTAGGAAATGAGGGCTAGATATGGCATAGGATGGTGGTTCCGCCTCTGCTCCTTGCTCTTCCATAGTCGCATCCTCATCCCCCGAGGTGTCTGCAGCGTCAACTTTGTCCTCCGAAGCAGATGGAAAAATAAAGCCTAAACCTCTAGGATGGGAATCACCCCCGGTCCACACCGAATACCGTGCGATCATTCTGGAATCTAGTATCTGAAGCGGCATCTGCGTGGGTTCATTATCGGACCATCTAACACCCACTTAGCGACATAACCCATAAATGAGTGATGGGTGTGGCAAGCCGCCCAAAAAATTTCCTCGTAAGCATCGGCGAATGGAAAAATTGAGTATGGCCCCTACGTCGATGATGAAATCTTGTATAATTGCATATAAAAGTAGTGCCTTTTCGTTGGTCACGTCCGATGTGTATGTGGACGGAAACAATTTCGCACATAAGAAGGCATACCATACCGGCTGAGATCCTTGTTGTGAAAAACCGTGCCTCCTTTTCTACCCTTGATCCATATTGTTCCCGACTTAGTCATTTCTTTGAGAATAGTCTCAAAGGCAGGATCAAAATCACGTAAGTGAGCATATTGGCACTGTCTAGGCACTCGTAACTGATAATAAGTGTTGATGGCATCAGCACTGAACGGGACTAATCGACCCCGCACAAAAGCGTTGAAGGGGGCTTTGTCCTCGGTGTTAGCATAAAACTCTTTGACCACGCTGACAACGGTAGCCTTGGGTTCCTCAGTGAACTTGTTCCACCCTTTCTGATAAATCTGTTGCATCATTTCACCATCGATAGGATTCGGTGCCAACCCCCGCTCCGGTGTAAGAGCTTTCGTCACTATGTAGTCGTAGTGGTCGGCGGCGGCGACACTTATAAATTTGCGTCGGTCGAAGGTTCGTGATGGTGGTGTTGTTGTGGAAATCTCTCCCCGGTGCCTCTTTGATGTGGGTTTCGATGCCATTGAATTCAGAAGTCCTTAACACCACTAATTCCTCCCCTAAACTTAGTTCACACAAACTATCGAACACGTGGTGTCTACAGTGATTTATCCTCCACAAACTCGATGATTTTACTCCAACTCTGGTGCTAGGAAAGGAGGAAATAGATGATATGGTGCTCACTCTCAATTGTTATAGACTAACCTCACTAAGAACCCTAATTCGTAGCTTTCTGAGTTTGAATTGTATGTGATAACTTTAGGTTGTGAGGGTGAGATTTTATAGAGATGGTAAGAGTGAGCAAGGTTGTGCTGTGAAGTAATGGGTTAGTGAGTATTGTAATGAAGTGAATTAGTGGGTGTGTGTTTTAATATAGAGGGGTGGTAAATGCCAAAACGTGGGATGTAGGTGTAATGGAATTGAGAGTTGTGGGGAAGAAGAAAAAGTGGAGGTGTAACTGTCGAAACTGCCTTTTTAATTCTAGGACCCCCGCCCCGGTGGGGGGTGTAAGGCTTATGAAGCCATACGTGGCATGCCCAATGCTTTTTAATTAGATAGACCCACATTCTACGGGGTATAAGTATAATACATTAAGGGCACTTGCCGTGGGGTGGGTTCTGTTAACTGGACTTGTTCTTTGTTTTTCTTCCTTGCTACTCCAATCCTTGTCCATGTTAGGTTCCTATAAAACCATGAAACGTAAATATGAGTCGATTTTGAGCAATCTTAAGCATGGTGACTTAATTATCTAAAGATGACTTATAATTTTAACTACGAATAATTGAATTGACATGAATTAATTCGAAATTAACTAACATTCTAAGCTACAATCTAACTAGCATGGATAAAATATGAAAAATTAAAAGACGATTGGGTTGCCTCCCAATTAGCGCTTGATTTTAAGTCGTTCAGCCTGACTACTCCCTGTTAATGGTGCGTCGGATAATGTGATTGCGATGACATCTGTGTTGGATTCACCACCCAAATAATGCTTCAACCGTTGACCGTTGACCTTGAATGTCTCCAATGGATTTCTACTATAGGGTTCAACAACGCCATGTGAGAAAACTCTTTTAATGGTGAATGGACCCGACCACCTTAATTTTAACTTTCCCAGGAACAACCTCAACCTTGAGTTGAAAAGTAGTACTGATTGCCCCGGTTAACGTTCTGTGCATGATTTTCTAGTCGTGCCATTTTTTGACCTTTTCTTTGTATAGCTTAGAGTTCTCGTAAGCTTGAAGTCGAAATTCGTTGAGCTCGTTTAATTGCAGTAATCTCTTTTCGCCCACAGCTGCTTGATCGAAGTTAAGTTTCTGAATCGCCCAGTAGGCCTTGTGCTATAACTCAACCGGTAAGTGACAAGCTTTCCCAATTGGTTTTTTGTACGCAGTTCGGTAAGCCCATAGTGCATCGTCCAATCTGAGAGACCAATCCTTTCTATTTGGGTTCACTACCTTTTCCAAGATTCTTTTCACCTCCCTGTTTGAAACTTCAGCTTGTCCAATTGTTTGGGGGATGATATGCTGTCGCCACTTTATGGTTGACCCCATACTTTGCCAAGAGAGCTGTAAATGATCTGTTGCAGAAATGACTACCTTTATCACTTATGATTGCTCTTGGCGTGCCAATTCTTGTAAAAATATTCTTCTGTAAGAATTTGAGGACCACTTTGGCATCGTTAGTTGGGAGTGTTGCAGCTTCAACCCATTTTGAGACATAGTCAACTACAAGCAATATATACTGATTACCGAATGATGATGGAAATGGCCCCATAAAATCAATGCCCCAAACGTCAAAAATTTCAACTTCCAAAATTGTTTGTAGTGGCATCTCATTCCTTTTCGATATGTTGCCCACCCTTTGACATCTATCATAACTTTTAACAAACTGGTGGGCGCCCTTGAACAATGTAGGCCAATAAAACCTGGCTTGAAGCACTTTTGCCGCTGTTCGCTCACTACCATAATGTCCTCCGTATGCAGACAAATGACATTCATGAAAAATATTATTCACCTCGCTGTACGGCACACACCTTCTAATAATCTTGTCGGCGCACTGTTTGAATTGGTATGGTTCATCCCATATGTACCATTTGACGTCATGTAGGAATTTCTTCTTCTACTGACGAGTAAGATCAGGGGGAAGGATGTTGCTCACTAGATAGTTGGCGAAGTTCGCGTACCATGGAAATTCCGTATTGATCCCAAATAGCAGCTCATCGGGAAATGATTCATTAATTACACATCTGTCCTCTTCCTTTTTTATCCTGATTTTCCATCCTCGATAAATGATCCGTAACTTAATTCTCCGTACCCTTTCTATCTTTTATTTCCAAATCAAATTCTTGAAGAAGGAGAATCCATCTGATAAGGCATGGTTTAGCATTTTTTTTGAAATTAAGTACCGAATAGCTGAGTGATTTGTATAAACTACCACCTTTGTTCCGATCAAATAAGCCCAAAATTTATCGAATGCATATACTACCGCAAGTAATTCTTTTTCCATAGTTGTATAATTCAATTGAGTCTCCGTAAGTGTCTTACTCGCATAGTATATGACATAAAATACCTTCTCTCGGTGTTGACCCAAAACAGCCCCAACCGCATAGTCGCTCACATCACACATTAACTGGAAAGGCATATTCCAATCTGGTGCAACGATTATGGGAGCTAAAGTTAATTTCTTCTTTAATAGCTCGAATGCCAAATTACACTCCTCATCAAACTTAAAAACTGAATCCTTCTCTAAAAGACTGCACAAAGGTTTTGCAATTTTAGAGAAGTCTTTTTTAAATCGTCTGTAAAACCCGACATGGACCAAGAAACTTCGAATTCCATTAACTGAACTTGGTGGAGGAAGTTTTTCAATCGTTTCCAGCTTCGCCTTATCAACCTCTAATCCTTTTGCTGAAACCTTGTGACCCAAAATTATGCCTTCCTCAACCATGAAGTGGCATTTTTCCCAGTTAAGTACAAGATTCGTGTCCGTGCATCTTTGTAACACCATCACCAAATTCTCTAGACAAGCATCAAAATTGTCTCCATAAACAGAAAAGTCATCCATGAAGACTTCAACGTTTTTCTCAACTATGTCTGAAAAAATCGCCATCACACACCGTTGGAAGGTAGCCGGTGCATTACATAAGCTGAACGACATTCTCTTGAATGCAAATGTGCCATATGGGCATGTGAAAGTAGTCTTCTCTTGATCTTCAGGAGCAATGACGATCTGATTGTATCCCGAATATCCATCTAATAAGCAGTAGTACTCGTGTCTCACTAATCTGTCCAACATTTGATCGATAAAGGGCAAAGGGAAGTGATCTTTGTGGGTCGCCTTAATCAACTTCCTGTAATCCATGCAAACCCTCCAACCAGTCACTGTCCTTGTTGGAATTAGTTTATTGTCATCACTTTGTACCACAGTCATTCCTCCCCTTTTCGGTACACATTGAACCGGACTGACCCACTTACTGTCAGAAATTGGATAGATGATATCTGCGTCTAACCATTTCAATATTTCTTTCTTCACTACTTCTTTCATGATTGGGTTGAGCCGTCTCTGTTGCTCCACTGTTGGTTTTGAATCGTCTTCCATGAGAATTTTGTGCATGCAAAAGGATGGGCTGATTCCTTTGATATCCGCGATTGTCCATCCTATAGCCGATTTATGTTCCCTAAGCACCCTCAACAACTTTTCTTCTTATAATTTGTTAAGTGCAACAAAAATAATAACAGGTAAAGAATTTGAATTGCCTAAATACGCATACCTGAGGTGTTTAGGTAGTGGCTTTAGCTCAAGAGAAGGTGGCTCCTCCAATGATGGTTTCATTCTGGTTATGGATCTTTCCTCCGAGTGCAATGGTTCAAATGGTGTTTTAAATCTGCTAACTCGTGGAAAGGAGTCTAGCATCTGCAAGTAATCCACAAATTCTGGATTATCTAACTCTTCATCTCCCAATAGTGTCGTTTCCAATGGATCGTTACCCAAACTTTTACCCATGTCTTCGCTGACTATATGGTCAATGATATCCATCCTGAAACATTCTTCTTCATTCGTAGGGAATTTCATGGCCTTGAAAACATTAAATTTTACTTCTTGATCTTGGACCCTCATAGTTAGTTCATCTTTTTTTACGTCGATGAGTGTCCTACCCGTAGACAAGAAAGGTCTCCCTAGGATAATCGGGATGTTCTTATCTTCCTCAAAATCCAGAATTATGAAATCCACGGGGAATATAAACTTGTCAACCTTGACCAATATGTCCTCTACAATGCCTCTCGGGCACATGACTGACCTATTCGCCAATTATAATGAAATGTTTGTAGGCTTTGGAGCTGGCAAACCCAATTCTGTATAAACTGATAATGGCATAAGGTTCATACTTGCCCCCAAATCACATAAACACTTATTGATTTCCATGTTCCTAATCGTGCACGGAATGGTGAAACTCCCCGGATCTTTCAACTTTGGTGGCAACTTTCACTGTAAAACTGCACTACACTCCTCTATTAAGGCCACTGTTTTGAAATCTTCCAACTTCTTTTTCCAGGATAGAATCCCTTTCATAAATTTTGCATAACTTGGCATCTGCTTCAGGGCTTCTGCAAACGAGATGTTAATCTAAAGTTTCTTAAAAACTTCCAAAAATTTTGAAAACTGCTTATCTAATTTCTGCTTTTGGACTCTCTGCTGAAACGACGGTGGAGGATACCCAACTGGCTTGTCATCTAACTTTGTTTAATCAATTTTCTTATCCTCACCCTGTTTTTCTTCAACCACTTTGTTCTCATCAACTTTATCATCCGTTCTAGCTGAATTTTCTGCATTTTTCCCGTCCTGATGTTTTCCACTTCTCAAAGTGATTGCCTGACACTGCTTATGATTTCCCTTCAGATTTCTTTCGGTGTCACTCGGTAGAGTCCCTTGTGGTCTATTGTTCAATGCTAAGGCAATTTGTCCCATCTGATTTTCTATATTCTTGATGGCCATTGCTTGGTTTTTCATTGCTACCTCATTGCTTGTTATATATTTTGACAACAACTCCTCTAAATCTGATTTCCTCTCTTGATGTTGAACTGGTTGTTGATGATTCTGAAATCCTGGGGGATATGATGGTTGTTGAGCTTGATGATGCTAATTATTACTCCATGAAAAGTTAGGATGATTCCTATTCCCCTGATTGTATGCATTCTAGTACGTATTTTGTGGAATTCTGTTGTAGCTACCCACAAATTGCACTGACGCTGGGTTGATTGCACATTGATCTGTAGGATGTTCACCCGCACACAATTCACAAATAACTGCAACCTGTTGTGTCTGTACCCCTGACATGGCATCTAACTTCTCAGAGAGTGCTGAAATCTGTGCATGTATTAACGTCACTCCATCTACTTCTAACACGCCAGCTACCTTCGCCTGTGTCATTCTTGTAGCGCCCCCAAATTCGGGTATCTTCCAACCCAATAGATGGTGCATTACGGTACTACCATTCATACATTCATTCAATTGAAAAGCCTCAAAAGAACGAACATGACTTCTATATATTCAAAGTATATTTACATTTCCCAGGTTCTATACCCATTACAAAGGTTCTTTGTCATAATATCAATCGCATTACAACAATAAACCTATACTATTACATAGACAGCTTAATAATCTACCTTAGCCTTTCCTTTATCTTTATTCGATCCTTCGAGACGTTCAGTCTTAGCTCCATTCATATGGTTCAAGCAAGAGTGAGCATAACTAGCTCAGCAAGTATAACAATTTCAATAACAACATGCTTGACACATAAGAATCGTATATCTTCAATAACTGAACAATAGTTATGAAGTACTATTGGTAATTCAAAATAGCACTTCATCTTTCTTTCAAAATGTTTCACAATGAATAATATTCAGTAAAACATAAACTCCGGTCCAAGACCTTGAGTATTCATTCTTTCTTTGAAAAGGACAACCTGGATCTAAGTCCGTAAGTCTGGTATTACTTACGAGCACTTCTAGGTGATCAGCCTATAGTACTCTATGTTGATCAACACTACATCCATTAAACGTATGTATGTTTAATTGTTTGGCAACCTCACATGCCTGTCGTATGATGACAAAATATTTGTTTATCATAACCATTCTTCTTTTGAAAACCATATCGAGTAGTTGACATAAGATAACAACATTTGATAACAGTTGGATAGATTATCAATAATCCACCAAATGCATTAAGTCTAGCTATAAGAATTAGCTTTAACTTCATCGTACATCAATTCATGCGTAAAGATACATGAATTACAAAGCTTGTTCAGATTGAACTAAGACAAGGGTTAGAATACTTACCTTTAGCATCTGCTACGGTATAATTACTTTATGTTTGAGTCTTTCAAGTCTCTACAATACATGATCACATAACGCCTCACATTAGGTCATATATAATCAAGTATGTATATGACTATATCTTACCCTTCATCTCAATCTAATCATGTATTAGATTTGTTTACTATCAATTCCGGCTTGTCATTATACTTGCATTCATATTTGAATAGGTTATCATCAACCTTTATGCACTATCCTTAAGGTTTAACAAAGTTTGAACAATGTTACTTCAAGTTCCTTAAGGTAGGTTCACTTTAAATTAATCCCATTCCCTTGCTTTGTGTTCATTTTTATTCTTTACTATCTTTCATCAAGGACTGGCGTCGCGGCGCCAGTTATTGGCTTACATCTCGCCTCATCAAGTGCATGAAGTTAGCGATAGTAACTCCCGGACTTGGCGCCGCGATGCGACAAAATTGGTTTTGGTTTGGCCAAATATGCACCATTTCTGTCTGCACCGAAATTTTTATAACTTTTCAACTTTGCGAACTTCCCGAGCTCATAACTTCTTCGTTATAAGTCCGAATTGGCAAGAATTTTATCTATTTGACTTCGTTTGCTTAAAATTCATCTATTGATTCATTTTTAACAAAAACGATAAATGTTCGTGAACGTTTAACCCTCGTTTCTTCATTCTAAGTCGGAATTCGGTCATTTTCGAGTCCGCAACTCTATAATTCCAAATATGACTTGTCTCCATCGAAAACCAATGTTTCCGAGTTCAAACACAAAATTTGACTTCTATTCCGAGAATTTTACGAATTCGACAATTATCGTCCAATCGTACAATTTCTGGCAAATCTTCATTCTTATGATTTGTTCATCACTTCAAATGAATTCAATTCATCATGTGAACATCTCAACATACTTATTACAACAACTTATTGTTCATTTTGGATTTTGACTTATTCTTACATGAGCTTATAACTTATTAAAGTATAAACTACTTATAGCTTCATTGTTCATGACTTATGATAATTAAAGTTTCTTAATCATCATACTTATATGTTTTCAATATATAGCTTCATTTATGTATACATGATACATATGCATACAAGTTCTTTACTTTTATACAACTTCTTAAGATAAACTCATAACAAGTTCACCATACTTCTTCATAAGTTTATAACTTATGCTACTTTAAATGACTTATTTCCAACTTATGCGGCTTAAGTCCATTGACTAATCATTTTTCTTACTTCTTAACATCCATGTTCCTTAATCCATACTTTTCTTATCAACCTATCATGGTAGAGATAGAAGATAAATGGAGAAGAAGTCTTACCCTTTGAAGTTCTTGTAGGAAATCTTCTTCTTCTTCTTACAAATGAAAGTAACTTATTGTTGCTTATTCTCTCTAACACTTAAGCACTTTGTAATTACTAGTTTAGTTGAACAAGTAATAAATGGCTAGCAAGCTCCTTCTATTTATAGAATTTGTAAAGCTAGGGTAGTTTAGTCAAAACACAATCCCACATCCTTAAGCCACCTCCTTACTATTCATTACTTGCTAATCACAACTCTTATCTTTTGCTTGGCCACTACTCTTAAGTCTTGGTCATCACACAAAACACTTGATTACCAAGTTGAACCATATTAACATGGTTGGCCCCATGGGTCAATCAACTCATTGGATCCTAGCTTGGGCTTGGATTAATTTAATCTTTGGGCTTTGCAATAATAAACACTAACTTGTTCATTAATCAATAATTGGGCCTCACCATTAATTCACTTGGGCTTGTAACAATTCCTAATCAATTTTACAAGTCCAACATTATTCCTCAATACATATACGTATTGTTTACTTATCATTCTCGTATTCTAATTCATATACAACTTCGTTATATACGATATACCATCCTTCATACGAACTCATATAATACATTGTATTATACTCGTATTCATTACCTCGTACAATACTCATGTATCATACGATCATTACTTAACTTATTAATAAATCGCTTTCCTTAACATCCTCAATTTAAGTCCGCAAGCGAAATATTGTGTTTTCCATACTTAGATTATTATTACATAATCCATCTTACCTTGACATTTTATCATTACGTATTTCTCGAAAATTCAAAAATAAATCCCGAGCAAATACCGATGAATAATGTTTTTCAGAAAATTTCTCGAAAAACGTTTATTTTCGTCTTGGAAATTCAAACACTTTAATTCCTTCACGTAGCTCAAATACTACGACGTTCTAACATCATTAGGTTATATAATGACAACCATCTTGATAACACATAGAATATAATTTTATTTATTATTTAATTCAATAAAATTATTTTATAATAAAATTCGAATTTTTCGGTCATTACAATTCTTGCAGTAGGCCACTGGTAGTTGTTAGCTGCCATTGTCTCTATCAACTCGTAAGCCTCCTCATAACTTTTAGCCATAAACGCTCCACCCGAAGCTGCATCAATATTGGTTCTGAGATTTCTGTTCAATCCGTTGTAGAATGTGTTCATTTGCAACCACTTAGGCAATCCATGATGCGGGCACTTTCTGAGCAATTCCTTATATCTTTCCCATGCCTCATACAATGACTTCGTGTGTTTGCTTTCAAACATAGTTATCTCATTCCTCATTTTTGCGCTTTACTTGGTGGGAAGAATTTTGCAAGAAATTTCTGAGCGAGGTCTTCCCAAGTAGTTATTGATCCCGGCGGTAGAGAGTGTAACCAACTTTTTGCCTTGTCCCGTAGAGTAAATGGGAACAAGCGAAGTCTCACCGCGTCATCCGACACCCCATTATACCTGAAGGTGTCACAAATATCCAGAAAACTAACTAAATGTTCGTTCGGATCATCATTTGCTAAACCCCCAAACTGAATTGAATTTTGAATCATTTGAATCGTCCCAGGCTTGATTTCAAATGTGTTCACAGCTATAGCAGGCCTAGTGATACTCGACTGCAGCTCAGTCACCTTGGGTGTAGCAAAATCCTTCAATGCTTTCTGATCTTTGGCAGCCATTGCTTCTTCTTGTTCAGAGTTTTTGAATTCTTCTCTTGTTTCCTTGATCCACTTACTTAGCCTTTGAAACCGTTTTTCAATGTCGTCCTCAAAAGGAAACAAGTCTGGATTTTTGGACCGCGTTTGTATAAACCAACTTCAAAAACTTGAAATAAGACGAACAAAATAAAAAATAAAAATGTTTAAGTAAAACTGGACTAATTAAACTGATATCGTAAAATATTAAAATCTATACTAAAATTATTCCCTGGCAACGGCGCCAAAAACTTGTTGGGTAAAATCTAATTACGCACAACATGCAAGTATACGTGGTCAACAAGTAATATAATAGTAAGTAGAGTATCGTTCTCTCAGAGAAAATTTAGTAAGAATTTAACCTCACAAATATCAGTTTCTTTTTAATCCTAATTTTATCAAACAATTCAAATCAATGATTAAAATTATTAAAACCAAATTATTTAAAATACTACGATCACAAAACAATCAAAAATATTAAATATTGAAATTTTAAACAATTATTGGAGAATTAGGCTTACGACTTCACCCTAAGCTTCACTCTGATTTTTACACTTTTATTCTAGTTCAATTCATTATTCCAGTTTATTAATCATGAACACATATGTAGCACTAGCCACCTCTTGATGTACTAATACCGTATTAACTCAAATCCAGAAATTAGATAGAAACAAGTTAAACACCTTAATCAACTAACTCACTATATCTCTATGCGAATTATAATTGAAGAAGGTTTAAGATTTAGTTCTCTATCAGATTACATGCGATGTCAAGCATATTTCTACCTTAACATTCATCAAGATTTTGTTCATTCAAAAAATTCAAGAACACGTGCTATATTAACTAAGTCTAGACTCGTACTTCCTCTCTCGAATTCATACAAGTCCACAAAGAACTATTGATCAGGCAATTCATAAATTCAAGCTCAAATTAATATAGATAAACTGGAAAATAGTTTATTAAAATGGAAATCAAAGTTACATAGTCATTGTTTCACTTAAAGATCCGTCATAAGCCTAAAAAGTAAATTAGTTCATCATCAATGAAATAATAACTGAATAAATTAAAGATAACATCCTTTCAATTACGAATATAAGACTGAACAAAGAATAAATCAAAACACCCTTCACTTTAGCCTTAATCCGCAATTGATATGAACGTTCCTTCAAAATCTTCACTCCAATGCCCGATATGAAAATCTGTATGTAATCTCTGTTAATTGCCTTGTGTAATCTCTTGATCTTGTGTTTATGTTAATATACGTGTACACAAGCAATCTCTGCTCAATTCCATGCCAACTAAAGTCCTAAAGCCATGCAAGAACCAAAATCCAAGTCCCAGTAGTGTTTGAATCAAGTTAGGATAGCCATAATTTGGGACCCCCGCCCCGACGGGGGTATACACATAAAAAACGCTCACCTCGGCTGGCTAGGCTACTGTCCACTAGAATGAAGACCCCAGCCAAATGGGTGTGTAAAAAATAAATGGGCTTTTGCCGGCTACCTCACTAAAAAATGACTTTGGTTAATCTTCATACTTGCTACAATAATGCTCCAATTGCCTCCTTTTTCACTCATTTACCACACCAACCATCCTACACATAAATTAACAAGAAACAAGTAAAAATGATAATAAAAACAAGGAATTAACAATAAATAAGCTTGAACTAGAAACCGATCCGTGGATATAAAATCCACTTATTAAGATGTACCAAAGACAACGTTCAGAACTCGGTATGGTCATTACGAGTTTTTGGTTATGTCTTTTGGTTTAACCAACGCACCTGCAGCGTTCATGGATTTGATGAACAGGGTGTTTAAACCATTCTTAGACAAATTTGTGGTGGTATTTGTTGATGATATATTGGTATATTCCAAAACCAAGGAGGAACATGTTGAACACTTAAAAGTGACGTTGGAGACATTAAGAAAAGAGAAGTTGTATGCTAAGTTCTCAAAATGTGAATTTTGGTTGGAACGTATATAGTTTCTCGGACACGTTATTGATAAGGACAAAATTTTGGTAGATCTATCAAAAGTGGAAGCTGTAATAAACTTGGATCAGCCGAAGACACCGTTAGAGGTAAGGAGTTTCTTAGGATAGGCAGGTTACTATAGGCGTTTTATTCAGGACTTTTCCAAGATCGCAACTCCATTGCCGAATTTAACTCGGAAGACGATTAACTTTGTTTGGATAGAGAAGTGAGAGGAAAGTTTTCGAGAATTGAAGAAGAAGTTGAGTTCAACACCTGTGTTGTCATTACCTGATGATACAGGAAATTTTGTGGTGTATAGTGATGCATCGCATAAAGGACTAGGCTGTGTGCTTATGCAGAATGACAGAGTTATTGCGTATGCATCACGTCAGTTGAAAGATTAAGAGAAAAGGTATCCGACTCATGACTTAGAGTTGGCGGCGGTGGTGTTTGCCCTAAAAATTTGGAGACATTATCTTTATGGAGAGAGGTGTGAGATATATACTGATCATAAAAGTCTAAAGTATATCTTTACACAAAAAGATTTGAATATGAGATAAAGAAGATGGTTGGAGCTGATCAAAGACTATGACTGCGATATTTTCTATCATCCCGGAAAGGCGAATGTCGTTGCTGATGCTTTAAGTAGGAAGGGACGGGAGAAGTTAATGTTGTTGACTGCTCAGAAGAAGTTAGTGTCGAAAATGGCTAAGATGGAGTTGGAAATTAAATATCCGATGGAATCAAACGAAAAGTTGTTCCAGATGGGAAACGGTTCAACGTTGATAGATAAGGTGAAGAATGCACAACTTCAGGATGAAGACTGTGAAAAGATAAGAAGAAAAGTATCTGAAGGTGAGGAAAACAAATTCAAAATCGATTCAGAAGGGTTACTTCGATTCAAAGGGAGAATTTGGGTCCCGCCAGTACCAGAGATTAAGGAGGAAATTCTGAGTGAAGCTCACAACTCAAGATATTTGATTCACCTTGGAAGTACAAAAATGTACTAGGATCTTAGACATCATTTTTGGTGGTCGAATATGAAAAAGGATGTGGCTGAGTGTGTGGTGAAATGCTTAACGTGTCAGAAAGTTAAAGTTGAACATCAAAGGCTAAGCAGATTGTTACAACTATTAGAGATACCAGAATGGAAATGAGAGCATATCACAATGGATTTTGTGGTAGGTCTTCCAATGACTCAACAAGGTTATGACGCCATCTGGGTGATTGTCGATTGATTGACGAAGTCGGCACACTTTTTGCCAATCAAGATTAGATTTAACCTAGATCGGTTGGCAAAATTATACGTGAAGGAAATTATGTCAAGACACGGTGTACCTGTGTCCATTGTATCAGAAGAGATCCATGTTTCACATCTAATTTCTGGAAACGATTACAAGAATGTTTGGGAACACAGCTGAGAATGAGCACAACGTACCATCCCCAGACCGACGGATAAAGAAAAAGAACTATCCAAACACTAGAAGATATGCTTAGAGCATGTATCATGGATTTTAAGGGAAATTAGGACGATCATTTACCATTGGTTGAATTTGCCTATAATAATAGTTATCACGCGAGTATTGGCATGCCGCCTTACGAAGCGTTGTAACGCCCGAGAAAATCAAATTTTTATGGCAATTAAATTTTTATTCGATTATGTGAATTAAATGAATTTAATTGATTTATTATGTGAGTAAGCTATGTGAAGGTCGTTCTATGACCTAGAATGTGCTAACGTGGTTAGTAATTTGGCTACGTGCTAGAATTAATTGTTTGAAATTTCCAAGACGAAAATAAATCTTTTTTGAGAAATTTCTGTAAAAACACTATTCATCCGTTTCTGTTCGGAGAATTATTTTGAAATTTTGAGAAACGCATAATGATAGAATATCGAGATAAGATGAAATATCTCATAATATTTCATTTATGGCAAACACAGTTTTCGCCTGCGGACTTAAAACCTAAGGGTTGAGTATATTGATTTCCGAGAAGGAAATGAAACGCGTAGAGGGAATTGCGTTAGGGTTAATGCAAGTGTTATACATTTATGATATTATTTAGTATCTATGTATAATACGATGAGTAAATGCGACGTATAATATGATTATTGTACGAGTAGTATACGGTGAGAATACGTGAATTATACGTATAGAATATGATTAGTATTATTGAATTAAGTTTAGACTTAATTTGAATTAAATTGTTTTGGATTAGGCCAAGTCCAATCAATTATAGAGGCAAGCCTAAGGAATTAATATGTTAAGCCCAAGTCAAGGCCCAATATTAGATTGGTTAAGCCCAATGCAAGAAAATCGAACCGGTGGGTCATCAAATGGGTAAAACCAATGGGGCAACCCATGGGATGACCCATGGCAAGGGTGGGCCGGCCACCTTGGTGTGCAAGCCAAGAATAAGGCTTGGTCACCAAGCATTTTACTTGGTGACCAAGTGTGAATAGTAAGGAGGTGGAGTGGTGTAATGTCTACATTACCCTCCATTTCATTTGCTTATAAATAGAAAGCTAGAGTTGGCCATTTGATGTTTTTCCAAGGCTCAACCTATATATTTGAGAGAGAAAGAGAGCTAGACTTAAACATTTCTTCTACCTTGAAGCTTTTTCATTAGAAGTTCATCAAGAACACTAAGAGTTCTTAAAGGTAATATTCCTTATTTCTACTTTCATCTCTTTTGGTTTTCTTTTATCATGGAGAATCATAGATGGGTGGGGTATGATTTGTATGGTGGAATAAGAGTGACTTACCATAGATTCAATCTCTATAAGTCATGAGATCATAAGAATCATGAGATTCGATAGAATTTTAAACCATGAAAATATTGATTGTTGAGATTGATTGTTGATGAACAATTGAACTCCATCAATACGTTAATATGTGAATCTTGTTTGGTTAGGATGTAGATATGAAATCCATGGAGTATTCCATGTGATTTAGCTTAAAGAACATTAGTAACGAAGTTATGGCTAATTTCACGGAAATAGATGTTAAACGTCGAAAACGTTGAAATTTCGGATTGGTAGTCGAAAGTTGCTGTGAGACTTGAAAATGTTGTTTTTCAATGACAACACGTGAGATAGGGTAATTAAGAGTTGTGGGTTCAAGAATCGTCGAATTCTGACTTAAAACGAAGAAAACGAGCATTGAACGCTCATTAACGTTTACGAACGTTTAGAAATTGAACTCAATAGTGAATTTTGCGTTATTGGATTCGAAAGTATCGAATTCTTATATGAACGCGTAGAGTATGTCATTTATGACATGTAGGCTTTTGAACGGACCAAATTGGGCTTATAACGAAGAAGTTACGGCCTTGGGAATTTCATAAAATTTTCTAACTGTTGAGAAAATCGATATCGAGGTCTCAAGCGCCATGACGCTTGAAGTTACTGACTACTGGAATTGCATATTGCTAAATGGCGCCGCAAAGACCATCATGAGTATAAAGTCTCATGTCACAACAGAGACCTAAGCTAGACACTGCTAATTGGCGCCGCAACGCCAGTCTAGTGCTATAGAGGCCGCGCCGCAGCGCGAGTGTAAGGATTTGGATAGTGACTTAGGTTTCAAACTTCAAATGTTCAGGAACCTATAGGGGTAATGTTTGTACACTTTATAAGTGTATTAAAGCTATTCCTATACTACCTATACTAAGGTATATGGTATTGAATTTAGGAGTTGAATGCATGTTAATAAGTTATGAATGATGAATAACGTTGGTGCTTCGCTAACAATTTCAGAGTCCGGTTAATAACGTCAGTTGGTTAATAATGAAAGTAGTATGCACACAAGCCAATCATGTTTGATGATAAAGCATATACTTTGTAACAATCTTATTCATTTATTAATAAAAAAGTATTAATTTATTAAAGGCTTTTAATTATCTACATGATGCTGTTTTATAATATGCGATAAACCCATAGTTTTAAGCAATGCTTTTAGAATAATGATGATGATCATTCTAATGAGATCTAAATTCTTAGAAAGCTTAAAACTAAAATAGTTCCCAATCATTGGATTACTAAATTGGGGATTAGTGAATCTGATAGATTGGTACATACGTTGCTTTGCTCATTGGATGAGGATGATTGATCTCATGATCATTTGTGTGGAGACACTAAAGCAAGTATGTAGGTGCTTATTAGAGAATAAGTTCACTGAACGTGGCTCGCTAAGGAATACCTAATGGAGTTTTACTTGCCCGTCAATAGGAATTCCTATAGTGATAGTAGTATAAGTGATCCTTGGACTTGAGATCATCATAGTATCTTGTGTATGATGAGTTATACTTTGACTTATTCCTTAAGACCCTTAGGGTATATCAAAGGGTATGCTTGGGTATAATAAGTTGTACATGGAGATAATGTATGATCAATAAAGAATCTACCACTTCTAATAAAAGAAGAGAAATGTCCTATGTGATTCGATAAATGACAACCCAGTAGTCCTTGGCCAAGGCAGAATGAAATTAGAAAGGAGTTTCTAATTTGCATTATTTGAGTTGTGGCATTTAAGAGTCGAAAATACATATAATTAAATAAAATAAGACTTGACGATGAATTTCATGTCTTATATTTAATTGGGACATTGTATGGTGGAAGGATTGAATTGTGCGGTAACTATTTACTCAAAGGTTCTTTTATGATTAATGTTGAAATCTATATTATCCGAAAAGTCGTTGATCGCTAGGAGGCTTATCCCTATTGTAGAATAAATATTATTTATTTAAATAAATTAATTGTTTAATTTATTTATTTAAATAAGATTAGAATTGTTCTAATTGATTTATTCACAACCAGCTTTAATATGGAGAACCTAAAGGGTCACACCATAAAAGGAAGAATAATTATTTAAGAAGTTAATGGCATAATCGTAATAATATAGTTATGTATATTTAATTTAATCTATGGTGATAGAATAAATTAAATAGCTTAATATTATTATTTAATATTTTAGAAATATTAAATATAAATTAATAAGAGGAGTCTTATTAATATTATTACAATTATTATTATTATTTTAATTTCTAAAAGAGTTTAGGAATTAATTTAATATAAGTACTCTCATTTATTCCTAATTGGATTAGGAAGGAAAATTAGTTAAAGGAGTTTAATTAATTATCCCTAATAAGATTAGGGAGCTTAATTAATTAAAAGAATTTAATTAATTAAATAAAACCCAATTCCTTAATTGTTAAGGTGGGTTGCCCACATCTATAAATAAGAGGAGTCTTATTATGGGTGGTGGAGTTGTTGACTTTTACAACTACGTAATAATTCCAATTTGTTGGAGAGTACGCCCTTTCTATAGAGATAGAAAAACTAGGGTTTAGCCAACCACCCATCTTCTTAAATCCTTCTTCTTCCTTGGTGGATCACCTCTAAAGGCCAAACACTTGGGTGGCTAACGTTGATCAAAGGAAGGAACCAAACCCGGTGGATTCAAGTTGAACGCGAAAGGATTGGAGGTGAACTTGTACCTGAGGAAGCTCGGATCGTCAAGGGTATGATTTTATTCTTTATCTTTTCGTTTAATTAATAATTGTGCATAAAAGGTGATCCGGGTATATGGTTTGTAAAATTTTAAAACTCTGATTTTTCCACGTTTCCGCACTTTTATGCAATTTGATTGCGTTCTTGAATATTACAAACCTGACAGTGGCATCAGAGCCAAACCTTTATGCGAATTATTAATTGTTTTAATTTAATATGTATATTGATATGTGTTTAGAATAATTTAATTGGGCATAATTTTATTGTATAAAATTAAAAAAAAAAAATTAATCGCGAAACCTGTTTTGTTTTTCCGTGCCTAGTGATTCATGTGATTCAAGGAAGCTTACAAAACACGTGAATGCATGGTACAGAGTATGACTATTAGTTAGATAAAAGAGGTTTACTAATTCTATTATGCGAATTAGTAATATTCTGGATCAGGGAGTAGCATGCACGCGAATCATGGAATAATACTAATTCTATTAGTCGAATTATTATTATTATTATTATTATTATTATTATTATTATTATTATTATTATTATTATTATTATATAATATTCTTAATAATTTTATAATTAAAATAAAAAAGGTTTATTTTAATTTTAAAATAAAAGTTTATTTTAATTTTAAAATTAGATTTCATGCTAACTAATTAGAGTTGGAATTGGATTCCATGATAACTAATTGGAGTTGAAATTGGATTATATGTTTGCTTAAATAAAGGAGTTTATTTAGATATGAAATAAGATTTCATATTATTCAAAATAAAAGAGTTTATTTGTGAATAGGAAAGAGAATCCATGTTTCCTTAAATAAAGGAGTTTATTTAAATATGAAATAAGATTTCATATTATTCAAAATAAAGGAGTTTATTTGTGAATAGGAAAAGAATTCGTGTTTCCTTTAATAATTTTTTTTTACATGGAATTGGATTCCGTAATTAATTAAAATAAAGGAGTTTATTTTGATTAAAGATTTTGATTAAAATAAAATAGTTTATTTTATTCAAAATTGGATAAATTAAAATAAAATAGTTTTATTTTGATTTAAATTTGGATTAAAATAAAGGAGTTTATTTTGATTCAAAAATAGATTTTATACTAACTAAATTTGCCCATTAAATGATATCAATATATATATTAAATATTTATTATTCATAAGATGAATGTTATTTATTGATGCATATGATGATGTGTATGATAATAAATGGGATTGATTATGGACTATTGACCAATGCGATTGGATTTTATTTTAGTTGGATGCATGAATGTATGGGTTTTATTAAATGGGGTATGCGCACCTCGCCTTCTTTAATTTTTCTTAATGTAAATTCTATCTCCCTCCTATGTACTTCCCCTTGACTGCTGATCAAGGTTTCTATTTATTTTAATTAGTTTTGTAATAGGAATAGTTAGAATTAATTTTGAAAAATTGGAGATCAAGGAGCAAGGAGCGCTTGAAGACCCGCTTTGTAATGGAGCCCTGGTTTTAAATGTAATAGTTATATTTAAATATTATTTCTTGCACCCCTGGGGAGTGACCTTTTGGTTCACTTGGTGGCTCTAGTGAACCAAACTAGAATAAAAGTCCATAATCAATCCGGGTAGAATATAGTATTCTATATGTGCATGCTTATATTATATATATTATATATTATGCAAACATGCTTCGCATGTTTATTAATATGACGCGTATTTTATAAATATATGTGCATGCGCGCTAAACAAGATGAGACATATTAATAACAAACCCCTCAATTTTTATATTAAGTCCTAAGCGTTCAAAGATATTTGGAATATCGAACGTCGCCTTCTAGCATGATAAAATTAATAGAGTATTAAATATTTAATATGAGTTTGTTGTGTCACCACAAGGCAAGTATTAAGTATTTAAGATGTTAATTTATCACATTTGATGCTTATAAAGAAAATTGAACAATATTATTTTGTTGTGTCACCACAAGGATGATATTTTTCTTTTTTGAATATATGGAGTGCTAGGTCGGACTTAACTTGGATAATTTTGATTCGGATGTGCCACCACTTGATCAAAATAATCTAAGAGGCAAAAGAAAAGGAGTTGCATAGTTGATGTAATTGACAAAAGTTGTCTACCTATTTATTTATATATAGTTTGTTGTGTCACCACAAGACTATATACATTTGAAATGGAATCCTTATTCTCACTAGCAAATCTTTAATTAGATTTTGCCGAACTATATAAGTGAGGGTAATATAGTTTGAAGAAAATAGTGGGAGATACCAATTTAAAACAAGACCTAATTTATTTTGGTAATTAATAAAAGAATGTATGTTAAAATGTTATTAATTACAAATTCATTTACAGAATTTTACAATGTTTAAAATTACTATCACTGCGAAGCATATTAGATGCTAAATTAACCAGACCGAATTAAACGGATTGGTTAAGGAATTTGAGAATAGTTCTCATAGCTGAAAAGCTATCTTATGTCCTTAATACGCCTATCCCTGCAATGGTTGCAGACAATGCCTCTGAGGAAGAGATTGCTACTTTTAGAAAGTGGCAAGATGATGCCTGATTGGCTCAATGCATCATGCTCGCATCCATGAAGTAACGAGCTTCAAATACAAGATGAAACTATGGATGCTCCTACTATATTCCCCGCACATCAAGTAGTTGATGGTGAGGAAAGTAGGACCGATAGATATCGAGATATCTAAGGAGCTCTTCCGATCTAGAATAACCAATGGCACTATAAAATGCAGATAAAAAGTTCTTAACATAATCAATTTGATTGATCAATTAGACAACGGGTTTTGTCATGGATGGAGAGTTGAGCCAAGATTTGATCTTGCACTCACTCCGGACTCCTTTCACAATTGTTGTGAATTTTTCATATGAACAAGCTAGATATCAACCTCATTTGATTTGCTTAACATGTTGAAAAAAATGATGAGAGTCACTTTCCAACCAAGAAAGACCATGTCTTCTTGGTAGGGGCCAAAGGATCTTCTGAAAAGAAGAACGATTCAAAGAAGGTATATAGAAAGGCATAAACAAAGGATAATAAGAACAAAACTAATACGGATAGCAAAGGAGTTTGCTTCCACTGCTATAAGCCCTCGGACATTGAAAGAAAGCTGCAAGAAGCATCTTGCAGAGAGGCTAACCAAAGAAGCTTAGTGAAGTTTCTATTCTAATACGCTTTTGTTCATGATTGAAATAAATTTTTCTTTAAGTCAAGGTTCTACTTGGGTATTGGATACCGACTTTGGTTATCATAAATATAGATTTATGAAGGACCAAGCGAAGTAGAAAGCTAAACAAATATAAGTAATCCTATGTGCGGAAATGTAGCAAAGGTTGCCATATTAGCCATAGAAACTTATAGTTTAGCAATGCCTACGGACAAATCTATTAAGTCAATAAGTTGTTATTGTATTCCAGCCTCTTGTTAAAAATATTATTTTCATTTTATTGTTGGACAATGAAATCTTTGGTATTATAATTAAGAACAATTGTTGTTCTATTTATAATAATAATGTTTTGTATAGAACTGGAATATTACTTAATAAATTTTGTATACTTGACTTACGTGAAAAATTATTTTATAAATTGAACAAACTAGTATAAGAAAAGGAGATGATCATTCAAAGAGTTGAATGTATGTATTTGTTGAAATACAAGTGTGAATTATTTGAAAGGTTCAAAGAATTCAGAAGTGAAACAAATTTGCAAAGTATTAAGACTCTTTGATTAGATCAAGGAATAAATACTTGTGCAATAAGTTTCTAGATCATCTCAAATGGTTTTTCTCATAATGGACACCTCATGATACGTAATAATTGATTGATGTATCTGAATGAAAAATCGTACCTTGTTAGACATGGTGCGGTCCATAATGATTTTACCGACATTCCAGTATCCTTCTGGGATAATGTCCTAGAAATGGTCAGACATATCTAAAAATGGTAACCTCAAAATTACCCAAGACTTCATAAAAGTTATGGATGGGAGGATTCCTAATCTTAAGAATGTTAAGATAAGGGTTGTCCAACTTATGTGAAAAGGTTTCAAAGGATAAGCTTGGGACAAAATTTGACATGTACAGATTTGTGGGACATCCTAAAGTAAGTTTAGGGCATATGTTCTATAATCCTACATAGCAAAAAGGTGTTTATTATGAAAACACGCGCCTTTCTAAGATAAAGGTGTTTATCATTGAAGGGGCTAGTGGGAGGATAATAGATCTTGAAGAGTTCAAGAACTACAAAACACTATAAGTCAAATAAGAGGAACTCAGTAGATGAAATTCTATTGTACCTGGCAGATAAATCAGAACTGAATTGTACTCAAGATACAGGAGGTATGGATTCATCATGGATGATGATGATGATGAGCACGATCATAGAAGATGATGATCCGAATTACATACGATGAGGTAAGAGTTCTAGTGTGTACAAAAGGACGATTGAGGAGCGCCGTGACATTCTTAATATTATATGTTGATATACTATGGATAAGGAATGACATACTAATGCTACAATCGAGAATGATAAAGTTGTCTAAACATTCCTCCATGAATGGTTTGGGAAGAGTATCTTAATTGGGGATAAAATCTATATAGATAGATACAACAGGATGCTCGACTTAACCCAAGGAACGTATATTTATTTGATGCTAAAGTCATTTAGCATGGCAAACTCCAAGAGATGTCTCATGTTGATAAGCTATGGAGTGTATCTCTCTTTATAGTCCCCACAGACTCCTGAAAGATAGATCGCATGAGTGGTATATCATGCATGCAATGAAATGTACGAGACCTGATGTTGATCAGTCATATTATAGAGAAGTTCACTATGAGTCAGTGAAAAATATCTTAAAGTGCTTAACCGGCACAAAGGATGTGATCATATTTATGCTGGGTCTTAATTAAAACTAGAGGGCTTAACAGACTCAAGTTTTTCAGACAGACCAAGACGACAGAAATATCCACTTTAAGGTAAAGGATTACCTTGAACAGTGGTGCAGTGAATTGGAAAGGTTCCAAACAGCGAAGAGTTGTTGGTTTAGTGATAAAGACAAAGTATATAGCTATAAATGAAGCTGCAAGTTGATTGTTTGGATTAAAAGTTCATTACAGAACTAGGAATAGTTCCTAAGTCTCATCTTGGATCTAAACATGTGTTGTGGCACTTTCATTTGATTATTAGAATCATTGAAAGATGGGAAATCACTATAGAGATAGTGGAATCTCATAAACAACATTATATATCCATTAACTAAAGATTATCCAACAGCAGGATAATCGTCACTTAGAGAAGAAGAGTATGAGATACCATAACGATTGGCTTTAGTGCAAGTGGGAGATTGAAAGTAGTATGCACACAAGCCAATCATGTTTGATGATAAAGCATATACTTTGTAACAATCTTATTCATTTACTAATAAAAAAAGTATTAATTTATTAAAGGCTTTTAATTATCTACATGATGCTGTTTTATAATATGTGATAAACCCATAGTTTTAAGCAATGCTTTTAGAATAATGATGATGATCATTCTAATGAGATCTAAATTCTTAGAAAGCTTAAAACTAAAATAGTTCCCAATCATTGGATTACTAAATTGGGGATTAGTGAATCCGGATAGATTGGTACATACGTTGCTTGCTCATTGGATGAGGATGATTGATCTCATGATCATTTGTGTGGAGACACTAAAGCAAGTATGTAGGTGCTTATTAGAGAATAAGTTCAATTTGAACGTGGCTCGCTAAGGAATACCTAATGGAGTTTTACTTGCCGTCGATAGGAATTCCTATAGTGATAGTAGTCAAGTGATCCTTGGACTTGAGATCATCATAGTATCTTGTGTATGATGAGTTATACTTTGACTTATTCCTTAAGACCCTTAGGGTATATCAAAGGGTATGTTTGGGTATAATAAGTTGTACATGGAGATAATGTATGATCAATAAAGAATCTACCACTTCTAATAAAGAAGAGAAATGTCCTATGTGATTCGATAAATGACAACACAATGAGTCCTTGGCGAAGGCGTAATGAAATTAGAAAGGAGTTTCTAATTTGCATTATTTGAGTTGTGCATTTAAGAGTCGAAATACATATAATTAAATAAAATAAGACTTGCGATAAGTAATTCCATGTCTTATATTTAATTGGGACATTGTATGGTGGAAGGATTGAATTATCTTTAGTAACTATTTACTCAAAGGTTCTTTTATGATTAATGTTGAAATCTATATTATCTCGAAAAGTCGTTGATCGCTGGGAGGCTTATCCCTATTGTAGAATAAATATTATTTATTTAAATAAATTAATTATTTAATTTATTTATTTAAATAAGATTAGAATTGTTCTAATTGATTTATTCACAACCGGGTTTAATATGGAGAACCTAAAGGGTCACACCATAAAAGGAAGAATAATTATTTAAGAAGTTAATGGCATAATCGTAATAATATGTTATGTATATTTAATTTAATCTATGATGATAGAATAAATTAAATAGCTTAATATTTATTATTTAATATTTTAGAAATATTAAATATAAATTAATAAGAGGAGTCTTATTAATATTATTACAATTATTATTATTATTTTAATTTCTAAAAGAATTTAGGAATTAATTTAATATAAGTACTCTCATTTATTCCTAATTGGATTAGGAAGGAAAATTAGTTAAAGGAGTTTAATTAATTATCCCTAATAAGATTAGGGAGCTTAATTAATTAAAAAAATTTAATTAATTAAATAAAACTCAATTCCTTAATTGTTAAGGTGGGTTGCCCACATCTATAAATAAGAGAAGTCTTATTATGGGTGGTAGAGTTGTTGACTTTTACAACTACGTAATAATTCCAATTTATTGGAGAGTACGCCCTTTCTATAGAGATAGAAAAACTAGGGTTTAGCCAACCACCCATCTTCTTAAATCCTTCTTCTTCCTTGGTGGATCACCTCTAGAGGCCAAACACTTGGGTGGCTAACGTTGATCAAAGGAAGGAACCAAACCCGGTGGATTCAAGTTGAACGCGAAAGGATTGGAGGTGAACTTGTACCTGAGGAAGCTCAGATCTTCAAGGGTATGATTTTATTCTTTATCTTTTCATTTAATTAATAATTATGCATAAAGGGTGATCCGGGTATATGGTTTGTAAAATTTTAAAACTCTGATTTTTCCACGTTTCCGCACTTTTATGCAATTTGATTGCGTTCTTGAATATTACAAACCTGACAAATAAGTCGGGACGAAGGGTAATAAGTTGAGTTGACTTTATTAATGATATTAAGTTAACTAAGACATATAAGAGAAAGAAGTTTGTAGGAATAATGTGAACAATTGTTTGATAGCTAATTATAGTGTGCTATGTGAATATATCATGTAGATTCTGTAAAGGCTGTGGTCAGTCGATTAAGTTATTTGAAGACGCTGAAAGGAAAGTTTTCTTAACGCTTGTCTAACTTCCAAGTTAGCCAAGTTTAATGTGATTCATTGAACTGAGTTGCACGACTGGTTTTAAAGAAAGGGTCGATGCCAGATTTTAACTCAGCTAGACTATTCGTAAGACATAGATTGATTATGATTCATATCTTTCTATATAGAAATGTTAACGCTATCCTATGCCAAGTAATTTGTATGGACGTGAAGGTAAGGTTTGTTTATGAACAAACAAAAGTATTTTTCATCGATTATTCGATGGGCACGCGAGTTTGCCAAAAATATTAAACGTAAATACGTTTAATGAACGAATGTTGATCAACATAAAGTACAATAGGCTGATCACCTAGAAGTGCTAGTAAGTAATGCGGACGTAACAACCTTAGTGCTGTGAAATCCTTTTCAAGTATGAAAACTGAAAGTTACTGTTCATGGTCTATTGATCGGTTCAGAATTCCTAATCTATTCTATACTTTGGGAATTAATGTTATGAACTGTTAAAGTATTATTGCTTCATAATACTTCATAACTATTTGTTCAGTTATGTAAGAATTATTATATAATTCATGAATGTGGTATTACTGTTATCCTTTGTTAAACTTGTTGGGCTGTCATGCTCACTTCTTGCGTGAATTATATAACTGCAGTTAAGGATGAACGTACTGAGAATGCCAAGAGAGAAAAGGGAAAAGCTAAAATAGATGCTTAGCCATTGTGTAATAGATTAGTAAGTTTATATGTATTATACATTATGAACAATGAACGATGTAATCAGTTTATGAATCTGGGAAGGATTATACTTTGATTATAATAAGAAGATAGTAAGTACATTCATTTTGTTGTATTTCAATGGAATTATTGTATGGATATTAGTACAGTGGAGCACCATCTGCCGGGTTGGAAGATACCCAAATTTGGGGGCATCACAGGTTGGTATCAAAGCGTTAGGTTATAAAACTTAAGGGGGGAAGAACCTTAGGCTAATAACCTCGTAAGGAAGGTAAAGTCCGAAGAAAGAAATTCGCGTTAAATGAATTAATAAGGTATTGAGGAAACTCAGTACTGAAAGATTTAAAAGATGAAAAGTAACCTTAAAGAAATGAAATGTGATTTGTGCTTATACTATTGTGTATTATGAACTAATCAACTTGTTATGTGCTATTGTAGATGTTGATCGATAGCATGATGTATAGGAACATTCACGTCGTGAGTGAAGAGTCAGTGAACCATGTTGAGATTGTACCAATGCCAGTGGCGGAGGTACCGTTAGTTGTACTAAAAGACTCGGATATTGAGGAGTACATCTCTGGGGAGGAATACTCCGAGGAGACGATGGGGATAACGTCATATCTTAATGTGATGCTTGAAGTAGAGGAGGACATGGAGGTAACATCGATTAATACGGTGGTACCTACTCAGGAGCCAACACTTCTAGATGTAATGAGATCATTGTATCTGGCAGTGTTGTATAGGAATGTGCATCTGCGCACTGTGGTAGAGACGCAGAATGAGGAGATAACCGCCTTATATGAGGCTAAGGAATCTGCAGAGGTAGACTTTGAGTCAGAGCACGATGAGAAAGTGCTTAGGACAGATAAGGCACGAGACTATAAGGATGAGGTCCTAGAGCTTCAACAGAAACTGGTTGAAAAAGACCAGAAAATAGCTAGGATGTCATACATCCACGAATGTGCTCATGAGGATTTCAAGCTAAAAATTGCTTGTTATTCTATTGAGTCCGGACAGACTCGACATACCATAAGTCGAGATATAGTGTCGATTCTGGAAAATTAGAAATATGAGAATGTCGTTCGACAGTGTTAGTAGATCATTAGATCTTTTTGTATATGAGTAGTGACGTAAAACCCTCTTTTGTATAATAAAAGGGTAGTATTTTTGTAAATCCCAATTTTTGTAGAAGGCAATCGCGGGACAGTATGTAATAGCTTTTGGCTAAGGGAACATGATGTAAATAGTTTTGACTATGAAAGCATATTTATATAATGAAGTTTTTTATTTAAATGTGCTTGTTGTGGTATGAGTGGTTATTGTTGATTGAAAAGGATAACCAAGTAGTTAAATAGATAATAACAAAACTTTATTTATTTAATCAGAATTATGCCGCCAAGAAGGAGATAACGTAACCAAGAGGCAGAGTCTCATAATGAGAATTAGGGGGATCCTAATAACCCTATGCAAGAGTTCGTTAATTTATTAACGACTGCATTTAACCAAGTGGGGGGTGGGATTCCTATAGCTCATGGGGTAGAAAGAACAACTACCTTTAAGGAATTTAAAAGTGTGGGTCCTCCTAAGTTCAGAAGAACGACGGACCCATTAGAAGCCCAGACATGGGTAAAAGAGATAGAAAAGGCGTTTATGATAACAAACGTAGGTGAGGTGCAAAAGACTTCTTTTGCGACTTACATGATGAAGGGAGAAGCAAACTACTGGTGGGAAGCTCACCAGGGTGGGGCTAGGACAGAAGCTATTACGTGGGAACAGTTTAAGAAGGTCTTCTTCGAGAACTACTTCCCTACTAGCATGCAGGGTAGGATGGAGATTAAGTTCCTAGAACTTAAGCAAGGGGATATGACAGTTCCCCAGTATGCTGCCAAGTTTAATGAATTGGCGAGATTTGCTCCACACCAGGTGGATACAAAGGAGAGGAAGGCGCGCAGGTTTGAGCAGGGCTTAAAACCCTGGCTCTATAGTAGGATATTAATTTTCAGAGTGCTTCCTACGGGACCATTCTAGAAAAGGCGATTATAACAGAAGGTGGTGGTGAGGCATTGTCTCTGTACCACAAAGAGCGAAAGAACAAGAGTAAGTTAGAGGGAGTGAGTAAGGCTAAAGTTGCCAGCGAAAGCGGCAACTTGCCTAAGAGGAAGAGTTTTAACCCTGGGAATATTGGGGTAAAGCAGGGAGAACCCAAGAGATGGACGGAAGCATGTAAGACATGCGGAAAGACTCATATGGGAGTCTATTTAAAGGGGAAAGCAGACTACTACAACTGTGGCCAGGAGGGGTATTTGTCACCCAACTGTCCTAACGCTAAGAAGAACCATGGGTGTTTTGTCTATGGATCTTTAGATCACATGGCAATAAATTGCCTGAAGAAAGGGTTAGAGGGAAATAAGGGTTCTGGTAGTGGTAAATTAGCCATTACTGGACCAACACCATCAGTGGGTAGACCCTCAACCCGTACGTTTAATATGACTGTCCAAGATGCGGTTGCATCAACAGATGTGGTAGCAGGTATCATTCTGGTCAATGAGATAAATGCTTATGTGCTATTTGACTTGGGTGCTACTTGTTCTTTTATAGCATGTGAATTTGCTAAGCGATTAGGTTTAATCCCTGAAAAGTTACCAATACCTTTAGACGTTAAGGTAGCAAACGAAGAAATAGTCCCCATTGAACATATTCATAAGGATTGTTGTGTAGATATTAGAGGGAATAAGTTATCGGTAGATTTGGTACCGATAAGGTTAAAAGAATTCGATGTAATTCTTGGTATGGATTGGTTGGTTAACCATAAGGCGATAATAGATTGCCATAGGAAAAGTGTGAACCTTCGTTTTTCTAAGAAAACCAAGGTAGTGTTCTTCAGTAATAAATCACCGAGACGCTCTTGTTGTCTGTCGATGACACAAGCTAGGAAGATGTTGAGAAAAGGGTGTGTAGGTTATCTGTGCCATGTTATGTGTAACGGGATGACTTATTTGAGTTATGATTCTGGGGACAGAATCCTTTTAAGAGGGGAAAGATGCGACAACCGTAATTTTGTAATTTAATTTTAATATTTATTTGATTGAATAAATATTTTTCGATGAATTAATTATTAGATTAAATAATTAATTGATGAAGTTGTGATAGATTAATTTAATTATATGTGTTACATTTATTAATTTAATGTGGAGAATTTTATTATTCAAGTATGTGATTATGTGAGCTTATTGAATTAAAAGAAATATTTAATAAGCTTATGTTATTTTAATTAATTTAATTATTAATTAGAGATTTAATAATTTGACATTATTAATCAAAGAGAATTTGAATTATGTGACTATGTGTATTAATGAGAAATTATTATATTTTATTTAAAGTAAATTAAATAAGATATTAGATTTATTTTATATGGATGTGATATTTTTTAAACTATATGATAAGGTTTTATTAAAATAATGGGTTTTGAAACCTAGTATGCTAGCCAAACATGGCCTTAATGGGAGTTGAGGGAAGTTACCCATGACTGGGTAACTGACCACAACGCGTCAGTTGATTTTCTTTATTACGCCTCCTTCTTCATTTTTCCTAAGTCTAGAAAAATAGAAACAGAGAGAGTTTCAGAGAGAGAGTTTGAGAAAGTTTGAGAGAGATTGGGAGAAACTTTGTGTTTGAAGTAGAGAGATTTGTCATTTTATTTAATCTACGCTTTGGGTAATTCTCTTCAACCCAAATTCTTATTTTACGTCTTTTAAGTTTTCATAAAAATGGCTTTCATACTTCTGTGAGTCTCTGTATTTGGGAAATTCTGTTGTTATGAGAATATATGTAATAATTCGACTTGTATAGCATGTTTTATATATATATATATATTGTGTGTTTCCATCTCATCAATTTCATAAGATTACAATGTATGATTATGGCTTGTTATTTCAAAAATTTACAGAGTACGTGATATGGCCATATGGCCTTATACGTGTTTTTTATATGTCAAATATAATTTATTTTGCAAAATTCACACATTGATATGATTATGCATGTTAAAATGAACAAAATGAACTTGAATGGTTGGATTTGGCTTTATAACGAATCCGTAGCATTAAAATCCATGTTTTTGTTCAAGAACTTCAAGAACATCAAGAACAGTCCAATTTGCATGCTTTAATTCTGTGATTATGTGTTTTAATGGGTGAAAATCACTCCATAGATGTTAAGTATTGATTATTTATGAATTCTAGCATGTGGGTATGTCTAAATTTGTGTAAAAATAAGTTGATTGGAAATTTTTGTCATGTTCTGCAATTTTCGCTGAATCAGAAAGCTGAATCTGAGTCTCATGCGGCTTTGCCAACTCCTAGTTCTTTTCATGCAAGCATGATGCCATGTATAACGCCAAGTATCGAAGTCATATGCAATACCGATATAAAGTGTAATAAATAAATACCACTTAGCGATTGTCGAGAAAATGCAAATTTTAATGTTCAAGTATAGAAATGAGTTAGTGACCTAGTCTAATGAACATAAAAAACTTGTTAGACATATAATGAGATATTAAAATGAGTTTTTACCAAGTCAAGAAGACAATTACATGTTATTTGAATCGTTGATTATGTAATTAACTTGTTGTTCGTGTAGTATTATATTATATGAAAACAAGTATGGTAATTTGACTAAGTATGGTCATGAAGTCGAGTTTAGACAAAGAATAACTTATGAAGTTTAGTACGTTATTATTGACTGGTATTGTGAACGTAATTGATAGGTAGGATTTAATTCAAAGAACGAGTTTGTTTAAGTGTAATCTACGCACGAGGCAAGTTTCTAAACCTTATCTTGTTACATCGAGCAAGTTTTCTAACTCTACATTTACGTTGATCAAGTTTTTTTACCTAAACTTTCGTTGAGCAAGTTTCCTAACCCTACTTGTTATCGTTATATAAGTTGATTGATTCATCTTTCTACATTGAGCAAGTTATCATTATTATTGATCAAGGCTGTCTTGGATATTAAAGTTTATTAATCTTCAAGCATGATGTTATACAATAATTATTCTATTGTATACCTTTTGAAATGTTATTTAAGTTAAATATTCATTTACTGTTAAACATTATTAGACTAGCGAACCCTTATTGATTCAACTAGTCCATAGTTGATGAGCGTTCTAAATTTTAGAATCCTTGATGAATTATCCAAACCAAACTTCCTTTGGTGCGGACTTGAATGTCAAACTGAGATGAACAACCCTGTATAGGGGATTATTTATGCTTTAGCATTAAGATATTATGCACAGTATGGTACTAAGGGCTGATCCCCCTAAGTACGAGAAGAAGAGTCCATAGTCTTATGACTGTTAAAGGTTTTAAGTAAAAACACTTGACAACCTAGGACATAGTTCAAGGTCTTATGACCCTCAGAATTTCTTTTGATTCTTGTTATCCATTCTTGATTCAAAAGTTGAGCTTTATATCAGAAGTTATTATTTCTCTCGCATGTTATTATTCATTGTTATATTGTTATACTTGTGGGCAATCGTGCTCACTCTTGCGTAATAATAACATTGCGATTAAGAATGAAAAAGCGCATTTAACCTTCCACTAGTAAGGGCAAGGGCAAGCTTAGCAAGTAATGAAAACTGTTTTATTAATGTGGTTATGTGATGTAATTAGAATTGATGTTACTAATACTTATTTGTTTATGTTTTCCGCACAGATGTTTTAAGGTTAGAGTAACCTAAGATTTATTATTATTCAGTTGATGTAACCCCATAAGGGGAGAGATTTTATTATTATTTCTATCTATTGTATAGTTTTCATTTTATTTACGGGTAGATAGATAGATGATGTTTGTACAGTGAACACCAAATCTTGTGGAAATGGAAGTACCGGATTCGGGGGTGTCACATTGTGGATACCTAAAAAGTGGGAACATCCTTGGACCAGATACCTATAGTGCAAGAGTTCGCGGATGTATTTCCGGAGGAGTTATCGGGTATTCCACCGGATAGGGAAGTTGAGTTTATAATTAATCTGTTATCGGGAACGGCAACAGTTTCAAGGGCACCATATCGGATGGCACCGGTTGAGATGAAGAAGTTAATGGTTCAGTTACAAGAACTATTAGATAAGAAGTACATTCAACCGAGTGTCTCCTTGGGGAGTACCGGTGTTATTTGTAAAGAAGAAGGATGGGTCGTTAAGACTTTGTATCGACTATCAAGAGTTGAATAAGTTAACGATTAAGAATAAATACCCATTGCCTAGGATCGATGATCTGTTTGATCAGTTGAAAGGGGAAAAGTATTTTTCTAAGATAGATTTGTGCACGGGGTATCATCAGTTAAAGGTGAGGAAGGAGGATGTACCTAAGACGGCGTTCAGAACTCGTTATGGTCATTACGAGTTTCTGGTGATGTCGTTTGGGTTGACTAATGCGCCAGCTGCATTTATGGATATGATGAATAGAGTGTTCAAACAATATTTGGACAAGTTTGTCGTAGTGTTCATTGATGATATTCTAGTCTATTCGGAGACGTCAGAAGATCATGCAGAACATTTATGAATAGTGTTGGAAACACTAAAGAAGGAGAAGTTATATGCAAAATTCACAAAGTGTGAATTTTTGCTTGAGAGAGTGCAGTTTCTAGGGCATGTTATTGATAAGGATGGCATTTTCGTAGATCCGACAAAAGTAGAAGCAGTTAATGAGTGGGAGCAACCAAAAACGCCAACCGAGGTTCGGAGTTTTCTGGGGTTAGCGGGATACTATAGAAGGTTCATTCCGGACTTTTCTAAAATAGCTACTCCGTTAACAAATCTAACAAGAAAGTCGGTTAAGTATATGTGGACTGAAAAATGTGAGAACAGTTTTCAGGAGTTGAAAAAGAGATTAAGTGAGGCATCTGTATTGTCCTTACTCGACGATACAGGAAATTTTGTAGTATATAGCGATGCTTCGCATAAAGGACTGGGTTGCGTGCTCATGCAGCATGGCAAGGTCATTGCGTATGCGTCACGTTAATTAAAGGATTTTGAGAAGGTCTATCCTACTCATGATCTGGAATTAGCAGATGTAGTGTTTGCCTTGAAGATTTGGAGGCATCATCTATATGGTGAGAAGTGTGAGATATACACGGACCACAAAAGTCTGAAATATATCTTCACGCAGAAGGAGTTGAACATGAGACAGAGAAGGTGGTTAGAGTTAATAAAAGATTATGATTGTGATATTTTATATCATCCGGGAAAAGCAAATGTAGTAGCCGATGCGCTAAGTAGGAAGGGTAAAGAGAAACTGTCAATGCTAAAAATTCAGAATGAGTTGATAACAGCGATGGCAAACATGGAGTTAGAAGTTAAGTTACCAGAGGAAGCGGTGGAAATGTTATTTTCTATGGAAACCCAACCAACCATAGCGGAACGGGTTAGGGGAGTACAATTGAGTAACGAGGAATGCAAGCAGATAAAGAAGAGGATAGAAGATGAAGAGAAGACTAAGTATAACCTCGATAAGGAGGGATTACTTCATTTTGAAGGAAAAATTTGGGTTTCGAATGATCCCGAATTAAAGGAGGAAATAATGATGGAGGCTCATAGTTCGAGGTACTCAATACATCCCGGTAGTACGAAGATGTATCAAGACCTTCGTCAGAACTTTTGGTGGCCGAACATGAAAAGGGAGATAGCAGAATACATTAGTAGGTGCTTAACTTGTCAAAAAGTTAAGGCTGAACACCAATGACCTAGTGGGTTGTTGCAACCGTTAGAAATTCCAGAGTGGAAATAGGAGCACATCACAATGGACTTTGTGGTGGAACTTCCGACAACCAGAAAGGTTACGATGCTATTTGGGTGATAGTGGATCGATTGACGAAATCGGCTCATTTTCTACCAATAGGAGTTAGGTATAACCTAGATCAGTTAGCTAAGATGTATGTTAAGGAAATTATTTCCAGACATGGAGTACCTATTTCGATTGTGTCAGATCATGATCCACGATTCACATCAAACTTTTTGAGGAGTTTGCAAGTACAAATGGGAACGCAGTTAAGATTGAGTACGGCTTATCATCCTCAGACAGATGGTCAGAGTGAAAGGACAATTCAAACGCTTGAAGAAATGTTAAGATCTTGCGTTATGGATTTAAAAGGGAGTTGGGACGAATATCTATCGTTGGTGGAATTTTTGTACAACAATAGTTTTCACGCTAGTATAGGCATGCAGCCTTACGAAGCGTTGTATGGAAGGAAGTGCCGAACTCCTTTGTGTTGGGATGAGGTGGGTGAACGTCGGATGTTGGGACCTAAGATGGTACAGCAAACGGAGGACATGGTGAAGTTAATACGTGCTCGATTAGTTGCTGCTCAAGATAGGCAGAAAAAGTATGCGGATCCTCACAGAGAAAAGAGAGAATTCGATGTAGGATCTTTTATTTTTCTGAAAGTATCACCTTGGAAGGGGAAGATACGTTTTGGAAAGAAAGGGAAGTTAAGTCCAAGGTTTGTAGGACCTTTTGAAATTTTAAGAAGGTTAGGAGAGGTGGCTTCTGAAGTAGCCTTACCTCCAGAGATGGAACGCATTCATAATGTGTTTCATGTATAAGTGTTATGTCCTTATAAACCGGAATATAAGCACGTAATAGAGTATGAATCTATCTAGATAGAGAAAGATTTATCCTATGAGGAACTTCCAATTCAAATTATTGATAGGAAGGAACAAGTATTAAGAAATAAGGTCATACCTTCAGTGAAGGTGTTATGGAGAAACCACAATGCTGAAGAAGCAACGTGGGAACTCGAAAGTAAAATGAAGGAAGATTTTTCTCATTTGTTCATATAATTATAAGCTAAGATTCTGGGGACGGAATCCTTATAAGGGGGAGAGAATGTAACGCCCGAGAAAATCAAATTTTTATGACAATTACATTTTTATTTGATTATGTGAATTAAATGAATTTAATTGATTTATTATGTGACTAAGCTATGTGAAGGTCGTTCTATGACCTAGAATGTGCTAATGTGGTTAGTAATTTGGCTATGTGCTAGAATTAATTGTTTAGAATTTCCAAGACGAAAATAAATGTTTTCTGAGAAATTTCTGTAAAAACACTATTCATCCATTTCTGTTTGGCGAATTATTTTGAAATTCTGAGAAACGCGTAATGATAGAATATTGAGATAAGATGAAATATCTGATAATATTTTATTTATGGCAAACACAGTTTTCGCCTGCGGACTTAAAACCTAAGGGTTGAGTATATTGATTTTCGAGAAGGAAATGAAACGCGTAGAGGGAATTGCGTTAGGGTTAATGCAAGTGTTATACATTTATGATATTATTTAGTATCTATGTATAATACGATGAGTAAATGCGATGTATAATACGATTATTGTATGAGTAGTATACGCTGAGAATACGTGAATTATACGTATAGAATACGATTAGTATTATTGAATTGTTAAGACTTAATTTGAATTAAATTGTTTTGGATTACGCCAAGTCCAATCAATTATAGAGGCAAGCCCAAGGAATTAATATGTTAAGCCCAAGTCAAGGCCCAATATTAGATTGGTTAAGCCCAATGCAAGAAAATCGAACCGATGGGTCACCGAATGGGTAAAACCCATGGGGCAACCCATGGGATGACCCATGGCAAGGGTGGGCCGACCACCTTGGTGTGCAAGCCAAGAATAAGGCTTGGTCACCAAGCATTTTACTTGGTGACCAAGTGTGAATAGTAAGGAGGTGGAGTGGTGTAATGTCTAGATTACCCTCCATTTCATTTGCTTATAAATAGAAAGCTAGAGTTGGCCATTTGATGTTTTTCCAAGGCTCAACCTATATATTTGAGAGA